>JAVJGG010000008.1:19654371-19699647 GCA_035590195.1 Aviceda cuculoides | reverse complement strand
CGGCCCGTCCCTCCCCTCCCCGCCCCGCCCCTCCCCTCCCCGTCCCTCCCTTCCTTCCTTCCCTGGGGAGCAGCTTTACTTTTGCTGCTCCCTGACAGATCTCCCCTAGCCCCTCTTTTATCCCATTGATTTACAGCTATGATCCGGGTGGGAGTATTAGTGATTTGACTAGTTGATTTGAATGACATTAAGTTAAATCTCATATTCTATTCTATAATATGTCTATTTATTGTGATTTAGAAACTTGAACAGACCTTAACAACATATAATTGTTCTATACCCTGAATAGCATTAAATTTCATACCCAAACATGTTCCCAAACACGTTAATTGTATCATAGATGGAAAGCAACTTCCAGTTCTTTAAAAATTATCCCAGTATCTAGATGCTTTCTCCCTGTAAAATATCCTACAGTCCTGTGCCCTCAGAAACTTACATGCCAATGCTATGCAGAACACAGGATTAGCCTTATCTTAATAGTATTAATAATCATAACAGAAGAACAAAGAGTTTAAAATCTTTAAATGAACTGTGAATACATGAAATGTGGATTTTTATGGCACATTTTGTTTAACAAAACCCATGAGTCTCTTTCTTGATCCAAAATGTATCTTAAGTCACTTGACAACCTTGAGTCAGAGGAACACATTACCATATGAAACAAAAATCTGAAGAAGGAATGACCTGAAGTTTGCATATTGAATGGTTTTCAGGAGAGATATTTGATTAGCCATCATTATCCTTTTATGTGTCTTCTTCCAAGTACAGATTTGTTACGGTTAGTTATTGTTGATTATCATAGTAATGCAGCTACCAGGAAAGAATAGAGGCTTCTGAAATGTAAGGTCATGATTGTTCTTTGTATAGATTAAAATGAAAAGCAAATAAAGGGTTTGTATGAATTCCTGGAAAGTACAAAAATACTGTTTTAAAACTTTCTTTAAAAAAAGTACTCTGTCCACTTTCAAAGCCTTGCCACGCTTATGCTGCTCTAGCTGTTAGGAAACACTGTGCATCTTTGGACAAAACTCCAATTAGAAGAAATTTTTATCTGTCTAAATCTGGTAGAAGAAGTCATTACTCCTGCACCACTGTACTGGCATATGAACGGAAGTATTTCAGCTGCCTAATGTGGCGAAAGGAATAAATTGTCTGACACTTCGTATTTTCTGTCTATAAGACAACTGCAAGAAATATCTGTAAATACTACCGCAAGTGCAGATTTCAACTTAATTCATTGTTACTATGATTAAAACTGTATACACCCATTTTAAGAAATACCACTTAGGCTATTTATGCTCCATTGCAAACATGAAGGAAAAAAAGTCCCTCACGAAGTGCTACAAAACCAATAATCTTTGAGATACTTCTGTTGGATACAAACCCTCTTGTTGTAAAGACTAATTGTTTAATAATATTTGAACTTCATATCATAGAATCATAGAATGGTTTTGGTTGGAAGGGACACTAAACACCATCTAGTTCCGACCCCCCTGCCATGGGCAGGGACACCTTCCACCAGACCAGGTTGCTCCAAGCCCCATCCAACCTGGCCTTGAACACTGCCAGGGATAGCTTTAATTAAATTTAATATCCTTATTTAAAAATTGTTTGAACCCATGTGATAAACAGTGAGTTATTTACTTTTGTTTTTTTTGTTTCATCTTAAGAGTCTTTTAAAATGTTCCATTTTCAAAAAAATTATGCAGACTTCCTTGAGAGAGCTGAATGTAGGTTCTGCCACTGGCAACAGATCAGCAGTTGTCATTTACATTTTTCATAGGTAAATTGATCTTGGAGACCATATGTTTTTCAGGACAATTCTGCAGTGATTGTAAATAGTTTTGTTATTTCTTTTTCCAAGAACAGCCTGATGTCAAACGTAACTATTTCCACTTAAAGTAGAGCTTATAGGTAGAAACAACACTATACTCAGCTAGTATTATTAACGGCATACTAAATGGATGTACTTCTGTATGAATACGTTTGGTCATGCATCAGTTAATTCAGGATTCTGCCTGAACAAACATATCCATGTCTTCTCTGGGATTAAAATGGTGGTTGATAAGAACAAGATCTTTAGTTTAATCTGCAGGTATTGAAAAGACATTAGCCATTATTAAAAACTTAAATAAAATTGATGGCAGATAATTCAAATGCTGATCTCACTAAGAAGGTTTAAATCAGGAATAATAGGCTTTCACTTAAATTGTGATTTTATATTATTACAAATCTTGTTAAAAATTAGCTGGAAAAGAACAAATGCTACTTTTCATGATCTAGGTAATAAAGCACTTTCACTTTCTTTTCTAGAAGTGATGGAAAGTTTTTTTTTTTGTTTTGTTTTGGGTTTTTTTACCACAGGTGTTGCCTTTTTTCTGGAAGGCATGGTAGGCTTTGCTCAAATCAATTTGATTTTCCAATGCAGAGTCCTAATTTTTAATCTAGATCAACACGTTCCAGATGATTCCCAAACCTCACTAGATTAAGATTTATCCTGAATCATTTTACCTACTTAGTGTCACAAAGTATAGTAGGAAAATCATACTGAAAATTCTGAAAATGATATAATATGGATAGAGAAAACTCAGACTTAACACTTACTACTAGAAAGTATGATATTACAAGTAATTTTGAGTTTATCAATTAAGAATTAGTCTTCACAAACAGGCATTTTTTAAGAGGCTATGTAAGTTTTTCACATTTATGGTGATTATCTACCAGGCAATACAAGGAGATTCAATTTAATTATTTCACTCCCTGACATATATCCAAGAACAAAAGTGTACATGCAAACACTCTTTCTGGGGCTCAAAAAGATGCATGAGTAGGCTTTCAATGACAAGTGACACAACATTAAATATTATCAAACTCTGCCTGCCTGGTCTCCCTTGTATATCAAAATATGTTATTTTCCTTTTTGTTTTTTACTATCTCTTTCATGGACAAAGCCATGCAGCCCTGAAAACACATACATAATACTCTCTATATATTACAAAAAAGGAAGAGAACTAATAGTGATTTTTTTCTTTTCCAAGACAGAAAGCATTTTCCATGAAAAAACAGAATTTTAAAATAAAAAGTTTTGGAGTTTGGGACTGATATATTCAGAATTAACATTTTTACAAAACGTGGGATTTTTTCTGCAGAAAATATATGCCAGTTCTTTATAATTTTTCTTACTTCTGTTTCAGTTGAAAATTTACAGTCCATTTTCTGAGCAATTTCTCCAATCTTAAACATCCTTGCTGCATAGTTTTTGTATGAAGGTGCTTACATGCTTGAAAAAGTGGATAAAAGCATCTCAGAACCAAGAATTCTCCAATACTATGGGTTAGTTCTAAAATAATTTTCTTCCTTTGTCCAAGGTAAAAATGAAAGATATTTATTAAATTAATTACAGAAAGGTACTAGGGAATGGAATTAAAGTATGGCTTGCTTCTTTCAATTTCACTTTAATTTTTGGTCTCGCAACATTAAGTGAATTTCCTGCTTAACATTTATACTTGAAAAGAACAGATTTAAGTAAGAGAGAATTATGGCTCTCTTGACAATGCAAGACGTTCATTTAAATGCCTGCATTAGAACTTTAAATGGTTTCCACTAATAATATTATTAACTATTCTCAAGTAAAATGAGCAAGGTATTTCAGTCATCAGTAATATTTTCTAATATGGAAAAATACACAAGAAATTTTATTTTTATACATACCAAATGAATTATTCATGAAAAAATACTAAGACAACAGGAACAAGAACAGCAGCATGTTTTCACTGTTGTGAGAAACTGTAAGTATTTGGGGCTATTGATTAGGCATATATTATTACCATGTTTAAGAATTATATTTAGAGAACAATAATATAGTAAAAAAAAACTTCAAAATTGAGATTAAAATTTAGAATAGTGCTTAAAAAAAGACATCAGAAATGATATATTAATTTGAAAACTGGGCCAGTTTTGTACATAAACAATTCACTTAATTTTGCATAACGGAATGTACAACTTCAAGAATCATATAATTGTGAATTTGCTACAAATATGTTTTACCACTTCTTTTAACTCTTACTTTTAAATTACTGTATTTTGAAAGGAAAATAAAAATGTATTGTAGTCATAAAATTATTTTTCACCAATTTTTGTGCTTTGAGGATATGCTAAGGTATTACCAACAGTGTCATTCCTTATCCAGATCCTGATTTGCAAATGGATTTTAACTGAATTAGATTAAATCACTTAAACATTCCCTTACTCTCTCCTTTAAGTCTTTTAAAAAATATAAAAGTCGTTATCTTTTCTGGACTCCTAAATGTAGAGATCACAAGGTCACAATGTGATCATGTATGAGCTGAAGTTTAAACTCCATTTCTAAATCCCATTTTAGTCAACTAAACCTTAGCAATATTACTTAAAGACCTTTTTGTTTTGTTAGAAATTCAATGAATTGAGCTAATTCCAACATAATCATCTGCTTTATTCACTTGACTGTTTTGTAATTAGAAGCCGTTAATTGAAATTTAAAAAAAACCCCAATACCTAATTTATCCTTTTGAGTTTTTATTTGTTTTTAGAACAAACATTTCAATATATTACCCTAGAAATAAAATTAAAAAATGAAATATATTCGCAATTAATAATTTCTCTAATTTAGCATGTCTCATACTGTTTTGTTTTCTAACATTTTCTTTCAGCTTACTGAACATTCTGGATCTGTTTAGAATTCTTTCTTTCTTATTCATGTTTAATTAATCATTTCGGTAAACCTGTTTTAGCTCAGAGATGATTTCCAGGCATTTTTCTGTAGTAACACAAACATTCAGTACATGAAATTCAATATTTGTGTTGCTCATGGACTCAATTATTCATAATGTATGAGTTAGTCAAGCCAGCTGCTCAACTAACTCACAAATAAAGAGACTATACTAAATCCCTCAGATTTCTGTATTCTCATAGAAAGGTTATTTTCTCATAAGCAATAAGATGCAGCAGACTTAAGGATCTTTAAGAAACTCTAGACCAGTTTTTTCTTGAAACATACAGCTAATCATTTCTATTACAAATAATCTGCATTAAGATTTACTGCTCAGACACAACAGACTTTCACTAGTCAGTCTGTAACTCCGTGATCTGTGTATGCATGCAGGTAATAATATATGGCAAAGAGATTAATCCCATAGCAGTAATAGTGAACACTCTTGGACTGGAATTTTGGAAAGAAATTTAATTGTGTTTTCTGTCTAACAGCTGAACTCTGACATCTGCTAAGATGGTATTTTTGGTGATCACAGTCACTGGCAGAGGAAATGGGTTCAGTGTTTAATTGATTTGTAATTCCAACTTTCCCCACACACATAAAAGTCATTTCACATTCAGAAGAAATTTTAAACTGGCTTTCTACCCTTCAGTTATAATCCTGAGTCCTCCCTATCCTTCCCCCACATCAGGGTACAAAGAACAAAACAAAACAAAAAGAATATAGCAGAGTTGAACTTTGTTTTCCTTAATCTATCATTAGGTTACCAAAATGAATATATTAGATAAACAAACAATCACACACACACACATTCTCTGAGGCTTTACATTTGACATAAAAATGAAGAAACTGGGGTTTGTTTCCCCCACTATCTTGAATAAACTAAGTAATGGGATTGGAATATTCATTGGTAGCATCTGTGGTAAGTAATTAAACTGTGGTGTTGAAACCACTTTCACAACATTAACACTTCCCCAATGCTTATGATTTAATGAGCCCGTTTATTAAAATTTTCAATATTATTTTCTGTAAGTGGTCCCTTGTTATCTTTTATTACACTGTTCAAACTTTAATTTTAACTTAATTTGTAAATATGCCCACACTTTTTAGGCACACATACTGACTTCTGTTGGACTACTAGTACTACTCGGTGTATCCTTGAAACCGGTACTAATTTGACCAATTTACTCAGCACACTGATATGTTACTGATTCAAACATTATTCGGCCTCGGAAAAAAGTGTTTTATTCCTCCCTCCCAGCTTCTATCTCTAGTGATGTCTTTTCACAATTTTATAAATCTATGTATTTTACATGGCGGCTGAAATAAGGAGTGCAAAATCTAAGATGCAAGCTTTCTACACACTTAGTTATACTGATGCAGTGATCTATGTTTAACCCCATTGTGCTAGGCTATCTCTCCAGTAAATGAAGAAAAAAAAAATCTTTATTTCAAGATAGATCCTTTCTTAAAGTAAATATCTACCTCATGTGTTAGATATTTACTTTCTAGATATCTAAAGTTAGGTGAGATCAATCTGTCATAGAGTACCTTGTATTTTTTCTTCTCTAATCCTTGAGGAAAAAAGTAATATCATAATTCTGAGACCCATGCATATTTTGCAATAGTGTTAAAATACTACATAAGAAATAAGAAAAGTTCTAGAAGTCAAATTGCATTCATAAGGAAGATTAACAAAAAAATCACATTAAAAAAAGAGAAAATAAAAAATACCCCAACACTAGAAGCAACAAAAAGGTTGGGCTATGACAAAATATTCTTACTGTCTGGTCTCCTTTGGTTCAAAGGCAGATGTTTTTATTTGAAGCTCTTCTGAATCAAATTCTTTTTTTTTTTCTTTGGAAAGTGATAAATCAAATAGAAGATTAGGTAAAAGCATGACAGATGCCAGCAAATGGAACACAAATGTTATTCAGTCAATAACAGGTAACAGCCTACATTTGAAAATTACTGGGTTTTTTTTTATTTTTAACTGTAGTTACCTGTAAACTGTAGTAACTGTGTTCTACCAAAACTGATGACATTTTTATAAAACTCCTATAAGAGAATAACTACAAAAAAAAATGGAATGCAAAAGCAGCATCTTTCCCCTAAATAACGTTCTCCTGTTTCAAATATGATCTTTAGGTCTTAGAAATAGGCAAAAAGGATGGATAAGAACACCTTACATAAAAAGGGGACTGTGAATTGACTCATGAGTTCAACAAGGACAAGTGCAAAGTCCTGCACCTGGGGAGGAACAACCTCAGACACCAGTATATGCTGGGGGCCACCCAGCTAGAAAGCAGCTTGGCAGAAAAGGACCCGGGGTCCTGCTGGACGCTAGAATGAAGAGGAGCCAACAGTGCGCCCTTGGCACGAAGAAGGCTACCGGTGTCCTGGGCTGCTATATTGCCAGCAAGTCGAGGCAGGTGACCCTTCCCCTCTACTCGGCACTTGCGGGGCCACACCTGGAGTGCTGTGTCCAGTTCTGGGCTGCCCAGTATAAGAGAGAGAAGGGAATTAAGGGACACAAGAGAGTCCGGAGAAGGGCTGCTTAGATAGTTAAGGAATTGGAGATAGGCTGAATGAATCCACTCCACTGACAGATTTTAATGACTTTCTGGTTTGGGGGTATTTCTGGCCCACGTTGAAAGGTCTTGCTACCTTGTTTAGATGCCAACAGAACAGTGACGTCTGCAGAAAGCTTGTTTTTCTCTTATGATAAAACTTCTCTCTCCAAGTTCTTTGTTGCCCTCATTAATCAAAATAGAGCCCACTACTACATGATAAACTCCACAAAATCATTTAAAAATCCAGTAGAACTGGATTTTTGTTATTATTGCCACTCAGGAGCAAAATATTTTACTGGAGAGTGAAACAACAGTGTTTATTACATACAGTACAGTTTGAATCTGATGGCAATTGTCATGTCGTATGCCTATAAATGAAAACAAAGCCAGGACAAGTCTAAGGGAATCAGGTATCTGAAAATGTATTCAAACCAAGATTGCTAAAAGTGGTCAGCAACTTGCAGCTCTGTTTAGGAATGTAAACTACACTGTCAGACTTTTAAAAATGCTTAGCACCTATCCATTTTCATTAAAGTTGCTATGAACAGCTGGATGTTAAGCATACTGGCAAGTCTCAGCATATCAAGTAGATGCCTAAATGACACCAGAGCTTTGCTGAAAGTTATGCTAATTTTCATTGCTGAGATCCATGCAAGCTATTATGATGAAGTTTATTTGTATGATTAAAAAATAAGCGTAAATGAGTTTGATCTGGAAAATGACATGGGGTACACCACTGTTATTTGATCCACCCCCAGTGAATTTACTTTCAATAGTTTCATTGAACATACAGGATTTTCAGATGTGAGTTACAAAATCCTGGCACCCTACTCAGTTAAAGAACTTAAAAATATGTTGCCAAAGAGGATGGCTGGATAGCCACACACACATTGAGCAATTTCTGCAACAATCTGATACAACTTACAATCTGACAGTCACTAAGACGGAAAAAGATAGAAAGGTGCCAAATAATGACTATAAATAATATGACCTTGTAAAACTATAAACAGGCAAAATATGTCTTCTCAAAACTAAGGAAATAATTTTATGCAAATAAAACTGTATTACACATTTAAGTAAGAACTGAAAACAGTGCTGTTTTGAAGGTCAAGGGAAGACGTGCCTTATATTCCCAGAGCTTATAACTGATTTGGACAGTTAATATAATCTAATGTATCAATAAATACCTGTTTTCACATGAACACACTCTATACATTCTCATGGGGACATTTATGAGAATAAATGTCTCATATAGAATGAACTGCATAGAATGAGTAACAGAAGTAGAATTTTTTTATCAAAACATTGTTCTGAACCTTTGACAATGGGGAATTAATATAAAGAGAGGCAGGGTTTGTATTTTCTATTCATCATTGTTATTCCCCAATAATTTTATGACTATGTGCAAAAGTGATTTACCTAGTGATGATCTACTCTTCCAGTAAATAAATTTACCCCAACATATTTAGTAGCAAACCATATGCTCAATATACCATGAGACACTGAATAAAAAGTCAGGGAAGTTGCCTGTGTGTAGGATAAAAAAATGGTATTATAGCATTATGTTGCCACAATTTTTTATTTGAACAGCATCTCATGACAGCTTCAAAGAATTTACTGATACGTTACTGCTATTTACTCATATTTACTAAACTTTACTGATAGAAAACCATATTTGGAAATGAATGTCACGCATAACTGTGTTGAATGGTTATCATTTTCAATGTTTACAAATTTTCACATTGTCACTTATCTACACAAGAAATGCCAGCCATATTGACAGGACTTTTGGACATTTTTAGAATTAGCTAAAAGACAAAAAAGATCCCTTTGAATCATATCTGCACACTGCATAGAACTATCACATCTTTCTTCAGATAAAGTATCAGCTGACAAGATACCTCCACAGCCAGAGAAGTTGTCACAAAGAAAACAAAAACGTTAGCTTTACTGCATGATCTATATAAGAAAAGCAGAGAAATTACAGCATATTCTGCCTCTAGTGACTATAATCAACTAATTGCCATTTCACAGGCAAGTGAAAATTCAGGCCCAGATTTCTCCTACATTGATAAACCAATAGAGGAATATGGAAACCATCCTAGAAGCTTGCCTGGAACCTCCTTTTTTACAGACTGAGAAGTTATTAATTCTTAATGTACTTGATTCATTTTTATTTACTTGAAGTTAAAATAAAAATTACGTTAAAAATATTGTCAAGCTTCCTCACATTTCCAAATTTCTATCATTCTGATATAGGTCGACATTCAAATTGAGTGATTGCTTAATTCACTTGCATAAAACCAAGCATTTAGCACCATTTGAGATGCCACATGGTGTCTAAGAATCCACACAGGCCAGTAAATATGGCACTGGATTTATGAGGGAACACTTCCAGAAAATCTGCCGGGAGCCAGGCAACATGATAATCCATGGCACCTCTCAAATCAGCACATAGGTTTGTTCCTATGTGCTGAGAACTGCACTAGATCTTCGTTGTCACAGTGGGAGGGCAGGAATCTATCTGATGTGGAGAAGCCTACACACAGAGGTGAGTGAGAAACTGATTCATACCTTCAGTCCTTTCAGATGAAAGTTATGATCTCCTGGCATCCAATTCATTTAGAAATGATTGAAAGAATTCACAAAATGTTGTAAAGGATGATTGAATATACACACATACTTAGCATTTACCCCAGACCAGGAGGTGAGAACCACTCTAAAAAAACTATAACGCTAGTCAGGTGTGAATTCATATCAGCTGGACTTCTTTAGTGATGCCAGGGATGGTAAGAGAACTGAAAAATGTTACCACTTCATGTTATCAATCACACTGCTCTGAAGGAGAAAGTTAGAGATTGACCGACATAGAGTGATACCCTCCATTTTTGCTAAGCAAAGGATCCTTCAGTTGTTTCATCTAGCCCAATATATATTGGAAAGATCAGAACCCGATGAACCTCAAAGTTTGATGACTGCCTGGTTAATTGCTTTTTTAGCAGTACAGAGAAATCCCTCTTTGCCAAATGCCAGCTGAGCTGTGGAAAGAATTTACAAGTTTGCCTCACAACATCAATTACCCAAGCTATGATTTAGAGGGTTTCTAGTCAATTATTACATGCAAATTCATATATATTTTTAAAATCATGTATGGCCAGATGTAACGTGTGCATTCTGAGGGGATTTAGAGGCTTAGCATTTCCTACCGGTTCCCTACAACATCTCTGTATAAATAAGAATAGAACCCAAGTGGATCAGTTTGCTTTCTCTCCAGGGACTTACAGAGTATTTACATACTTCATTTTATAAGGACTGGATGGTTTCTGCCCCTGGGCAAGAAACCTAATTTAGATGCCTATATCAGTTTCACTGGATCTGAGCCACAGTGTATTTAATGCTCAAAGACTATGTATTATCCTACTGATGTGATCTACAAGCCTCTGGAAGTGATATTATTAAAAGTGTTGCAGAGAGAAAGGCAGTAATAGCTATGCTTTACCCTATGCTATTTTTTAGCTTTCATAGTTAACCAATGATCTACTATTACAAGTAGTTGCAAAAACCATCCATTATAAACACAGCACACTGGTGTAGTACAAGTTATCTTTAACTTACCCATTTCTGCAAGTAATTATTTGCGCTCTTTTTATCATGCACATCTTTGCTGAGAAACATTAAAACATACCTAAACATCCTCATTCTTTACTAGTCATGCTATTCTAGGCAGTCAGTATCATGTGTTAACCCCTAACCCTTACCTGTAATTTCCTTCAGCAGCCCAACTGTCATTAGCAACTTCTCACACTCTTAAGAAACTCTGTAAAAATAATGTTTTGCCCAATAGAAGCTCATTCTTGGCTCATGCTGTAGCCTCAACATTAACAGATACATTACACTGTGTACAGACAATCAGCAAAACCAAGCTTTTTGTCTTAGTAAATGTAATTACATCACTAGTTAACAACTGCTAGTTAACTACTAGTTAACACTAGGCAGAGGCTCAAACATCTAATGAATTGCATTGAACATTTTCCAGGTACAGCTTGAGTCAGGGAATAGGAGATACGAGCAGAGAAGAAACCATTCTATTTTGGGAAAGGAGGAAAGAAATGTAAGGAGAATTCAGTGACATAAACTCTTCTATACTGTTTGCTTCCAAGGCCAGAAGTTAATATTTTAGCTTCAACTGCAGACAATGTTAGACTTTTGCCTATATAGAATTAGTGAGGATTCAGATGAGCTGTTTTGCTCCCGGAGCTGTGGGGATGGTAATCACTACCTCACACATCATGGGGAAGGTATTCATTAATCGATGGGTCAGGGAACTAGGTGAGAAGACCTTTAGCTACTCTAGCCAGACCTTAATGGGTATATTTTTCCACAATCATAGATTTTCACCTCTAACTAAAAAGGGTTCACAAGAACATTCTACTATAAAAGAATGAAATAAATGTATACGTATGCACATGTATGTATATCCATGCTCCAACATATGCTGAGGGCCACCCAGCTGGAAAGCGGCTTGGCAGAACAGGAGCCAGCAGTGTGCAAAGAAGGCTAACAGTGTTCTGGGCTGCGTCAGACGGTGTTGTCAGTAGGTCAAGGGAGGTGATCCTTCCCCTCTGCTCAGCTCTGGTGAGGCCAAATCTGGAGCGCTGTGTCCAGTTCTCGCTTCCTCAGTACAAGAGAGACATGGACATACTGGAGAGAGTCCAGCAAAGGGCCACAAGCTGATGAAGGGACTGGAGCATCTCTCCTATGGGGAAAGGCTGAGAGAGCTGGGACAGTTCAGCCTGGAGAAGAGAAGGACAATTCTGGAGAAGAGAAGGCTCAGGGGGATCTCACTAATGTGCATAAGGGAGGGTGCATAGGGGATGGAGCCAGGCTCTTTTCAGTGGTGCCCTCTGAGAGGACCAGAGGCAATGGGCACAAACTGAAACACAAGGGGTTCGGTCTGAACATCAGGAAACACTATTTTACTGTGAGGGTGACCGAGCCCTGGCACAATCCTTGGAGGAATTCACAAGCCATCTGGACATGGTCCTGGGCAACTGGCTCTAGGTGGCCCTGCTTGAGCAGGGAGGTTGGACCAGATGACCTCCAGAGGTTCCTTCCAACCTCAACCATTCTGTGATTATGTATGTGTTTGTCATATCATGTCAAAAAAGACATATCCACAAACTTTCTTTAATGTTTTTGTTTGTTTTACATGTACTAATTTTGTTTTACTTTTTAAAAGATTAAAATGGTTTTATTCAAATTTCATTTGAAAATAGTGCTGAAAATTTAGGGCAACTGTAGTACCTTTTAGCTACAAAAAATAGCTTCTTAGAGTTTTTGAACACTTGACAAAATGCCAGCTTAACGATATTTTTTATTTGTTTCTTAACTTGTTTATTAACTTACCCTCAGTGAAGAATGATATTAAAAATCACAGGAAAAAATATTTATGATATGTTTTTTAATGAACAATTCAAGTAAATAATCTAAAATACTTCAGCATTAACAAGGTTTAAGGCTCTCACCACATATTTACTCTCCCTCAATCCTTTAAGAGTGAAAATGAACATATACTAGGATACATTTTCTGTACAGATCAACACAAAATATTTGGAACACCTTTTGAAAGGAAGTAACTAAATCTTAGCTATTATAATGTGATATAATTTCTTATATTGGTCAATCCACCAATCTTTCTAGTTTGACTTGAAGAAATATGAAGTGGTTTAGTTTAGCAAATGGTTTCAGGCAAAACAAAGGAGCAAAATTAAACTAAAGTTCTATGGCAGCATTACAGGTTCTATTATTTCATTTTCAGATTCATGATACTTTCCTTTTAATATGTTAATAATGATTGTCTTCTCCTAAATTCTGCTATTGAATTTTGAATTACACTGTTTGATATCCTATTACTCAAGTCTGACTACATTGCCAATATAATTACTGTACCTTGAAAGTGAAATGAGGTATCATAAAAACTCAGGCTATAAATCTAAGCCTTCATTTTAAGAGGATCTCAGTACAATCTTTCCAATCTGTTAATAATCTTTGCAGTCCATGACTTCATCCTTTTTAGTGAATTTAAAAGGAAGGAACCCAAATCTTTTTTTCTCAAAGGTCCAATGATTAGCTTTTAATTTTGACCTGGCTTCTCTCCAGAGAGCTCTTCAGTTAATTTTCAGTGCAATGAGAATGATAGAATGTTTTATTTGATTTATACCTAAGTATAAACCATAGTAGGAAAAAATTCACCTTTTGGTAATAAAAAGTAAATTTTCACCTCCAGCTCACAATAATTTTCTATTGAAACTTTGTTATATCTTAATTTCAGTTTGAAAACAATTTTTAAATACTTTTTTAGCATTATAGCAAACATTTCTATGATGCAATACTCAATTATAGACAAGCACCAGTGCATAAGGGTTAATTTTCAGATTAAATTGAACAAAAAATATAGAGAATTGCCAGAAATACATCACTCTCAAATAATTCTTTTTGAAACTCCTTACAAACAGTTTTGAAAGTGGTTTTTTTTTTTTTTTTTTTCATATACTCTAGTCACTGGTCACCTGCCTCCTGGCTGTTCAGAAAGAAATGTGTTCCCTATGACAGTTGGACTTGAATCTGAAGAATAAGTTTTATGAGAAATTTTCTAAAAGATACACAATGGAATTAAGATTGAGGTTGTCACAACTGTTTTAGGAATTTATAGGTGGGTGTCCATGGTGCGAGGTACCAATGATACATGTTTATTTGTGATGCTTATCTAGGATAGGCAGTGGAAACCTAGGATTTAATTCAGTTGCTAAACATGGGATATAGTGATACTTCAGATAACTTAAAGTATCCAGGATATTCTCATGAGGATGATGTATAACAAAGTGGACACAATTCAGTTGCATAATGAGGGACATTAGTGCTGATGGCAGTGTCTCAGGATATCCATGTGTGTTAGAGCCACAGAGACACCAGAGGAAACCCAGAAGCAGGCAGTGTGGACATAGCTACTCAGCTGTACAGGGAATTGCCTTTAGCACTGTGGATAAACAGCTACAACACTCAGCTTGGTAATGTGGGGATCACTGGTTTAGATGCAATCAGCAGTGCAGAGGTAAGCAAAGTATGTGATAGGTAGATGAAGTAAAACCCCTACTTGACTGGAGGAATGCAGCTAAATTTATGAGCCATACATTTAGAATTTGTAGTGGGATTAGAAGCTTCTGAACATAAAAGTAGTTTGAAATCTTGACTCTAAATTATTTGAGTTGATACTTTATATAACATAGACTCATAGAATCATAGAACAGTCCCAGTTGGAAGTGACTTTGAAAGATCTTCTGGTCCAAACTTTCATGGGAAATCCAGATGAGAATGAGACTATTACAAACCCTACACACATACATACATAACCTGGTATTTTACATAAGGCTACTGAAAAGGAAAGTAAACTTTTTAATCTTGGTTCTATTTTTCACCATTTTCAGCAAATCACAGAACAAACAAAATAGTTGTATTCCTTTCATCTGACTTATGTCAATAGCCTCATTTAACTCCATAGTGGTAGATCTTGCAGATATTAATTTTAAAGAAATTTATTACTAAGAACTAGGGCAGCAACCAGTAACCAACAAAGCCTGCATGATTTCTTTCTACACAATAAGAGCTAGAGGTGAGGTTGGTGTGTGAACAGTTTAAGTTACTTTTTGTAAGTGCTTGGCAGATTTAAAAAAACCCAACACTTTAAAGACTGCAGTAATGCACAGTATTGTGTGCTACCTTCTCGACTGGCATAGATCTTGAAAAACAGATAGCTCACATTTCTGACAAAGAAACCTTTAAGTTTGCCATATTTGACTGTTTCCTTTGTAGCACATTTTATACTGGAAAGTGAAACAAAACCCCCCCACCCAACCTTCTGAGATCTCAGTATGACACATAGTGACTGTAAATCTTAGCATCATGATTTATGACAGTTCTTGTTTTAATCATCTCCTTCCTAGCACTCTTTTCTTGATTCATTTCAGAGTGGGTATATTTTTTGTACATCTAGACATAATAATACCAGTATCTGGTCATGTAGCGAGCTGCCACCCTTAGCCTACTTTCATCTTTCTTCCCATATTCTTCAAAATAATAGCTGAAACAGAATAACTACTTAAGCATGTCAGAGAATCATACGCTATGCTTACACTGGTAAAGGAAATACGGCAAGAAATTACTGAGTAACACCAACTGGGTTAGTGCTACAATCCCCTACAGGATAGCTGTCTGGAAGTGAGCTAACTGGAGCGGTTCGAACCAGAGCCAGGGATTGAGTTACCAACTGAGCAGTAAGGGTGACCAAGGTCTGGCGTTTGAAGTGTCTCTCTGTTTTTATTTTGCAGTGCCATATAGCCAATATGAAGGAACCACAGGATGCCATTTGAGGATTCCAGTATTGATATTTACTTGACTTTTAAGCAGATTTGAACTTGGATTTCTTTCTTGGTTTTGGACAAGCGAGTCATTCTGGAAGGTTAACATCCAGAATTGCAACTAGGATTCACAACCAGAAATATTCACCATTGTCACATTATTTTTGTCTTTTTTTCTTTCATGGTCTGAAGGAAATAAATTTTGCAGAATTAGAGAAGAAATAGCTCAATGTTTTGCTGTATCAGTGACTCCTTTGTTCACTCATTGGACTCTCAGCTCAGGATTTGATCTCTAAGGAACAGTAAATACGCTCAAATGAACATAGAGATTTAGATATGTGAGAAAACTGTCTCTGGCTTCCTATGCAGAAATAACTCCTGTAGACATTGATATGATCTGATATTATTGCTAGTACAATTATGGAATTACCTAAAAGTCACCATCAAAAAACAAGACTGAAGTGGCAGCTGATTCTGACCTTACTCATCGCTGCCCGATTCTCAGTGTTGTGACCTTCCCCATAAACACTCCTTTTTGGTGCCCAGTGTGGGGTGCCAAAAAAGGCTGTGATGGGTTGACCTTGGCCAGCAGGCAAACACTCACCCTGCCTCTCACTCATTCCCCTCTCCTGTGGGATGAGGGGAAAATAAAAGCAAGGTAAAGACAGTTAATAGAGAAAACAAAAACTGTGTGCACAAGCAAAGCAAAAAGAGGAATTAATTCACTACTTCCCATCAGCAGGCAGATGTCCAGCCACGTCCTGGTAAACAGGGCCTCAGTACGTGTAACAGTTGGGAAGATAAATGCTATAACTACAATCATCCTCCCCCTTCCTCCCCCTTTCCCTGAGCTTTTTTATTGCTGAGCATGACATCATATGGTACAGAATATCCCTTTGGTCAGTTGGAGTCAGCTGTCTTGGCTGCGTCTCCTCCCAAGCTCTTCCCCACCACTGACCTGCTGGTTTTTGGAGGGGTAGTGGGGTAGGGAAGAGAGAAAGCCTTGATGCTGTGTAAGCACTGCTCAGCAATAGCTGGTGTGTTACCAACACTGGTTTAGCCACAAGAGCAAAGCACAGCACCGTACAAGCTGCCCTGAAGAAAGTTAACTCCACCCCAGCCAGACCCAGTACACTATCTGAAAGGAGAATGATTATCTGGCAGTACTAAACACAACAAAATTAATACTTAGTTTTCTAAAAAAAAAAAAAAAAAAAAAAAAAGGAACTGAAGCCTGAATCACAGAATCATAGAAGCATTCATAGGAAGGGAGCTCCGAAGGACCTCCAGCGGTCGATGAGTTCAACCTCTCACTTAAATTAGGGCTAATGCCAACACTGGATTTGGTGATCACCTGGTCTAGTTAATTCAGGAAAACCTTCCATGAAGAGGATTGCTTCGCCTGTGAAAAACTTGCTGCAGTGGTTCACTGCTTTCCAAGTGATTCCCACCCCAGCCAATGTCCAACCTGAACTGTCCATGCTACAACTTGGAACATGTGCCCCTTCTTACATTTTGTAGTGCTTCCAAGAAGAATCTGGTTCCATGACCCTCCCTTCAAGTAGTCTTAAGTTGCTATTAGGTCATCGCTTAGCCTCCTCTTCACCAGAATAAACAAGCCCACTTCCTTAGCCTCTCCTCTCCTAGCTGATGTACCACCTTGGTAACCCATCACTGGACCTTCTCCAGTTTCTTCCCATTGCCTTTCAAATTGTGGGGTGCAAAATTGGAAACAATATTCAAGGTGTAGTCTTAGTAGCACCAGCTATTATGAGAATAATAACTTTACATGGCCTGCTGACAGAGTTTTTCCTGACGTACACCAATATGCAGTTTTCCTCGTTCATGCTGTTGGCTCATACTCAGTCCAGTATTTGTCATGATCCCAAGGGTTTATTTCCTGAGAGTATTTACTATTCTGCCCGTCCTTCTTAGCATGTTATGATACCTGCGGTCACTCTTCAGTTTCACAACTCTGCACTTCTTGGGTATCTGTTGGCTCAATCCTCAAGTTCATTGAGGTCACTCTGGATGAAGGGCTGCCATTCATTTTTTCTAATTCTTAACAGTTTTGCTTTTAAAGACCCAGAGCATTCAGTAGTTGCAGATTATAATCACAGTAACAGTGTTATTATTATTATTATTATTATTATTAAATTAAAAAAAATACCTGAGGTGGAAGCAGTGGTAATCTGATATAAGCAAGTAGCATACTTAGGTCATTGCATCGCCTCTGCATATCATACTTCACCCACATCATTAAGGCATGGAAAATGGTCTCTTCATCAGGAACATTCACATCATCACTAGCAAGAAGTTTATGGAGCTCTTCAGCTGGTAGAAGTAAAAATTCTTGATTTCTTATAACTTCCATTATATTCTCCTGAGAAAAAGAAAGCATTTCAGATTCAGTAATACTGGAAGAAAATACAAGCAGCTGTTAAAGCTATTAAACCTATAGTCAATATCTGCCATGCCCAGTCCTCTTACTGCTCATGAGAAAAACAAAACAAAGATGATTAGAATTAAACAGCTATAGCTGTAATTCATATGTGAATATAGTCAGAAAACAATATGAAGATTATATGGTAATATTGTAATTAAAAATTGTCAGAATTAGTAAAGGCTAGAGCAGATCTGCATATTGTTTGAAATTTTTATAAACTCAGTTGTAACTGAGCACATTCAACATATTGTAAATCTTCATATGCACATACTACACTTTCCTGTATTTTTTCACTATCTGATCTATTTCTTAAATAATGTACCAGTCATATACAGTTACATTATCAATATCCAGATGATGGCTGTCTATATATATGACAAGGCTGATAGGAAGATCCACGCCATTAAGTTAGCATTATTTCTTGAACTTGTTTGGAACAGATTGTTAATGTCCAGCTAACATGCAAAATATACACAGCAATTAAAATCTCACAGTATTGAAATTTATAATACATATAGTAATAACCATAAAAAAGTAAACAAAACCTATATAAACTATATAAAAACATATAGATATAAACGATATAAACTAAACAAAACTGTTTAACTGACTGAATCCTAAGGACTGAATTAAGCACTCTCTGAACTACCTACCCTACTTTAACAGGACAAAACAGAAGCACAGTTCTGCAGGGTATCTTTCTCCAAATATTTATTTTAGGGTGCTTGAATTCTGTGGAGAAATTGCAAATGTGTTCTCATATTCTTGATTCATAGACAATTGTAAGAAGAAAGTGAAGTGCATACAGACTGGAGGCACAAGACCCTCCCCCTGGAAAAAAAAAATCTAACTTTTGACATAGAACAAAAATGTAAAAAGTGTTGGAGAGAGAAGTAAGTTACAATATCCGGTAGGTAAAAGATAGTAATAAATTTCATAATCATATTTGGGAAAGACTTCGTGAGAGTAAGATGAGAAGCACAGAAGGAATGACAAAACATCAGTCAAGGACTTAAGTGTAAGAACATCAAAATTGAGGGAAGTGGATAATTCCACTGCTACACCCACTCAGTTCAGTTCTTAGTGTATCAAAATTCAAATTAATACTGTCTATAATTGTTTGTTTGGGTCCGGGCCAGGGGAAAGACTGACTGGTCATCAGGAACTGAAATAGAAGTAACACAGTATTACTGATACAATATAACTAATACATAAAAGAAATGGTGCAAGATTTAAAACATCAGAATTATACTCTGACCCTAGTAAGTCACATGTTGTCCTCAACCTACCCCATGCAATACAACAAAACTATTATTTTAATTCTCCAACATCATATTTTTTGAAATACTGCTCAAAAAATATATTAAAAATTAACTGTATATTATTTTATATAAGGTAGCAGAGATTAATAATACAGACATAGACATGACAAAATCATGACAGACAGATGTTCATTGAAATGTATAATGCAATTACACATGAATACATATGTGCAAAAAGAATAAATTAGCTAAAGCTGAAAGTGATGCTTAGTATTATGGATGTGAATACTTTTACTTGTAAAACTTAATTTTCAATAAGTAATGTTTTACTTCTACATATATACCCAAAATGGGATGCTGACACAAGAGACAATCAAAGGTATATATATGGTCATGGTCTGTATTAACTGTGTGGTTAAGTTATCATCACATAACTGACAGTTAGATCAAAACATGACTCAATTCTTTTTTTAAATTGCTTGATTAAAAGTCAATAGGTTCCTAAAAAACTAGATTTTTATGGCCTAACGTTTTAATCTGTTGAGTCCCGATAAAGTTTAAATTGTGACTAGAACATTGTACAATAACTTGGAAATGTAAGGGAACGAGTTTGCAGGCATTTAACCACAAGTTGGCTTAATTAGTTTTAATTAAAAAGCCATAAACCTCAGAAAATTTCATTGCACTTCTCAAGAAAATGATTTATAAGCCAAAGTTTAATTAAGGCTGGTTAAACTGATATTAAATCCCATTATGAAAAAAAATATAACCCTACTTTTCAATAGGAACCACCATCAAGCTTTGCAAGAGCATATTAATCCAAAGACCTAATATTACTGAGAAGCATTGCGATGGTGGAATACATTTTATGAACTCACAGAACTTAATTAATTTTGAACAACACTCGGAGCAGAGCCTCTAAATTCAGAATAATAATTTTAGGTTTGATTAATTTTTTTATCATTTTTAATTGTCCTTTCATTTGGATATATGCTTAAGAACTTTTTCCAGCCTCTGTACTGATTTACCATTGACTGAAAGTAGAACCTAACAAAGTTTTCGGATAAAACATATAAGCTCAAAACTGTTCTTCTGAACATCTGGACTGACACTAGTTTCATGTTACTCAGGGCTGAGTATTGTAGAAAATGCTATTTAATAAAAATTCTTTATATAACTGTACCTTCTGTATGTATATACATTTATATGGTATATTTATATATATTTTATATATATATAAACCAGCAGTAAAATCCAGGTTCTTGATCTTCAGAGCTAAAAAGTCTCTCTTTCAAGTATTTAGCATTTCCTAAATTGACTATTGAATGTTCAGAATTTCCTAGATCACATTTTAATTTCTTGAGATTCATTTCATTTGGAGCAGCAAAGCATATTTCAACAGCTTGCTGTTTTATCATAACAGAATTAATTTATTATATGCTTATTGTAGAAGAATATCTGCCTTTTTTAAAATATAACTGGTCTTCATTTTTGCACTTTAGGGAACTGAATAGAAAAGATGTATGCGATCTACTGGTTAAAATTTTCAAGATAAATTAAATAAATTTCAAATTCTCCTGAAATTAAGGTGCAAGACAGGAATTGAACTACTCAGTCCCGCTCTAGTGAAGTGCTTCCAGGAATGCTTAGGTCTTCATGGTCTGAGAAACCTTAATTTTGAGAATAAGGGTGCTCAGCGTTTAAGCATGTCCAGGGTTATGTGACAGAGGCCTGTGAGTTTGCAGGACCTCTAACTTTTGACTCTGATACTTAAGAAGCTTTGTACATTTGCTCTTCACTGTCTCATAAGTCTCTTAAGATCAACTGGGCTGTGACTAATGCCTCTCCTGCATGGGTCATTCACTTAGCCTTTCCCTTCAGTAAGAATTGTAATGTTTTAATTAAGCAGAGTAGTGGATTTTTGCCTTTAAATTAGAAAAGGTAACTTACAGTAGAAAGTATGAAAGTCTTTGAACCCACTTGGAGAAAGCTATGTCTCACTCAGTTCCCCTACCACTTGCTCAAAATGATCATGCAATAACCATTGCTGTGGGGTCACAGCATTTCCATGGTACAGCTGTTTCACTTTTAAGCCTTCTTGGCAGCACACAGGATTAGAATTAAATGGCAATAAAGTATTAGCACAGTAGAGTCATGTAAACCAAACATATCTGTATTTAAAGGCAGATAAGCAAGCACCTGAGTATCTGAGTCTAACAGATTGTGCATCATAGGAACATAAATGCTCTAATGAAATTAAACTATTACCAAATGGAATTTAATAAAAGTACACTGTACTACATATATCCTTATAATGATGTTATCAATACAAACGAATCTGATTTTTTTTTAAATCAGAACTCGTCATGATCATTATTTCACATGGAATCAAATTATCTTGCACAAGCTAGTCCTCATTGATGTTTATGTCATTTATTTCACTAATCAGCATGTATAAGTTGTAAGGAAGAACCTGAGAATAATTTCTTCAGTATTATAAAAAATATGAAATTATTTCATACCTTGACAAAGAATGTCACGTTCCAAGAGTGCTGTTTAGAACCTGTTACATCAGAGTTGTCGTGACAGTAAAATGCTTAGCAGATTTTTTGGTTTGGGATGTAGGGATCTTATTTAAGAAGTTTTACATTTTATTCATTTTGATGCTGTGGCCTCTCCAACAAAAAATGAGAAATGCATAAAATAATGCTGAAAAAAAGGTATCCGTACACTAGCCTTTCACTTAAACAGTACACGAAAAGTGTCAGTGAACATTTTAGGACCACATTGCTTTTAATTTAGAGCCTAAGTTTTCATGAGAACATTTAAAAAAATGAATAAACAGTGCATCTGATTTCCATATTAAATCATATACTATACTCTCTGAAGTGCAAAAGAACTGAAAGGCAATTTTGATTTTGGCCAATCTCCAAACTACTTCAGTCTGGAATTATTGCTGCTGTGCTACACTGAATTCAGCCCTCTTGTTTTGTACGCCCAGCTTTCCCTATATCGATCAGCTGTGTATCATACAAGAGTACATCCCCTTTCCAAAACTGTCCTATTGTCCTATCTTCTTTCCTAAGGAGAATGGGCTTTTCAAGTTCCTGAACTCCTGTTAAACAGAGGACCAGTGCTTATTCATATGCTTATGGTCTGGTTCTCTAGCCAAATCCCAGATTTTATCTGAGAGTGAGCTCCATCTACCCTATGTAATCCAAAGAGCTACATGTTTCTTCCAGTACCAGATGCCAGCCTGATGTCACCATTACCTAAGGGATATGACGGCTGGGGCGTTCAAAGGATAGGCAGCTAGCGGAAAGAGATTGTGTAGGTGTATGCTCCTCTGAACTTCATGACTGGGAAGAGAGATCAGCAGCTGCTGCTTTTTGGGAGAGCAGACAGCAAGTTGAGGATGGAAGAGACTGTGACTACGGATACCAGCTCACACAGCATACTGAAATCTTAAGAAGAGAATTCTAGACAACAAAACTAGACTACCACAACCTAAATATTTTCCTTTTTTACTTGCAACTTTTAAATTCATTCTTTTTTTCAAAATTTTCAGGTTTGTGCTGGTTTTGGCTGGGAGTTCCCACTTTTACTCTTCCAATTCTCTCCCCCATCCCACTGTGAGGGGAGCAAGTGAGCGGCTGTGTGGGGCTTAGTTACTGGCTGGGGTTAAACCATGACAGGGTTTTAGGATATTAATCTGCAGAATTAGAGAGATTATAGTCTGATTCTTCATCAATATCATGCAGCATTCTGGGATTTCACAACCTAATTGTAATTCACAACCAGTTGGTCATAGACATTTGCTGATATGCCAGTTCATCACAATAACTTGCCTAAAACTTTCAAGCTAGTGGGCCTTAATCTTGCATGTTTCCTTAACTGTGTCAGAATGGTTAATGCTTGTTTCCTGTTTTGCTGAAGGATCTTGGCTCACACATGCTGCACATATTCTTCTTCACATCTAAGAAGATCCAAGAAGCCTAAACCTGTACACAAAACAGACACAACTTGCTAAATGGATGAGGACATCTACACATCTTGCTCCCCCTGACTGAAGAAGTCTTCCAACACTGTTATGGAAAGTCCTGTATCCCATAAACCCTGGAACTTCTGGGTGCTAAGCCCCACTGCATGCACTATGTTCTTCCTAGTACGGTATCTAGGAAAAACAGAACTCTAGTAGCCTGTGAATCAGTTCTCTTGTTATTCATTATCCACCTTCCTTTTTTTTCCTCCCCCTCCCACCTCCCCCCTTGAGTCTTTTTTAATGTTAGTTTACCCTCCCAAAATAAGGTTAATACAACCAGGGAGCACAATTTGGGGACCTAAAAAACTGGAATGTTTGCGTTCCGTGACTTGAATTGTCCCAGATTGATATATTTGTCATTGGAAGGGTTCTCAGCACAATTTCAAGAAAATAGCAAAAGAGATCAGCGCTGTGAATCATCCACAGGTGGTGTTTTGGACTGAAAAGGCTAAAAGTGACAAAAACAGAGACTCACAGTGCGAACTGTCACATTGGTGCAGTATTGTAAAGTGTGGATACACACTTGTACTGACTCTGGTGACTGTCTTGTTTTGCTTTTACTTGTATAAGATGTACCCTTAGTGCTCCCCAAATACAGAAAATATGAGCTCCCCCAACTTTTTCATTTGTGCTGTTTGCACAGCAAGAATGCAACCCTTCTCACCTAGGTAGCAGAACAACAATTTTCTGGGTTTAAATCATAACACTCCAGGGAAGTAGTCATCACAACACTCTCACTTTCTTACTCTCTTAGCATGGCTTTTCTTTCTTCCCTACTCTGCTCCTGTAATTATGCTTTGGTACAAGTTTGCTGCCCCAGTTCAGCACTACCATCCAATTTACAGTCTGGCCACAGTGGCTTCCCTAACCAGACTCACAGAATCATTTAGATTGGAAGGGAGCTCTTGAGATCATCTAGTCTGGTGCCCTTGTTCAAGCAGGCTTGGATAGAGCAGGGTGTCCGAGACTGCGTCTAGTCGGGTTTTGAGTATCTCCACAGAAGGTCACTCCACAACCTCTCTTTGCAATGTATTCCAGTGTTTTACCACCCTCACAGTAAAGAAGTGTTTTCTTGTCTTCCGACAGAATTTCATGTTTTTCAATTTGTGTCCATTCCCTCTTGTCCTGTCACTGAGCACTACTGAGAAGAGTCTGCCCACCTCATCTTCATTCCCCTCCATCAGGCATTTACACACATTGACAAGATTCCCCTGGAGCTTTCATTTCTCCAGGCTGAAGAGTCCCAACTCTCTCAGCCTCTCCTTATATGAAAAATGCTCAAGCGAACACTGGAGCAACCACTGGAGATAAACACTCCATAACTGGTACTGCCATGGGAGGAAAAACAGTACTGTTTTCTAGGACAGGAGGACATAAGGACTATCACTTACAACATCATGCAGGGCAGGATAATACCAGGGTAAAATAATGAGCTTAGGGAAGAGGGATGTCTTCTACTAAGAGCCCCATCAGCACTCCCCACAGCTTCTGGCCATTGCTGGAATACGCTGTCTATGGATAGATTAAAACTCACTCAGGATGGGAACATACATGCATACTCATTCTGTAGCAGGTACAGCAATTATTAGCCCATGTTGATCAACTCAGCCCTGGTAGCACACTGTATCGGAGCACTTATGACTATGGCCAAGAGTTGGAATTGCAGCTTATGGCATCTTAGGCAAGATGAGTAAAGAGAAAATTAGTGTTGGAGAAGTCTCAGATGTGGCACTGTTAGGCATTGGGTTGCTCAGCAAAGTGTGTCCCAAGATTCAATGTAACTTGCTGCGCATGACTGTGGTGTATGCTAGAGCCAAAGCCTGTGGATTAATAAACCCAGTAATTCTTTCAGCCATTGTGCCATAGTTTACTCCAGCCATTATGCAGAATCCACAACTAGGGAGGATGTTGGTATTAGAGGTGTGCAGCAATCTGTGTAATCTGGCCCTTGAACCATATCACAAACCAAGTCTGGATGCAGAAAAGCACAAGTGTAGCCTTTCAACATTTATGCCAAGGTAAGCGCATATCTTTAAGCCCTAATGGAGCCCCTGTCCTGTTTACTATGAGTACAGGCATAGAAAAGAAAAACAAGTAAAATGCAGGATAACCAGTCTAAGAGGAACCTCACCTAAATCAAATCTGATTAAAAGAAAGCTGGAAATCAGAAAAAAAAAAAAAACATTCTTGCTGTTAAAGCATCAAGCTCTAGAACAGATTTCCAGTGGGTGGGCAGGGAACAGGTCTGTCAGACCAGTGTAATAACTTAGGACGCAGTTTACAAAAGGGGTTACATGAGGAGGTTTTCCCGCACAGCAGGGAACTGCCTTGGAATCCCTTTCAGTTTTGTTTTAACCCAGTTACCCTTCTGAACTTAATAACATCTGATCCACTGAAGATTGCTTCCTATAAAGGCATCATCTCAAAGACATCTGAGGATGGATAATTTGCCACTTTTGGAGTGGCTTTCAGAAGTAATCATCCTCAACATTAAAATATGTGTCTAATTTTCCATTTGAACTCGTCTGTCTTCCACTTATACATATACTGGTTCTTATTATGAATTTCTCACTCTGATTAATGAGTCCATTAGCACCAAAACTTAAAAACCTCAAAATAATCTCTTGGGTCTTTACTAACTTAAAGGAGTTGAGTGCTTGTGGTTTTGCTTTTACAATTCATTCACAGTACTGTGTCCTGTAACACCATGTTGCAATATTCAGGAGTGAAAACAAGATACTTAATCATTAACACTGTTTCTTGTGGCAGCACCTACAAATTCACCGGTAATCTCCTAATCATTCACTGAACTATCCTGACCCTACTTAGCCTGTGAAATGTGATGGAATACAGGACAAAGCAAAGGCTGAAGGCATATGCAAGATCATGTCTACAAAAAAAGGTTCTACTCTCATAAATAATTAATAAATACTGTAATTAAGGTAATATTCCAAAAGGCAATTGAAACCTCAGTCAGAGCATTAGAGTGAAATCTTTTCTCATATTCCTGTACTCCAAACTTGAATTAAAAATAAGTAGCCATTAAAATGAAAATGCATCTAACGAACCATGGGGAATTGCATGATCATAGAGGAAAAGTGCCTTGTTCTATTACACTACACACTATAAAGATTTGCAGCAACAGTGTTTCTTCTGTCTTCATTATGTATCTCAAAGCATATGTGTTTTGTCTCACGTGATATATGCTGTTGCTGGAGAATGTTTTAGTTACAGTTTTGTTTGAGGAGTGAAATGTTTAAAAATAGTAGTTTATGTTAATATTTCAGATTCAGTAGTCGTTTTAACTGAAACCAAACATCTAAAAAAATCACAGCAGAGACATATGAAAACTTTAGCATTTCTGATTAATTTATAGTAAATCACTGTATTGAAAAAGTATATACCTTCCAAGAGCATTCTAGAAAACAAATACCCCATTATACCGAAAATATAAAGTTCAGGAAACACCTGAATCATGTGCCTGAATAATTCTCTCACACACTTTGTTTTTCATTGTCGGACTCTAATCTACATTTCAACTAACATTTAGCACAATTTGAAGGATTCCTGAGACTCTTAATTAGTATGAAAGAAGAGAATACGTTCCAAATTAGAAAAACATTGGAGCACAAAAAGGATTCTGAGAGAGAACCACCTTTCTATATAAAGGGGACTTCCAAAGACCTCCACTCCATAAGCAGGTTTGAACTAAGTCATATGGTAATTACTTTCTGACAGCACTGACAGCCTTCGAGCACATTATTAAGGCAGTTCTTCTGGTACAGTTCTAAAGGCACAGTGTTATGGTACAAAGTTAATTAAAATAGCCACACATACCCCTCCCCTAGTAAACAGAAACTTTTTGTAATCCTCAGTATTTCAGAAAATAGAATAATTCACACAAAGATGTCTGATCATTAACAATAGTGATTTCCATACTCTTTCCAGCAAAATAATGTTGTATATTATAATGTAAAATAACCACTGTATTTAGATCTTAAGTGGTTTGTCAAGATAGGAGGCTGCTGAAAACTCGTCACATTAAGTTGTTGTCTTTGATAGAACACTTAAAAAACCTGTTAAATGAATGCTGAAAATGAATTAACCTACTATGTGAATCCCAAAAGACAAATTTCAGACTGGAGTGAAATTGTAAAAGATTTGTCATCCTGCACATAATATTGATTAAACTGACAGTTACTCTTGTTTTATTGGTGCTTTGGAAATTACAAATTTGGAAGAAACAGACATTACATTTCACTCTCTCCAAGACTGCATGGTACCATCAAATAATCTCATGCTGTCTACTAACTACAATATGCAGTAATTTCTTAGCATCAGTTTTTTATTGGGAAGGGGGAGGTGGAGAAGTGAACCTTATAGCTATGTCTCGCAGTTGGTTGTTTTGGGGTTTTTTTTATCAGCTTGTGTTGAAGTTCTCACATAATTAATTATCATTCTATGCTTTTTAAAATCCACCACTTAAAAAATAATCTGTACTTTTTAAAAGAATGATCTGAGCAAACTGCACCCAAACTCAACTTCCCAAGCTATTTACTACAAAGGCAGTGCTTCCTTACATAACCTTCCCTATAAAATAAAATAAAAAAAAGACTTCTAGACTATTTATCACTCATCTAAAATGTTCATATTTCTTTCTTGTCTTCTTTATTTATCAACACAAATAAACAGATAATTTCTTCTGGAAATAAACAGAACACTACTAGATAAGATTTACACCTGAAATTATGCTGCCTAAGGTTGATGACTTTAAAGAAGAAGAGAGTTATAAACATTATTTAAAATAAATAATTTAAAACAACATGAGGATTTGCTAAATTTTTAGAATTGAATCTCCTGGTACCCTAATGCTTTAGAAGGTACTCATTACATTAAAAAAATATGGTATTTATTCAGAAAAGCTTACTGATAGCTGATACGGTCTTGCACAGAATTTAGGTACCTAGATGTTACTTAGTGTTTAACTGCTCATAGAACTTAAAAAGAGCCGTATGGGTTTAGAGCAAGCAGAGGTCCATTTGTGACCAGAGACCAGATGTAATTTTTACAACGGTTAGAAGGAAGTTTAAAAGGTAAATGTTATATCTTCTCTGTGTATCACAGATTTTGGAAATTTGTGATTTTAGTGATTTCCTGAATGAGATGTTTAGAAGACCTTTGTGGACTTCTCCCCAATTTATTTAACAGCACCTTGAATCTATTTAGGTTTTGTTTCCATAGGATCCCTTGCAGTCAACTACACAACTTAAGCACATACCTGTAAAAGGCACATATTTCCTTTTGCTTGCTTTTAAATCTGTTGCTCAAACAGATTTGATGAAGCTCAATTCTTGAACTGGGGGAAAAAATATCCCATTCTCCTTTTCCATGCCATCTACATCTTATGTGTCTAGTACAGCCTCTCCAGCAGTCATATCTTCCCCATTGCCAAAAAAAAAACCCAAACCACCGCCACCATCACCAAAACACCTCTCTTCTTATGGAGATAGGGGGCTTTCCCACATTTTCAATTATTATTCAGTTATTATCCTTAGCTGCAACTAAACAGAGTGACCTGGCATTGCCATTCCAAGATGACTTTACTCCAGGTGATCCAAGGAGAGAGCAGAATGCCAGCCAGCCTCATCTCGCATGCTTCTTCCCATCAAAAGGAAACCTACGCTGCAGGATTTATATTTGATCTCAATGGCAGGGGATTCAGACTTCAGACCACTCTGTAGCACATACTCACAGGTCTACTTAGATGCAATCATCACTGATCCTTTTTTAGTGCTTTTCAGTTTTCATACATTCTTTGTGAGATTAGATAACTAAAGCTACAAGCAGTACTAAAGGGGCAAACAAAACATGGAGTGGAGTAGAATTTAGTGTTTCCTGTTTTGTTCTCTGGTCCTTTCCTAACACTCCCCAGAACTCCACCTCTTTTGTAACCACCTTAAGTGCTCAGCAAGCATTCTCAGAAGCAGACAACTGATCTCAATGAGTAAAAGCTGTTTGTATTTTTTTTTCTTCCCTGATAAGAGACAGCTAGTTAAGATCCCATCATTAAATGTATACAGATTATTCCTCCACCTGCATTACTTTTACCTTATCAATATTTAATTTTTTTTTGCATTATATGCACAGATCTTTTTGCAACTTCTTAGAGACCGTTTGTGGCTTTTACTATCCTCAGTAATTTTATACTGTCCATAAACCAATTTTATTTCATTATTTACACTTTTTTCCACACAATTTATGAGAATGTTTAATTGAGTAAGTCACAACACACTTCCCTTTTGGTCCGTACTGGTAATTTTTTACAGAGTGACGCCTGTACATCCATTCTGATCCTTTGTTTCCTAATTGTTAACTAGATATTAATCCACAGGAGCACCTTTTCTCTCATGCCTTTAAGACTATGTTTCTTTAAGAGCTGTCAATAACAGACTTATCAAAGGGCTTTTGGAAATGCAAGTACACAATAGAAAATTTGTCCACAGACTTCCATAGACTTGTGAAATGGGGTTTGCCTTACCAAAATTTTTCACTCTTTTCTATTTTTTTAATCCATCTTTCTGCCTGTTCTCCTTTATTATGGTTTGACCAATTTATACAGAAATCAAGCTAATTGGTGTCTGGCTCTTTGTGGGACTTTTCTTTCTTTTTTTCTCTTTGCTCTATCACTGCTATTGCCATTTATGAGCTTCCATTTTTCTCTTACCAAGGACAACTTAGATGATAGGTTACATACAAGCTAACACTTCCTTCAGAATACTTGGGTCAATACCAAGTGGTCTCAGTGATATGTCTGCATTTATACCATTTTGAAATAATTATTCTGACTTATCCACTTTAAAAAAAAAAAGTTAATTTATGGTCTAAGACCATTGGTAGCAAATATTAATGTGAACAACTCATTTAAATTTCTGTTTCTTGCCTTATCTACCTTGAACATTCACATTAAATCTGTTTTATCTCAGCCTTACAGATTCTCTGTCGAGATTTTTGGTTTTAATGTTTTTGAGAAGAATAGAATCCAAAAGCCAAACTCGTTGCTCAGGCTCCCTATGTAGTGCATGAGCAAAGTCAGTCACTAAACAGCAAGCCAAAGTCCTGTACAGTCAAGAGGATGCTACCTTGAACATGCCAAAAGGAAACACAGCATCTAGTGACATTTTTTAAATATCACCTTCTTTATGCAGTGAAGATACTCAGATTATGGAGTACAAATACTGTGTGGAAGGCAAGCCACAAAAACCTTCACAAAGTATGTGGTACCAGTAGTATGATGTCTATGTTTCAAACAGTTGAATAATTCAAACACCTATCTGAGAAATTTTAGGGAATAAGACAAGCCTCAGTCTGTATGAATCCATTTCATCAGCTGCCAAGAAAATGTTCTAAGTGTTCATGAACAAGACATTATCCAGTGTACTCCCACTGAAGCTGATTTTGAACATATTTCTGTGCATCAAGTTTTGCTGTAGATATTGGCCTGACTATTCAACCAAGACAATTGATGGGATATTAAAATTTTCAAATCTTAAATCAGTTATCTTAATCCAATTTAGAACCCTATCTAATGCTAGTTCTTTGGGATACAGTTTCTTAGGACGAGGCTCCTAATCATCATTCCAGTCTTATTAAGTCAGGAAAAAAAAAATCAAAAAAGCTTTAACTGCTTTAAGTCTGTATGGACAGAAGATAGTGGCAGAGACAGTGCAGAACAGAATAGTGAGCGGATTAAACAGGGTCCACTCAATGAATTAAATGTGGTGCACTCGTGCTATACGGCTTTGATTTCTGTGCTTTCCCAACTTTGCCTCACAGACTAATCCCTCCTCCAAACAACTTTGGGGTAGTTGCATTTAGACTTAAATTTGCTAATTTGACTCAGCACAAGAACACAGCACAAGAACACAGGATATACACATAGTATAACCTAACTGCACATTTTTGTCCTGTGAACAACACCAAGAAAAAATCTCTCTGAGAGAGGATGCAAGGCTTAGGTTTGGATGAAACATGCATTGCAACATGTCCTATGTTGGTTTTTTTCTGTATACTGCTTCGTTTATAAAAGAAATACAGTGAAAGTAAGAGTAGAAATAGGAGCAAGAATACGATAACGATAAGGATAAAGGTTAAAAAAAATTGATATTTCATACCTGTCACCTTATCCCAAGCACAATTTTTTTTCTTAGTAAGAAACACAGTACATAATAAATACAACTTTTTAAGATACGCAAATTTTCAGCTAACATTCAATTTTACTGAAAAGCTGAAGGTGATGATAAACTCTAGCTGCTCTTGACCCTTCTCAATTTAATTAAACAGAAAACCAGAGAGCAGTAGACATAATGCTGCATTTCTACTTCTTTGTACAGCAACATCCTGGTATCTATATTTTCATATATTTACTTTTTTCCAGTAAGTGCTTAACAAAAATCTGTAAGAGGTACTGAATTAGGTATCACATTTCCAAAATACATTCCAGATATGTCCAATCACTTGTAAAAAGGAAGAGTTTTTTACCAACTGTACGATAAAGAAGTCAATTGCAATACATCTCAGCAGGTCCTGATGAATATGACAGATTAAGAATGTTAAGAACTAACATTACTTTAACATATGTTATTAAAGGGAATTTAACTACCAAAAAAAAAGGATTTTAATTCAGGAATTTATTTTACAGAATTCATTAATTTATGCTGACATGTTTGAAATTTATAATAAGAAAACCACAACTGTTTAAAAACACGCCTGCAAAATCCTTTCTGGGGAAGTACGTTGTGATATCAACTTCTATGAGAAAGTTAGGGCAATAAATTTCTAAGATTTACTGTCAATAGGAAAACAATGAGGTGTACTTCTGAATAAACTCTTAGATCATGCCTTCAAAAATTATAAACAGATCCTAATTAATATAATGTTTTAACCACCCATAGGAATTTCACAACTCAGTCATCTGAGATTTTGTCTAAACTTATGCAAAGCAGTAACAACACTCAGAAGGAACTTTGAGTAGATTTTACAGCTGAATTCAACTGGCTTAAAGACAAAGGTTGGATGTCTCTAAAATACAGATCCTCAGAATGCTAACAGGGAAGTTTAGCATTATTTTAGTGCTTACTTTGTGTGTCTGTACATGGCTCATGTCTTTAGAATCAAAACAATCAGCCTGTTCAGTGTTTATGAAAAGCACCAGACTGATGGAAGATTGATTGGTTTTGGTTACAATCTTGTCAGAGGTCCAATTCAGAGTAGAAGTAAATGTTTCATAACAGCTAGTGATTTCCATAGTTTTGACAGCTTTCCCTTATGGAGAGATTATATGTACAAGTTGGTATCTTCTAAATATGTGGTTTAATTTGTGTGTGCTACACTACTTATTAAATCCACAGCTTGCTCATTATAGAACTGCACTATAGTAATGCAATAAAATTTACAGTTACACTCCTATGTTGAGAGTTTTGGCTTTTTAACAAGTATATAAAAAATTAAAAATTCCCTTTCTTATTTCTCTGAACATGAATTCACCTGCAGAATGTGCTTAGTATACAAAGTCACCTGTCTAGCGGCTACTATCTAGTCATAATTTGCAAGAACTACTTCATTTCTTTGAAATTATCTTCATTTCAGTGACATTAATAACAAGTCCAAAATTATGGATATTATTGATTAAACTGTGTTTTTTTGTAATGGGAGCTTGGACAGTAACACCACTTGTATATGTGCATGTATATGTATATACATACACATATACACCCACACTGACAACATTCCACTGAAGGGTGTTGAATCTGATCTGAATCATAGCTTTAATCTCATGAAAATAAACAGCAAAATAAAAATCACTACTGATGGAATAAATTCTACTGAAAATTGAAAATTATGGAATGTCACAAAGAATTACATCTGATTATTTTGTGAATATTACATTTTCCCTTGATTGGACAGCAAGGAAATGTAGTAAATCTAGACTTAAATGCATCAAGTTGACTGATGAAACAGAATCATAAAATAATTCAGGTAGAAAGAAACCCCTGGAGGTCATCCAGTCCAACCTGTGCTTAAATCAAGGCTAATTTCAAACATAGGTCAGGATGTTCACGGCCTTGTTGAGTCTAGCTTTGAATATTTCTAAGCACAGAGACTCCACAGCCTCTGAGAAAACTGCTACAATGAGCACTACTATCACTGTGAAGGAATATTTTTCATTTGGAAATTTCAACTTGGGACTGTTGCTCAATGTCTTCTCATTGTGCACCTTCAAGAAGAGAATGATCTTATCTTTTCTATAACCCCTGATAGGTAGCTGAAAGTACTGAGTCCCCCTTAGCTTTCTTCATGAATGTCCCCTCAGGTTCTTTTCATATATTATGTTTCCTGCTTCGGCTTCATAGCTGGTTTAATTTGCTCTTGAATTCAAATGCCACCAGCTGGAAAATGCATTCAAGTTAAGGCATCATGAGTCCTTGGTAGAGGGGAGTAGTTATTTCTTTCAAACCGCTGTCTAGTGCAACTGAGTATATGGTTAGTCCTCATACAGATGCAGCACAGAAATTCATCAGAAGAAAAATTCTGAATAGTTTCAGTAGTGAGCCTACAGTTAAAAACTAATAACGTTGACTAGAGCTGCATGCCATTCAGATAGTCTGCAGACTGTGTGTTGCTCTCCATTTGGCAACATAAAGATCTGTATAATATCTTTTTGTTAAATGAAAACTTATAGCAAAATAGGTCATGTAAGAATAGATTAAGATAAACCACCAAAATTCTGGTATGTTTTACCAAGATATGAAACGGCAACACTGATTAACCTTTAGAAGAATTCCAGAAAATACAGAGCATCCTAGATAAAAGAAGAAAAAAACAACCACAAAAACCAACCAAACCACACACCCCCAAACAACAAAATCAACAAAAAAAACCCCATAAAAATACCTGAGATATAATAAAAGAAAAACAACCTAAACTGAGCTTGAATTTATTCACAGCGAACTACAACATTACTGCACGCCGATTAACAGCCCTGCTGTGTAACTTAAATATATGGGGGGATGATGCACCAGCACTTTCTTGGCACATATTGAAAGTTAAGACACCAAAATAAAAAGCATGTAATTTTCTGAATAACAGGAGAGATTATACGTAACTTATATATTTGTATAAATATATGTGTGTGTATGCAGACAGGAATTAATCCAAACCAAGATTAAGGAATTGTAATTATTAATTTACTTAATCCATATCCATTACAGTATTCTTCTCTCTTATTTTCCATTTTATTCTATTTCAGTAACGTGAACAATATCACTAAGTTATCTTTTGGCTTTTCTGCTATCCACATCAAACCAAATATCTTTAAAACAAAACACAAAATGGTAAAATTGTAAGAAAAAGTCTCTTGTGATTTTTTCCACACATTTAATTTTTTGTTCTATTTTGATTTTTTTCCCTAACATCTTCAATCTTCATACATTCAGCTAAGGAAAAAAAAAAACAAAACTTTAAAAGAATAACCTGAGCACTTTTTTTTTTTTTTTTCAAGTCAATAACATTTTCATTAGAAATCTTTGGAGGTTAAACACCACAAAAAATTATTAATACTGCAAAACACAGAACAAAATAACTGAACTTCATGGTTGCAAAATGGATATGAGCCAAATAAGCTAATTATTCCAAGTGCACTATAGAAATTCTCTGCTTACATGTTTCTTCTACATGGAGCAGTTCATGTCCATCTAAAATAGAAGTTAACTCTCAATATTACTAAAGAATTCTAAAAAATAGTCATCAGGAAGAAATTTTAAATAAAACTTGTCAGTCTTTTCTTTCCTCTAACCTTCTCTTAAAATGAGCAAAGTTAAAATAACTGTGCCCGGCAGGTCTCATGCCAAATTAACCGTGAGCCGTTAGAGCGATCTCAGAGCTACCCTAACCTAAAGCATGCATAGGGCTGCTTAACAGATGGTCTTGCCATTGAAAAAAACCTCAAAATTTTCTTTTGTTTTCTTTTTCATTGTTTTCTCACTCCTTTTAAGGAAATTCTGATGTGCTGGGTAAAAAGAGCTTATCCTGATAAGCTTACTACTTACTGATAGTCACTTACTACTATTTGTAGTATTTCAGCGGACTTAGAATTCAGAAACATATGCTTTTAAAAAGATCCATATCAGTAACTAATACATGGCTTTTTTGGGAATGTTATATACAACATGGGAAGCAGTCCCCAATGTTTTCTTTACAGAAAGTCATCTAATATAAACATGTATCTGTACTACCTGCATTTCAGATACTGCTATTAAAAAGTATTAAATGTAGTTATGTAAACAACTGAATGTGCCCTACTACAATGGATTCTGTCATTTTGAACTTTCAACTAAAAGTCTTAACCTAATTCTGGGTAGGATAGAGAAGGGTATTGGACTATACTACCTGTAGGGAAATCTTTAATGAAACACAATTGAAGCTATTAATTCTCTTTAACCTTTGCATTTTTGGGAAAAGCAATTTCCTTGCCCATCTGGCTGAGGTAGCAGCATCATAAGGCTTTGCTCTGCTTTGTTTAACCCTACTGCAAACAGCAGCTGCACTGACTTGATGTAACTCTGCTGAGAAGGGTTGAAGGGTAGGATATTTCTTTTATTAATGTTAGCAGTGCACAGCACTTTACCTTCTGAACAATTATATTGCTGTCAAGCACAAAACACTGTTCTTAAAACGATAAAAAAATCTGACAGGTCTAGAACTATTGAAGACTTTGAACTAGGCGATACTAATCCATCATTGCCAATGGCACAATTCGTTTTTGCAAAACTGCAGTTCTAAATAAATACATTCTGCTAACTTACATCACTTTTTTTTTTTTTTTTTAAGTTAACTAATATAAACAGAAATCACAGCTCAGCTCCTTAATTGCAATGGAAGTGATACAAAAAAAGGGCCAGACATACCTTAGTTTCACAAATGGAAAAGAATCTCTGCAATTCTATTAATCTACCCATTCTGGAACCACTGTGGAACACAGCCCTGCCTTGCAGCACCCTCCCAGAGAGAGTAAAAGGAATTCCCTGACACTCTCCAAAATGCAGTTTTGCACATCAGTACATAAGAACACCATTACTTATGCCAGAAGTTATAGTATACCTGTGAAACCTCCTGCATTTAGGAAGATCAATTTAAATTATCAGAAGTATAAAATAACATGTCAGAATTAACAGGACCTCAAATAAAATAGATGAAAAATATTTTGATTTTTACTATCTGTGTCTTCTCAGTAGCATCTGTTTTATAAATCATGTCAGACTGATTTCTCAAGCAGCCTTGTCTAGGCAATTCAACGTAAGCAGGGAAAACTACAGAATTCTACTGCAGATGTAAGAAAAAACCCCGACAACAGACACTGATGGAAATACACTGCTCAAGGAAGGTTCAGAAAATTATTTGAGTTTGATACACATTTTAATTATTAACTTTGCAAAATCACACAGACTTAACTAAGTAAATTATTGTTGAACTGAAATAAAAAAGATAAAATAAAAAAAAAATTGTGACCTCAAAAAGAGTACTTGTCAAAAATAATAATTTAATGACGATGTCACAGAATAAGGTGGTAGAACTTAAGAGTCCTTTTTCCCTATTTACTCTAAAGATGATGAAATATTCCAGTGGACACAAAAGCTTAAGCTCTGCACCAGGACTCCAGACTGAATCCACAATAAAAAGAATTAATGAAATGAAAAATTTTGAACAGAATTCCTCTCTTTACAAATTAACACCCTTAATCTTATGCAGAGTACACCACAAATCTGATTAAATTTAAAGTCTATTTGATGTCAATTCAGAAATGGGAATTAAATAAACAGTGGGAAATGTAAAAATAAAAGATTTCGGTAGCTCAATCACACTGAAGCAGCACCACCTAGAACAGATGACAGTCTAAAAGATAAGAAAGTTATGAAAATTAACAACTAGGAAATAAGGTGTTGTTTACATTTATCTATTAAATCTACATTAACACGAACTAATGCAGAATGCTTTGCCTCTTGCATTCATTAGTTAAACCCATAAGCCTCCTTCCTAAGGCTTTCTCATCCTAGGCATCTCAGATCTCAGCATGCTAGAAACCTGTTAGATAAAATTTGCATAATTATAAAGCATATAACATTGTCATACTGAAGAAAGAAGACTTGTTAATAAGAAGGAAAGAAACATAAAATAGCTGTACATTCTTTAGTTTTACTGTATAAGAGGTATTGGCTAACACTTTTGTTTACTTAGATTATGTTGTATGGAGATATGTAATAGAAATGAAAAGGATATTTTTTGTTCTAAGCTAAATCAATGTACAGTCTTTACACACAGCTGTTGACAACCAAAGATGTATTATACATGACAGTGTCTATACCTCACTTTTCTTCAATCAATCCACAAGAGTTTTTCCATTATAAAAGAAATGAATGAGTGAAATTATAACCTGATCCCTTACAAAACAAATGCATGTGTTGAATAAATATTAAATCACAATAGCAAATAAGAAATCGCTGCTTACTCAACTAATGAAAATGGAGTAACTATCCTTGTTTATGTAGAACTATATGCACCACTAGAATTTAATGTCTGTTTCAAAGGATGACCTTTTCCACTGAAATCTGAAACCACTAAGAACATAAATACTTTGGTGTCCTGGTTTAAGCCCAGCCTGCACCAAAGCACCAGGATGCTCCTCGCTCCCTCCTCCCCCCTCCCTGCCGCCTCCAGTGGGATGAGGAGGAGAATCAGCAAGGGGGAAAAACCAGAAGGTAGAACCTCACGGGGCGAGATAAGGACAGTTGAGTGGGACAACACAAGGAGAGGAGTTACAACAGTACTAATAAAAAGAACATACAAAACGAGTGACGCGCAATGCAATTGCTCACCACCCACAACCTGACGCCCGCCACTTGCCCTTCTGTGACACCAGCCCGACGCCCCAGCCCGCTCCCCGGTTACAGGCTGAGCATGACACCCCACGGTACGGAACATCCCCTCGGCTAGGTCGGGTCAGCTGTCCTGGCTGTGCCCCCTCCCAGCCTCCCGTGAAAATTAACTCTATCCCAGCTGAACCCAGGACATTGGCAACTTCTTAAACACCTGGGCCCTGGAGCACAGTCCAGGCGCCTGTGTGTGGCGCTTCGGATTTCTACAAGTATGAAGCAATCTAACCAGTGAAATCCAAACAGCTGTAGTGATGGGGCTATACTTGGCTAACGGCTGGTCACCAGGGGTTTTCCTCAGGCCTCAGTTCTAGGGCCAGGGCTGTTTAGTATTTTCATCAACGACCTGGATGCAGGGGTTGAATGAACCATTACCAAGAGCATTACTCTTTGAAAGGAACAACCAGTGTTCACTCTTTGCAATAAATGAGGATGTGGAAGCCACCTTTTATGTAATCATTAGAGTATTCACTGACAATCTTGGAGTCTCAGTGTTAATTGTGCTTTCACATCCACATCTACCAAATTCGAGGACGGCGCCAAAGCCAGCTGAAGAAAACTAGCAAAACTCCAAATACACTCAATGTGACTTGGTATCTGAAGATATTGCCTATATGCTTAAATTATGCAAAATAAATTACAGAAGATTATGTTTGGCTTAAGTGCTTAAAAGAATTGGATAACTCAAGGGTTTTTTCACTCGACATATATGCCCATTTAAACCCCCAAATCTTAAATAATCAATCACATCCAGTGTTCTGTATGGATAATGATCACTAAACAACAACCTCTTTAATATTCTGTTTTAATGCTATTGTGAAACACACTTCTCCAAGCAAAATTTACTCCAAGCTAATCAATTATTAGAAACAAAATTAATTAGTTACCTAACTAACTTTTCTGTGGTGGAATCCATCCATGTATGAGTATTTCACCAATTTTTAATTTTCTTCACACTTTCTCTTAGAGATTAAGCAGTTTTATTACCTCCACTGTATAAATCAGAAAAAGAAGCACTGAGAATTTACAGTGGAAAGAAGGCTACAGCTTTCCAAAAAGTCCAGTTTGAAAAGCTTGGGACTGCATTGCTTAAAGCACTACTAACGCTTCAAGTATCCCAAAATAAAGGCTCTTACATTTCCCATATAATGATTTCTCATCCAAGGTCTCAAGCGAGGTAACTATAAAGTGAGAAATATTACTTTAATGAACTTTTATAGAAAAAGTGTAGTTTAAATTATTTAATGTTACACAGAAAGAAATATGATTAAGAAGTAGTGTATCTAAACAAGGCAATATTCAGTCTCCATAAGCACCACATACCTACAAATTCCTTACAAGGAATGGGACAAGAGTCCTTTGCTACACAAAACTCTTGTGTGCTGAAAGGAGAAAAAGAGATTTCATGTAAAATATTATATATGATTCTGTAATTAAAGATTGCATCATAATGTATATGTGCAAGTACTCCAAATTAAGGCTGTACATGCAGCTTTGATACTGGCATCTGAATACTTGACTATGTATTACAATATTTTTTAATATATTATTTTACATAGAATTGTTTTTTTAAAAAATTCAACAAAAAGAAATTGCCTATATTTATTCTTAGAAATACCGGAACTATTTTTTGTTGACATGATTCCAGGGGGAAGAAAAAAAAAAAAGTGCATGAGACATACCTGACTTGGAAGACATTATGACTAACAGAATGTTCCAAAATTTTAGTATGTGAAAACAGAAACAGCCAGATTAATTTGGGGTAATGTTAATTAAAAATGTGAATCAATGAGTGAGCAATTGCATTTCTTAACATGAAAAAGAAATGTTTCATATTTAATCTCTGAGTAGCTATTGTTGTCCTGAGACTGAAGACAGCTAGCATTTAAATGTCCTTTGGAGAAGCTTCTATTTCTCCACTGATGACAGAGGAAGCCTGGACACCAAGCTCAGCCTAGGCAACTAACATTAATATGACTGTGTCTTACAAGCTAACTCTTGCTCTTCATTTATATTCTGAATTTTAGAAGGTGAATATGAAGTTTGCACTGGTGTACATATGATTTCATGGATGAACTAATATTTATTTTATTGGGAGAAAGTTATTCATTACTGACAATTATATTTGCAATGAAAACTGAAAATTAGATGTAGGCTGTATGCTTTCTTTTAATGCTAAGTCATTTATTTAAACATATTAGAAATAGCAGTAAGTTTTGCTGGTCTAATGTTGTATCATTTTCTACAGTGGTTTTCAGCTCCAGACACACTATTCCAAAGCCATTAATAAAAGCAGAACACAAAAAAGAATTATCATTGTTTCTGTTAGTATAATAATAAGCTAAATTTACCATATGAAGTTCTGTTTAAATGATGCTGCATGTTGTACACATTTTACATGGCTCTGTATTTGCAGATGGAAAGATAAATTCCCAAGTATGCAAGAAATAAGGAAGTTTCAGGCTTTGCCATTCTTTGAGCAAATCACCCAGTAACACTTTCTTTTATAAATATACCTCAGAAAAATTTATCTGTAAATGAACCCTACAATTCTTTCTTTAGTGAAAAGGAACCTGTTCTTTATCATCGCTGTGGTATAACGGCAGTAGCTAAAAGTATTTCATCTCAGGTAAACTACTAACAATGTGAATTTAAACTTGGATAGTTTTTAATATGTAACATCTAAGTAGTTCTTTTCTCCATATCAGAAATACTGATGCTTTATTTATATAAATCAAACTTTTATTCTCTGGAGAGCTAGTATCCTTATGTGGATTTATATGACTTTACATACTTCTGTACAGAGGTTTTTATTCCATGTATTAAATTATTCTTTAAACTAAATACGATATTTAGTTTATTTAAGGCTACATAAGATATGTGTGAGTGTCATACCTTCATGGTACTGAAAGCTTGACAATCAGGGCTTCAAAAGAATGGTTAGATATTAAGAAAGGCTAGAGAATCAACAGAGCACTGAGTTAAATTCCTTGCGTCTTTCCCTCAGTAAACACACCAAAACGAACTATCCTCCTGTTGACTGAACTTCAACATACTCCTGTGCTGCAACAAATTCTACATAATCTCCTGTGAGAAAAAAGTCTTTTATCCATCGCCTCCAAGTTTTAGCTGACTATCTGCTTCCTACTCAACTAATGAATTTCCTATCCTCTCTGATACTGTGGATTACTTGCTTAGCAAAATCTCTCCAATGACATTCTGAACTCCAAAATGTTTCTTCTGCTGAGCTACCTGTAAAGGAGAATTTGGCCTTCATCCCACACAGTTTCACTTTACTCAGTTTTCAGTATTCGTGACTGAAAACAAAGCAGCCTTCTTCTCTGTTGCACCTTTTTAACAGGACATTAAGATATATCAAGAACTAACAAGGAAACAAATAGATTAGCATGTCACAAATATTTAGAATTAAAGCCAGGAAGACCTGTTAGATCATTAATCTAATTTCTTGTATATCAAATATATTCTGCACTTACAGGTCACCAATTACCCGGGGCCTAAGAATAATTTCTGTTTTTCCTAAATTTGACTCAAATGCATTCAATCTTGAGATGACAATATCTAGACAAGGATAATTCAGTACTTTTCTCTGCAGCTATCCCAGTTTATTCCAGTGTTTAAGCATTCTTCTTGATGGAAAAGTGTACCTTATTTCCAATCTGTTTAAACTGAATTGGCTCTTGCTAAGATTTCTCAACTACATTGAAGAGCTCTTTAGTTCACAGTAGTTTCTCCCTGTGGAGATAAACTATAATCAAGTACATTGTCTTCTCTTCTTTTTAATAAGCTGAAACAGCCTGAGCACTCTGAGACATTTATTGCAAGACATTTTCTTTTGCCCTGTAATCCTGTGTGTCTCTTTCATTCATACCCGCCAAATGTCAAGCGCTATTTAAAAATGGTGACATGAGAACTACACAAAGTATTCCAAAATCCAGTTGCATCCAGAGATAAGCCCTTTTTTTCACCACAGCACCACACTAAGGCCGAAGGGGTTCTTTATCTACTCCTGTATTGATCTTCCACAGCTAAAATGTCCAGATAGTACATATCACATCTTACTGAAATGCAAATGTACTAGCTCCATTCTTTTCCTTTTTCTGAGAAATCTCAATCCTCTTACTACAGAAAAATGTTGGATAAGTCTGACATAATTTTATTTTAGAAAACCCCATGTGTCTGTACATGTAATATATATATACATGTAGATATGTACATAGGTATACACACACACATCAATATATGTATATGGTATGTACCATACCATATATATGTATGTACAAAAACATATACATACACATGTATCACTAGCATACGTTTTAAACTCTGAGTTTCACCTCCATTTTCACTGTGATAACATTCCTTTCAAGAACTTCAGTTTTCATTGAAGCACATCCTGCCTTGGTCTACATGTTTGAAAACAGTGTAACTATTAAAAGCAAGTTCAGGTTCCTGTTAAGTCTCATGACATTTATTTAATTATTGCTGAACTCCCTCATTATCTCACCACAAGTAATGCTGTTATTTTCTCAATTTAGCAATTAAAATCCCCTATTTTTTCCCATATCCATTAAAAAGAAATAATTTAAATCTGTTCTTGGTGGTTCCCACTTTATATCTGTATTTACTGATTTTTACCTTTTTTGCACTGATTTTTTTTCCATTACTTGTATTTTCTCAGCTCATTTCTAAGTTGGTTTTGTGGGTTTGGTTTTGAGGCAATTATTTATTTTGTTAGAACCCTTTCTACAAGCTTTTTTTGTCTTTCAGGAAATACAAAATCCAGGTACTTTTATATCTAAGTTTATTTTATACCTTTGGTTTAAAGATCTAAATCTCCTCAGTTTCTTAGTCCATAATCTGCTGGGTTCAGTTCGCTAGTTTATTATAATAACTTTTTTTTTCCTTTTGCAGTCAAGAATGTTAAGTACCACCCACACTTTATTTATCCTTCATTTTAAGTAAAGTTTGCTCATCATCACATGAATCAATTCTATCTTCAACGACCAGTGTTTCAATGATGCTCTCACATGATGAGGTCATGAATTTCCTTTGGCTTAGTAACTATTTGGTAAAGAAATCTGGCAGCTTCTACATCCAGAAATGACTGGCTATAACTTTTATTAGCAATATTTGCTTCCTACATTTTGTGCATTAGTGAAGTTCAATCTTCCGTAATGACAATCCCTAGTAATATCTCTCACTTTTACAACTTAACAAAAAATTACATCCATTTACAAATCTAGTTCTGCTTGTCTCTAACAGACACTTTTCTCAATTTTAATATTCTTCCCTTTTTTGTTCATCAGAACCTGTTTTATATGTGCTCTTATTATTTCACTGCCTGTCACTCCATTTACTACTTTTACTTCTCACTTCCTTTCTTTAATGAATAAGCCATATCTTTTCACACCTGTGGAAGACGTGCACAATAATCATGTTGTTGTTACCTGTATAAAATCTAGTTTCACACATGAACTAATAAAAGCTTTTCTAGTTAGCTCTTCTGTCTTAACAGTAGTACATAAATAATTACATAGCACTACAATTTGAGTTTCTTGTCCATTACAATTCCCTGTGTCCTAGCTTTCTTCTCTTGGTTCTTCTTATATACAGTTTGATTTCAAATTCAGACCTTTCATTCTTCATCTTTCTGCTCTAGAGTATGTAACTTACTCACTTGTGGGCACGTTAAAATATAGTTAGTGTTAAGTAATCACTCCAGGCAGTTCTCCATGGTTGCTGTTTTTCATGATTATCTATTGCCCTGCCAAACTTGTATCATCCATAGACTTTAGACTATTTAATTTATTAGAACTGTGTTTTGTTTGCTTGTTGGTTTTTTTAAATAAATTCTCCTTTGCATGGTAGAAGATACCAACATTACACATATGCAAAAAAACCCAGATACACTCTGAGAATTACTATCAAGGTAAATAATATATATAACCACTATCAAGATAAATAATATGTATATAAAATGCTAACTGAAATCTTCTTAGTAGTTAATGTCATAAAATTAGGCTCTGGAGTCATATTCTTTAGAGATATTTTTTTGGTAAAACAATAAACCAAGTATGTTCATATTTTAAATAATCCACCAGAGGGAGATCTATGAATAAAATAGAAATATTGACAACAAACATGAACCCTTGGAAAAAGAGTTTAAATATGCAACTGCCATAACTTACACTTTTTATTGAACACTAAAATTTTTAGTCAAGCATATGTCAAGAAAATGAGAGTTTAGTAACTGTGGCTTCAACCTGAAGTTGAAATTTCCACTGTTCCAAACCACTGGTATAGGAGAGAATGAAATGCACTTATTTGATACTGACTCTAATCTTTGGTAGCATGAGTATTTTTGAGTAATTACTGAAGTAAATTAAATTTAACCATGAGTCAACTGCCAGTCTTTTCTCATGGGCACTTTGGTGGTACACAATATCCTTACAAGTTCTGGTTTTAGAACCATCAGTGCTAAGTGACAGATTTCCCAAACATTTTAATCCCACAGAAAAGCCCCAAGAAGTATCCACACAGTTCTCTAGATCTTGCTCTTGGCGATGTTTCCCTTATGGAAGACACTCAGATTATACCAATATGTTCATCAATACTGTAAAACACTAGCTAAATAGGTTAACACTAAGTATGATGTATATGCCACCATTTGGAACAAATAATTCTAGGGGTTTGTTGTGGTTTAACCCTAGCTGGCAATTAAGCACCATGCAGCCGCTCACTCACTATGCCCCCCCCCGCCCCTCCCCCGTGGGCCCGGGGCGCG
>JAVJGG010000008.1:19638725-19652681 GCA_035590195.1 Aviceda cuculoides | reverse complement strand
CTGGAGATGGCTGAACGTCTGCCTGCCGAGGGGAAGCGGTGAAGGAATTCCTGGTTTTGCTTTGCTTGTGTGCACAGCTTTTAGTCACAGTAGGCTTAGAACATTTTCATGAAAACAGACATATATCTGTTAAAGTGTGTGGGACTTCAATAGAAAGATTTGGATTCTTTAGTATTTGATGGGATTATGTCAAGTATTTTTAATTACTTATATCTTGGTTTCATCTTCACTAAGTTGGAGATAAAAATAATGACTTGTATTTAGGTGAACTCACTTCGATTTTTACTATGTACTATTAAAGGTGTTAAAGGAGTTCAGTTATAATAGGCAGATGCAGTAATTTAACACCTGCTTATAATACTATTTATTTTTAAGTGTACAAGTTGCAAACAGTGATGAAGATCAATACTTGCCCAGAAAATCTCCAAATAAACCACCATTGCTATTGAGAGATACTTGAAAAAGCCCACTGATTTCATTTGGAGTCCCCATGAAATTGATGGAATCAATGAAAACACAGCATAAAGAGCAGGAGAGGAGGAAATGAATGAACAGCATACCTGAACAGCGAAGCTAACATACGTTGTCATTTTCAGTAATCCTTACTCTCTCTGTATTTTCTGCCTTTCCAGCTTAATTTTTAAGGTTTTGGTTATATATTCTCTGTGTAAAACACAATTGCTACATATAATTATTAAAGCATGTTACTACTTTAAGTTACCAAGAGGCGAAACATCCCTACAGGATGTATGGAAAGACAGTAAAGAGCAGAAATCATAAAGGAGGAAAGGAAAGGGAAAGGGAAAAGGAAAGGGAAAGGGAAAGAAGGATTTTTAAATAAAAGTACATGGTTCAGCATATTTTAATTTCTTTTTTTTATGTTGCCCTCTTTGTTGCAGTTATCATCTATTAGATTGTCTTTAACACCTTGAAGTCTAAATGAGTTATAAAAATATAACAGTTTTTACATTATATACTTCCATAAAGAAAAAGTAAAAAAAAAAAAGAAAAAAAAAGAAAATTATTTTTGGTAAGGAAGATTTCCAGTCAACATAAGACAATATGGTATTTCTTAGTGCCAAGAAAAAAAGCATGATGAACAGTTGTCAAGGGGGGAGAAGCCAGGGACTAAGAGCACCAGACAGTGTGATGCTGCAAAGTTCAATTTAATAAATGAACCAAAACAGCAGATAAGCTGTGTCAGGAAAAACTTCACACTCCCACACATACAACGCACATACAGTTCCAGTTCCTGAAGCTGGCCCTAAACGCGAGTTAGCACAGTGGAGCCTGGGGAAATGCAACACTTTCTCCAGCTCAGTGCTGGATGCCTGCACAAAAATATCCCCCTTCCCCTGCCCTTCTGGTCCCAATCTTTATTACTGGGGAGGTGTCACACAGGCCACCAATAAAATCAGTCCATGACGATATTATGTATCTTTCCAGCACTTTCAGGTTTTGTTCTCCTCTTGCTTGCTGACCCACAGCCTGTACCAAGGCTTAGCACACTCTGTTTGCATTGTATTGTCAGCCATGGCTTATTATATTCAGTCACCCAGTTCCTTATTAAAGCAAGGTTGTGATGTTCCTACAACAAAAAAAACTTTCTAAAAGTTTGCAATATCATAAGAAAAGTTCTAAATGTGAATAACATAAAATATTTTATGTACCAGCATTCACCCCAAGTTTAAGGCTCAGGATAGAGTAACATGCCATGAGATGGAAAGACCCAAGTCTTGTCTATTAATAATGAGGAGTTGGATTTTTTTTTTAATACAGATGGAGTAAGTGAGAACATGCACCTTTCTGTTTCCCTGGCTCCAGTTAGGAGGAAATACTTGCAGATGATGTTTTTTCCCCAAGATATATGTATTATGATTCTCTAACATCTGTCACTATTGTATAGAAGGGCACCTGTACATTGACACTGACATACACTGTAAATCTTCAGTTTCTGATACTACTTCAGGGAAGAGCAGAGCTAACCTTTACTCTGAACTGTTCTCTTTTTTTTTTTTTTTTTATAGTACTGAAAGCATCAAAAGAGATATAATCCTTTGAGATTTTATTGTCTTTATTTTTGTATGACCGCAAATCCTTCCTGTCTTCATTAATAGAGAAATGAGGTGCCTGCCCTGCATTATACTGAAAACATTATTGTCAGACAAGATCAGAATTAATACTCTCAAGTCTTCACTATTATCACCAAAAATTAGCCATCAGATACGTTTTACCCTTAGAAATGAGGAGCACCATCTCTGAATCAGTAATTCAATAAATCTTTTTGCTTTTGAAAGAAAAATTACAGTCTCCTCCTGATTGACAACAAATGCTCCTTAGTATAGCCTCCAGTGCTTGAGAGATAATCTCGTAAATGGTATGTGTTGTATATCAAAGTTCTATTAAACTAATATTAAAACTAAGTTGTAAGCTCTCAGGATGAACCATTTTAAGAATGTGAGTCACTGATCATTGAAGAAAGCAGAGCAACGACTAGAGACAAGAATCTTGGTGACAGAGTTTCTACAGAGTAAGATTTTGACCGGTCATATACTCTTCTGTTTACTTTCTCAGTCACAGCCTAATGCCTAAGATTCACTTTTCTACTGTGTCCCATTCCTGTATCTTCCTTTCCTCTGTTCTTCCTACCAGAGCTCCCCACGTTAGTTTCAGTTCAATCATCCCGTCCAAGGTTATTTCCTTGTCCCCTCCCACCAGCTATGTATTCCAGTTAGCCTATCTCCTCTTCTCTGCTATCTGAGAACCCCACAGAAAGCACTAGTGGGTCTTCTTTGTACCCCAAAGGACCTCTTCTCCATCCTAAAGTATTGGGAATAGCAGACAGAAAACACAGTTACAGGTTATGTCATACTTTCTTGGTACTCCTGAGTTGGAACTTCAATACATACTATATTTTCAGAGGATTTAGCCCTCAACTTCTAATTTTCTACTACACGCACAATCTAAGTATTCTCGAGGGGTTTTGTATTTAGCCACCTTTGGATACCCTTTTGTGAAAACAAAGAAAGAATGTTTACCCACAGTACTAGGACATATCCTTCAATCTTGCCAAAGACATGTACAAATGTCAGGTGTTTTATTTTACACCAGTTTGCAGATTCAAAGGCTTTGAATTTACAGGTATAAAATTCATCTGTCTTGATTCTCATCTTCACTGTTGTCCATGAACGCTAAGAAAATCCTCTAAAATTCACTGTCTTTGGAGTGCTTTTTTAGTGTAATATTTGCAGTTCTGCATGTGCTGACAAAGATTCATGCTAACTGATTTTAGGCACCCACCAATGCTTTTTAGGTTAAGAGTCTGCTTGCCCTGAGCTACCTCTATGGACAGTAATTTATTTATGCCTACAGTTCAGTGAGATGAAGCAGGGTTTATAAATTGATATATTCTTCACTCAAGAGGTTGAGATGTAGATCTGCTGACCTGACAGACAAACCATCACCAGACCCACTAAAGAAAGAAGAGACATATCAGAGTACCCTTAATATGAAATGATATTTCTGCTAGCACTCCGAAGAATCGTCAGTTCAATGAGATACTAACATTGCTGCTGAATATTCAGAATAAACTTGAAAAACAAATTAAAACCATAGGAACTGTTGAGTCCTGTGTATAACGTAAAAAGATCATTCAGATGAGAGTGCTACTTTTCATAGCAGCACTGTCTAGGAATAATACAACATTCTATCATACTAACCTTTTTAATGTGGCATTTAGGCAACAAAATTGAAGTTCCTGATGATAAAGAAGTCATCAAATTGTGATTAATGCACTATAGACTATTTGCTTAACTATTTTCCTGTAGATTTCACAGCATTTTACTACCAGCAGTTGTCTTTTCTATTTCCTATTAATTACCTTGTTGTCCATATGCTAGTTCTTGAAATGCTCTTACTTTCCTCTTCTCCTACTGTGTCTTGATGGAGTGGTACTGTAACGTGCCATGTCACAGCTGTACTAAGGAGAACTTATAAAAAAGCAGCACACTGTGCTAAGTGCTGATGATTACTTTCAAACAAGAATCTTAAAAATACCAGAAGTGTGAAAAGTGATCTACAAAAGTGCAATTTCTTCTCGAAGAAGAAAAGAAGAGAAAAAGAAACTGGAAGCAAAAGTCATAATAATAGTTTAATGTCATGATTTAAACAAAAAAAAAAGAATGCTATTGTAATATTTTAAGTAACCCATACTTTCAAGAAAAATAAACTAGTCTAAGCTTAGTTTTGTATTTAAAGACAAAATTTTGTGTTTTGTTTGGAAGTCACAAGAATTTGGGACCCTTGTTTGTGTTTTCACTGTTTTAGTCTCTTTCACTTCTGTGTATTGCTAGTATGGCTTTAAAGTGATAAAATGGAGAAAATTCTAAACCTCAAAAAATATACTTACATGTCAGACATAAGTGATACAGTGACTTCCAAAATGTTTTTCTTTTGCATCTCTGCATCTCTGGTTTTATTATTTATTTCAATTACTCTGGTTTATTCAGAATATTTTCAACTTAATTTTACTAGACCAATGGTAGCAACCTTAGGATGCTAGAGAGAGAGAAAGGATCTTAAAAAAAAAACCAAACAGTTGGAGCGCGAAAATAAAGACCTTAACAATCAAAATTTAACTAGATCTGATTTCTTTAATTAGCATTCTGTGCAGACCTAAAAAGCATTTTAAGTAGAGACAAAATTAAACTTTTTTACTCCAAGCTAGTGTATTGAAAATTAACTCCTTTGAAAGGAAAATATATAAGCAATTTGAATATAGGAAGCCATACTTTTCCATGTCCATATGTCAAAATGTACGAGACGCGTAACATTTGTTCCAGGGACACCCTGCCATGTGTAAGAGAAGAATGAGAATTACTAATTTAGAAAAAGTCCCAGAGACTCAATGATCAGTGACACTTCAGCAAGGTTTTGACACAATGTCTTCTGACTTCTGTTGTCAGTAGTACAGGGATAAACAGTAAGTTGTATATGTGTACAATTACATGTGTTTTAAATTGTTTGTATAACCTTTTACATTAAATGATTTTCTTTACACTGAATATTCCAAATTTGTAATTAGAATCCACAAGGTAAAAAGCATAAACCAAAGCAATTACTATTTTCTGTTGTCTGGTTCCAAAGCAATTACTATTTTCTGTTGTCTGGTTCCAATCCTCTCCCCTTGAAAAATACATTTAATGGATTAGTATGTCCATTTTAGTCACAGGTATATGGAGTTATTTTATGTTCCAATTAAATGAGACTGATTTTTTTCCCCAGCATGTCTCAAGATAATTTCTTGCACATACTTAATTTATATTAAACTTGAGTCAAAAATCTCAAAAACTTAAATAGCTCTTACAACACAAATTCACTTTTGAAAGTGCATGCAATGTGTACTAAACCCAATGTTCTCATTACACTACAGTAGCTGCAACATTTCCAGTTGAGTAAACAATAAACTGTTCCAAGTATAAATACAGCTATGGATGGAAATGCTCTATTTCAAAAGTTTTTTTTGTAAAGTATTTTCCTCAAAACTATTCCTTTTTTTTTTCTCCAAGTGTTCAGAACATAATATATTGCATTTTTAGACAAATAAACGTTCAGCAATATGAGTAACAATGTCGCATTCCAGTGTGTGACACAGACTCTTCCATAGTCACTTGAGTACTGTAATCTATCACAATATCCTCTTAGGCGGCTGGACAAATGTTTAAATAGGGCTTTTGAAGAAGCAACAATAAAACACAAAATAAAACAAATGAAAAAAAGTTCTGTTGCTGTCTGGAGTCACTCTAGTTTTCTATGAACACTATCTAGCCTAAGAAAAAACATCTTACAGATCATCCATTAAGTGTAGGATGCCATAAAATCTGAACACAGCCTGCACACATCTTCTTACAGATTTATATTTGCTATTTACAGTGCAAGTAGGACATTTTGTTCAATAATGTATTTTGGAAATGTATGCCTGACAGAGCATAAGAAACAGAAAATCACAGAATGCTTTAAAATTTCAGTGTGTTACTGCTAACTTGTTGCTAACATGCTACCAATAGCTTGTGGCTAATAAAAGTCAATTAAATGTTAGCTCTGGTAATCCCATCTGTTGCACATTACTTAAAAAATAAAATGAAAAAAAAATAAATCTGAACATTTGCTTCATGTTTATCCTGGATACACAGCTCATATCTAAGACCACTGAAAACATACAGGAGATACATTTAATAGCCTCATAGAATACTTTTGGTTCAAAGTGGCCTCTGGAGGTCATCTAGTCAAACTCCCTGCACAGTGGCACATCTAAATAGGTCAGGTTACTCAGCGACATTTTCAGTCAAGTCTTGAATACCTCCAAAAGCAGATCCCCCAAACTCCACTGGTTGTTGCTTTTCTAGTATTTGACTACCTCCATGGGTTAAAAGAAAAAAAAAAGAATTAAAAAATCTTAATATCCAATCGGGATTTCCTATGTTCCAGTTTGTGTCTGCTGCCTATCACTCTGCACCTCCAACAACAGTCTGGCACCATCTTCTCTGTATCCTCCAATCAGGTAGATGCAGAGACCAGTAAGGTCTCTCTTAGACCTCTCTTACTTAGGTTCAACAAGCCCATCTCCTCCAGACTTCCCTCATACGCCATGTGCTCCAGCATCCAACCAGCATGGTGACCTCCACGGAGCTCACTCCAGTGTATCCACGTCTCTCTTGTACTGAGGAACACCAAAGTAGACACCACACTTCATATGTAGTCTCGTGGGTGCCAAACAGGGAAGGTTCACCTTCTCTGACTTATTCAGTCTCACTAAAACATCCCAGGATGTTGTTGGCCTTCCTGCTGCCAGGGTACGTTGCTGGCTTACGTTCAACTTGGTGTCCCTCAGGACCCCCAGGTCCTTTTCTTCAGAGCTGCTTCCTAGACAGTTGCTCCCCAGCCTGTACTGGAACATGGGGTTATTTGTCCCCAGAATGCAGGACTTCGCATTTCCCTTTGCTGAACTTCGTGATGTGCCTGTCAGCCCATTTCTCCAGCCTGCCCTCTGAACAGCAACCTTGTCCTCATACATATTGATTATCTCCCCCCTGCCAGTTAGGTGACATCTGCAAACTTGCTGAGAGAGAACTCCATTCTATCATCTAGATCATTAATAAAGTTGTTAAGCAGTATTGGACCCAGAAGTGATCCCTGAGGAACATCACTATTTACTGGTTGCCAGCTGGACTTTTTACTACAGACCACAACTCTCTGAGCCTGTCTGTCCAGTCAGCTTTCCACCATCTCATTGTCTATTTATCCATATGTCACTAATGTGAAGTTAGGGAGGTCAAAGTGATCAAAACAAAGTATGATATGAAGTTAACAAAGCTGTTATCTGGTCAGTGTCTATTGACCAGTATCTGGTCAGCTATTTAAATAGTAGAAAGCCAACTGATGACCCTGTATATAAATCATGTCAAACAGCATATGCTAAAGAACTGTTAAATTACAATACTAGAGAGTTTGCTTGCCTTACTTGTTATCTGACCTTAGTTAAAGCCATATTAACACTGAAATAATCCACTGATGTTTGAATGTACAACCACAACTCATTAATGACTTTCATCACCATCTACAAATATCTCAATAATATTTTTCTTAATTTGAATATGGAGTATTGTTACAAAATCTCAATATGCTTCAGAATGAGCTTTTGTAAATGGAACTGGATAGGAAGGGTTTTACATATCACTCCTTCCCCACTCCATCCCTCTAAGTTTTAACTGTGAAATTCTGTGGCTTAGATAATAAACATAACTAATAACATGATCACTGAAGCTCTTCACCATAAAAGATCATTAAAAAATTTGCATAAGGCACACACTTCACATAAATGAAATGGTTGCTCCATTTGCAGTACAATCAGAATTTTCAGTAAGTTGAAGGGTCTATATAGAGTCAGTACATGTCACTGAGATTACTTATGTGCTTATAATTAAGTTTGAATAATGTTTTGCTGTGCTGGGACTAACGACCCTTGCAGTGTGAAGCACAGAACTGCATCTGCGAGAGACTAAACACCTTCTACCACTTCATTCAAAGGCACTTGCAAACATTCTGCATCTCCGAGGCTTGGAACTGTAACATATGTCAGGGTCCTTTATATTGCTAACATTTTGACTTGGTTACAGTCACATCAATCACTTTATTCATACACATCCTTCTGGTCATGGAAATTTTACTTATGGCCATCCTCCTACTCAGTGCATCAAAGTAATTTGAAGATTTTCCAAGTTTATGTTTAGCTATTCATCTTGGAATATGATGAAATAGTAATGTGGAACAAGCTCTACCATCTCAACAGTCAAACTGCAGTTTCAAGATGCAATGATAACTGAGGTTCAAGTGAAGTTTCCTGAGAGATAAAGCACTGACAGATTAAATAGTTTTATCCATAAGGTACTTCAGTTTTCCATTTGAAACGATTGGGCTTCAGTCAAATGGCATGATACTGAGATGAAGAAACTGGTAGCATAACTTGGAATGTCATACTCTAAAGTTCTATAAGCTTTATCTGTACATCATAACACAAGCAGAATCATGTTCTTTACTGGCAGAGAGAAAGCAAACTATAGTTGTATTCAAAACCTTACCAAGTACAAATAGAGTTTTTAAGAATTTCCCATGCTTTAAAACCAAACTGCAATTATCTTTTTAAGGAAAAATATAACAAACTTTTCCTCTCTCAGTATTTACTAATGTAGAAAAGCAGTTGTTATGAGAAGGGCTAATGGCACATCAAGGTCACAGAATTCATTAAACTAGCATGGTCTATTAAAAACTTTCAGCAATAAACATATAATGGTTCAAAAAAAAGTATATTATAAAAAGTCATATATTCTAAAAAGAATTGCATCCTAACAAGGTTGCCATCACAATTTCAAATTAGATTTTACTGTTTTATAAAAAGACAGATAAGAACATACACCACGGCAAGTATGACAAGCTGATAAATTGCTGACTTTAGAGGTTAGCTTCCCTACATATGAAACCCCCAATAACTAGAAGAATAAAGACCTGTCACTAAAAGTGCTTGTTAGAAGAATGCATTTGCTTTAGCTTATTAATATGTTCCATTTTGCTGCTTTTGTTTTCTTAATAAGACATCACATGTATTTCGCTGTACTATCACATAACTCTGACAATAATTAGGAATTTAAAGTTATCAGACATATGACTTTGCAGATTGAAAATTTACAGAAATTGACAAGCTAGTAAAAACTCAGATTGTAATTAAGAAGTACAGAAGTCTTAAATCAATAAAGACATGAATATTTGTGATGCCATTTAAATTAGCAGATTCATTAAAAAAATAATAAAATCACACCATAAAACACTTGCAGAGCAATTTCATACCTCAGAAATAAAACAACCTACATTAAATCTGATGTGTCTAAAAAAAAATAAACCAATGAACTGCAGTTTTGCTCTTATTTTTAACTTCTTGCTTCTAATGCTTTAATTTAAAATGTTGCAATCCAAGTTTCATTGATAAAAAGTACAGGGAATGCAAACAGCAATCTCCAAGTTTCATTGTTCACTAACTTTTTATGAAGTCTACCTTCCTTTTTTCCCCCACCAACCTCATAGTTTGCTATTTGGCAAGTTTATTTTCTAAAAGGTTTTTCAAATGTTCTCTGGTTTTCCTTCACTACTTATCTTCATTTCCTCACTGCCTCCCCTCCTCCATGCACCATTTTCTTCTCCTCACTTAGATTTTGCATTTCAAAAGAACAATTTGATATTTGACACCGAAGACTAAATATCTCAGTAAATACCAGGGATATTATACCTCTGCTCATGGAAAGGGATATATAACTGTACAATTAATGAATTTTACTTCCATTAGAAGCTTTCTCCAAGCTCAGCAATGACTGCATTTTGAAAAAAGTTTGTCACATTGAATTAAGTCTGGACATACCTGTGTCAACTTTGCAAATAAAAAACTGTATTCATGGCTTCCACAGATTTCATGGTTGAGGGAAACTGAAGTTATTTAATGTGACAGAAAACACGTGTTGGAAACGACATATCTCCTGAAGTTTACAGGATTCCTAAACTCAGTGGTCTGCTCTTTAGCAGCTATTTCTTCTTCAATATAAAGAAATTTCCAAGCTCAGATGTCTTGCCCTCATAACACATTATGTGAAAGCACAAAGCGAGCTCATTTTAAATATAGATATATAATTTATTAACTATTTTTAATGAACAACAGTGTAATTTAGAACTTCTAAAATATCATGTCGGACACTAGGCAAGGAAATTGCTTTTGAAAAATGAAGATTAAAACATTTATGGAGATTCAATGAAGCAAACCATTTTGATGAAAATACATTGATTTTCATTAAAATGCTATTGTGAAGACAACTGTGAATGACTTTCTAATTAAAACTAATTGATGGAGGAAAGCTGTAAGACATTTGCCAAGTACAATGCAGTCAGAGAGTTATCCTAAGATTCCAGCACTTTAAATGAGTTCCTCAGCTAAGGACTACAGAGAATTTTTTATTATTATTATTATTATTTAGGAATTAATTAATATTTAATTTCACCTATGCAATTAACTAAGCCATTATCTCAAAATTATTACACATTCTATAGCATACGCCATGTCTATAAACCTATTTTTGCAAGATTATTTGAAAAACTTTGTCTTGCTCCCCATTCCCACAACCAGTGTAGAATTATTGGGTTTTTGAGCTTTTTTACCTCAAAAAACTTTATGGTACAGCACTATTATTTCTGGTCAGGCCTAGCTCTATTTCTCTATAGCATTATGGTTAGTATAATAAAAATTATTAATTTTGGTCTTGACAATTTTTGGCTACAATGTGTAAGACATACAATGGGGTCAAAAAGAATTTCTTGTGCTTGATGTAGATATCTTTGTAGATGCAAAGAACAAGATGAAAGGCATATAATTTCAGTCATTATCCTCACTTTTTCTTTACTTTGGGGACATCTGTTTCTACTCTATTTAGCATTGTTATTTGTCCTCTACTGAGAAAATGTTATAACGATTAGCATTCTAGAACTGGCTATTCAGATAATCAGCTATAATTCCCTATTTACTGAACTGATATATTATTAAAATACTCTGGCACTGTAGTGCAAAATATCCAGAAAAAAACTCAGTATTTCTAAAGATTTGAAAAAGCGTAGAAAGTAAACATAATATTATTACACTCTTCAAAAGCCGTTAGAGTCCTCACAAATGCTGTCAAAGCCTCCCCAAGTTTTCTCCCAGTAAGTGCTTTTCATATATCAGAGAGGTTAATTTTCTAACAATTCCACTCTTTATATGATAAATAATTTAAGTAAATATTTAAGCCAATAAGCTAAGGAAAATTCACTTCACCTGTTTTATGTTTCACATTTTTATGGGAAAAAAAATTATTTTTCTTTAGAAAGCAGAAACACCCAAACTTTGAAAGCTGCATTCACTAATCCGTTATTCTGACTTCATATCAGGAACTTCTTAAGCTATTTATTTTCTATAGCTTTCAAGGAATGGTAAATTTTTACGAGCAAATGACCACACAATATGCCAGAGTTAAGGGAGTACTATTATTTCCTTTTCACAACAAACAAGCTTTTGCAATGACACCTTGGAAGAGGATTCAGAGCACCAGAATTTGAGAGACATCACTCAAAACTCTTAAAGAAAGCACCTTGAAAAGCTTTAAAGAAAGGGCCTTGAAGTTCTCTTGAAAGCATGAGATATTTTTAAAAACAAGGATTTCCCCATTCTTTTTTTAACGAGAGTTTCCCCTCACATCCTCTGCATAAGACAGGAGGAGTTTGTTAACAAACTCCCCCTTGCCCTACTTTATGTTTGCTGTCATCACAGTCCATACTCTTTCCCTGGAGTCTGGAGGAAAAAATAATGCTTTCTGTCACCTTGGAGACTATGCATCTCATCTGCTCTTTGCTCTGCTCATCACTTTCCTACCCTTTCTTCACATCGCAAGCTCTCTCTGCTGTTCCTCTATCACATTCTGCAGGGTATCTTCCTTGCACTATAGAAGTTTTTCCCAGTTATGCATGCATGTAGAAGAAATAATCACTTTTATCTTATGCAGAGTCGTTCTATCAAGAGTGTTGTAGTCAAGACAGGCAATAAGGCACCCTTCCCCCAGTCACAACTGGTCATCCACACCCGGTCATCCACACCCTTTAACACAGGACAGTAAAGCAAATAGATGTGAGCTGCCTCACACCTAAATGCAGTAACACAATGCCTATGAAAATATCATGCACTACGAAGCTTAACTTTTAGGATTAAACTTCAATCATGTACAGAAAAAAATATTGCAATTGCATAACTGAATAGATGTGATTATTTGTTCTTCCAGCAAAGAGAATGTATGACTATCATGCATGCTTGCAAATGTAATTATAGTTACATCACAGCTTGATTATTAATTACAAGTGACTTCCTTTTAGATCTACCATCTTTTGTTGGTGATTTTCCCATTATATGTAATTCAGTTGTAGACCTGACCATTAAAAACAATAGTCAATTACATAATATACCTAGTATCTTAGAAATGGGCACAGATCTTTGTGAACTTTGTGATACATCTGATATGTGTCAGACACAAGTCTTCAAATGTACTATAATGAGTAACTTCATTCACTGCAAAAAAGATTTCAATAAATTGTTTTAAAGAATCATGACATTGTTTTAAATCAAGGTTTTTCTCTATTACAGTTTTAAAAATTTTTTTCATTGTTCATTATATTGCCTTTCATTCAAAAAAAGTGAAAATATCAAAGTAATACATGAATCTAAAAAATATACTGATAAAAAGGTTGATTTTTTCAACCCATACCTGTTCAATTCTACTCCAATCTCATTTCAAGGTAGACCAGATGAATTCTGCTCTGACAGCTTATTTTTCTCCACTGACAGACGAATGTTAAACTGATTAGCTTGGACCTGGAAAACTACATTTTAGATGTCTAAATACAGAGAAAATTAAAACCAGCCACAGAACTAGCTCCATAAGTGTAAAATGGGTATAACTACCTGAGCTGTAGTGGTAAGAAAAACACAGTTAAACCTGTGAATTACAACACGGTATTAATTACAGAAAAGAATAAATAAAATAAGGATATAACTGCTGGACAAGCAAAGCAGATTCATTGAAACCTGCTCTATTACTTCAATAATAATTTCACTATAGACCTTAAGGGACCATTATTTCTCAGATATGATATGTAATCTACTCTTTATGCAAGTTTAATTTCATGAGCCAGATGTTTTTAATTATGTCAAACTACGAAGAATCAGATGGCTACTGATATGACTTAGCTTCTGAATAAGTAGCATATTTTTGCTTCATTGATTCTGATTAATTTTTAATGTTAATACCATACCTGTTCTGTCAGGTGTAACTAGAAAAATTTAAAATACTGTCAGATAAAACTCTTTTTGTCTTCAACTTTCTGTCCTACTCTAATGCACAGATGAATAAAAGGAAGGATAATGCTTGACAAAAAAAAAAACAACCCCAAAATTCCCTTATTATTATTTCTGTGTATCATGGTTTAACCCCAGCCAGCAACTAAGAACCACGCAGCTGCTCACTCACTACCCCCCACCCAGTGGGATGGGGGAGAGAATAAAAAAAAAAGTAAAACTTATGGGTCGAGATAAAGACAGTTTAATAGGACAGAAAAGGAAGAAAATAATGATAATGATAATGATAATTTTACAGTAACAATAATAAATGAATTGGAATATACAAAACAAGTGATGCATGATGCAATTGCTCGCCACTCGCTGGCCGATACCCAGTGAGTTCCTGAGCAGCAATTCCCCCCAGCCCTACTCCCCCCAGTTTATATACTGGGCATGACGTCCCATGGTATGGAATACCCCTTTGGCCAGTTTGGGTCAGCTGCCCT
>JAVJGG010000008.1:19621439-19635598 GCA_035590195.1 Aviceda cuculoides | reverse complement strand
GGTGGCTGGAGATAGGACGAGAGGAAATGGCCTCAAGTTGAGGCAAGGGAGATTTAGGTTAGATATTAGGAAAAATTGAGCATCAAAAAAAAATGAGCATCAAATCAAGTACACAGCATAATATCAGTGGTTTTCCTCTGCTTATTTTTATGCTTTGATTAATGTCACATTAAGTTTCTCTTTATGTTATCTGACTTTTTCTGATCATTTCTATCCACCACACATTTATGCAGTGTGGTCAGAAAGCACACTCAGCAGCTGATTCTTGGCTGACCCATATATTTATCAATGACACTCCCACATTTGCTGCATGCTTGCAGGTAATGACTCGCTCAACACACTATTCGTTATCTAGAATATAGTTCCGCTGTGTCATGTGGAAGCTAACAAAAGATAGCTGTTTTCAGATAAAAACTGATCATCCCAGTACCAAAAGGAAGAAAAAATAAAAGTGCAAAACAGCTGTGAAAAGTAGATGGACTGAGAAATGTGCTGATGGAAACAAAATTAGAAAAATGGAGATTTAAATCTCCTTTTCTTATATATTATTTATTTTTTCAATGACAAGCTTGAAGAAGTCTCTGGCCCTACAAAGCTGATCCAGGTAACATTTACAGAATGATGTAAGAATTGAAAGAATCACCACCCTTTATGAAGGAAGGTAAAAGCTTTTTATCACTAAATGTAGCCTTAGGAGAAGAACCCAATGGAAATAGTTGAAGCCACATCTACCTATTTATTTTCAAATTGAAGATATTTTCTGTTAACTTTAAGGAAAAATAGTACTAGTAGGGTACTAGTTAGGAACTAATAGGATTAAAATAAGTTTAAGTCAATAAAAATTATGATCTGTTTTTTAAATTACATATTTATGTAACCAACATGACCATTTTGAAGGAGATCCTTCACATTTTTATGGAAGACTCTGAACAAGTGTCTGCCTTACACATTAATCAAGGGAGTAAACATATAACGGATTCTGGGAGATCTGGAGATATAAATATACTATAGCTTGACTTATTTTTAACTAAATTCAGAAACATCAATTTACTACTTCATATATCTAGGATAAGAGCTAGAAAAATACACTCAGCTTGAGTTAAAGAGGAGTTTACTGTTCTTTCTTTCAGTATTGTCTTATCCTAGGTTGTTTTTTTTTTCTTTTTTTTTGTGCACAAACATGGTAAGAAGTAGGATAGGGCTCTCTGGGATCCTGTTTTTACAAAGCATTAGCTTCAATGATAGATAAGTATCTAATCCATCTAAATGCTTTCCAAGTCTTACTTATCTTCAGTTTTAAACATCAAGATACCTTCATAAATTTGGTCACAAGAGCTGTATTCACTTTTTTTCAGAAGGGTGGTCTGACATTTTTATGCAAATTCTTCTGAGATATCAAATGTTCAGCATGGTCAGAGTTTGAAAAAAAAAACTGTTAAAAGGCTCAGTATTTACAATGTCAACTCCTCAGACAGTTTCATATTGACAGTTAGAAGATCCAAGCATCTACTGAAAAATGTTTAATAGGATATTCAAGGGGGCATTAATATTACTGCTTCTTCAATTCACCTCCCCCTCACAATTTTAGGCAATAAGGAGCTTGCACAAGTACTTTGGTCTGAGCAAAACAAATTAACCAAAGCTTAAAATCTCATTTTGTATTACATTAATTAGGATGAAAAAATATATGAGAAAAAAACAATCAAAAGAACTTTAATGGATTCTAATTGTTATTCTAAATTATTGTTCTATTTGTGACAAATTTTATGTGCATTGCTTATGCAGAAATTAAACCACCTGTCTTTAGGATGCATTCTTATAATGAATACATAAATATTACCTCATTACCAAATGTGAAGCAGAGATAATATATAAAAATTCCCTGATATCTTAATTTTTTTTGCTAAATCTTTTTCCAAGTTAAGGGACAGTTTGGGGATTTTTTCCTTTTTTTTTTTTAATCATATCTTTTACTTTTATTCCTTCTTTTACTCCTTAGGCTACACTAAGCACTTTTGAGCACTTTTACATAAGGTCACTGCGTGTCACAAGAATCAGCCTCCCACAGCTGTTGCCCAGGAGGTATCAATACAGATATGGTGGGACTGCTCAGTAGGTACTGCTCACTTAATCTGTGCACAAGCAACAAATTTTAACCCATATCCATAACACATAGTAATATCATTTTACCCCATGGGCACAGTAAATTTTTTCTCTCTTGTAATTACACATTTATTCATTCATAGCAAGACTCTTCAACATTCTTAAGACAGCTGTGAGTAAGGGTGCACCAGAGAAGTCATGGGAAGTGTCAAGGAATTAGAAACAAAGGCTAGAACTAATTAATTTTAATCAAGTATTTATCTTTTTAACCTTTCTATTTCGAGTGTCTTAATCAGTTGTGTTGCAGTATTGGAAAGTTTCTGAATGGAATTATTTCCATAGGCTAACCGGTCATAGGAATGCAGCTTCTCTATTAGGTCTCCATTTTTTAAAATAAAGGCAGATATTTATTCAGATTTTGCATAGTAGATTCATTGCTTACAATTACAGTTACAAGAAGAAATTTTTGTTTTGAAACAGCATCAAATTCCAGTGAAGACTAGAAAAAGCTTATAAAAAAGGTGCTATGCTTCATATTGCTATAATAGACCTTGTTGGCATTGCTTATCATTAATCTTACCAATTCTTAGGTATTTGCTAGGTAGCCACCTGAGCTAATCATTTGAGATCTCCTTTTACAGTCAATGGAGAGAAATATGAGGCATTAGAGCAGTTTTCATCTGCCCTGTTTTGGTCACCTACTTTAGAATGAGATTAATATATATTTGAATTTTTATTTGCTGATATGAATTGAGTTCATCTGCTCTCAAACGCACAGTACTGGAATCATTGTAACTATCAGGTGATGAAGTGTCTGGGAATGCTTTACACCCTTTAAACACTATTTGGGTCCAATTCTGATGATCATTCTCTCTTCTACTGTGAACTCCTGGTAATGACGTAATGTGTAGTAATCACCTCTTAACGTCCACCCATGAATAGCAGCCAATGAAGAATGCAGTAAAAAGTTATTTTCCCTGTAGCAGAACATCTTTTAGTCTCCAGCTGATTCCTGGATTTTGACCTATGTCTTAAAAGATAAATTCTCCATTTTATCATCTCCCACACTTTTCATAAAGGTGAAGTTGTTTTCAGAAAAGAAAACATGACAGACAGTATATTCCCTTTGCAGAGGTTTCTTCTGATCGAACTCTTCTTTCTTTTCCATTATTTGCTGCAGACCATGCTCATCAGCTGCAAGTAAGGAAAACAAGCACTCTATAGCTGATTGTGCTTATTTCCCTACAGTTTGGCATTTAGCATCAGTGAAAATTCAGAAAGGCAGCTCATATTTTTGCTGTAGAGATTCAAATAAACAAATAATTAATACCCCAAAAGGGAGTAGGCCCATGCACAAACAGATAGTGCACTTTAAATTGGTGAAAAAGCTTAGGATCTGCCCATTCCTATTATCAGACTATTCATCTTACAAAACCTAAACCAAATACAAATTAACTCCAAAAGTAGGTATGACCCAAAGATGTGTTTACTTGAGAGTGCTGATGAATCACTTGATTTTTTGGCAGTCATTTTGGTATCAGCCACGATAAATAAAAGACAAGTTAAACCATACGACTTAAGTAGGAAAATTATTTTTTCCCCAGTGGAATTTTTTTTTTTCCCTAACTGAAAATTTCTCCTGTCCTGAACAACTTCAATCCCCCTCAACTCTAAACTAAACTGAGTCATCTGATTGGAACAGATTGATTTTCTATTCATACAACATGCCTTTTTTAATCCCTGTGGATAAAATTCATCTCCTGAAAAGGACAACTTATTTTAACTCCTCTTCACATAAGGGACTTAAAATTATTTTTTTGAAGTAATTTAATTTACATTTCTATGAAATAATCTCTAAAAACACTTAAAGTTAAAATCAGGAAAGCATTCACTTGATTCAGATATATACCTTTTGACTATGATTAGATACTCAATTACATTGTCAGTTACGGTGCTAGCTTTTGAACTCTTTACCAAACATGGGAATTTGTCATTTCAAATAACATTTTTTATATGAAATTTATATTTAATATTATTACGTATAAATAAATTATTTAATAAATGTTTCCACAGCCATAAAAATATGTAGTTTGCCAAAAATGAAAATACCTCCATCACAGTAATATGACAATTCTTATAAATTAAATAGCTTCACTCTTTTAAAAAACTGTACCATTATTTACACTCCAATCACGCTACATCTTTTTTGAGTAAGCAGACTAAACTGGTCTAATCACATGGTCATTTGCTAGTACTGCCAAAGTGAACTGTATTTCAATGGCATGGAAAATTACAACATTGCAGAGTGACAAGGAAATCCTATTAACAAATTAAAATCCCGCCTGAGCAGTAACCCTCTTGCAAACATCTGGCTAAAGGTCAGAAAAGTCTATTAGACAAAATATGCCACGATGTGGTAACCTTTCATCTCCTTGTCTAAAAAAACTGCCAAACACCTCTGTTGTGTACCTGAAAAGTCATATTTGTAAAGAAAATTTGTCCACTGACTTATAAATATCAGCTTTTTAGAGAGAAACATTAAGATGCTACTTTATCTTTATGAAGCAACTGCAATTCATGTGCCTTAGCTCACCTTAGATATTTGAACTTAGTCACCTGTGAGATATACATACAAATAACAAGAGTAAAAACAATAAATAATTTTAGCTGTGAGTCTAATCTTCAAAAAACCTTTTTATAAACTGTGAAGAAAGATATATTAGTGCTCTGAAGATATGTTTTTCCATTGGCTATAGAAAAATTGTTAAAATATGAATTTCATTGTTGGGGTTATTTGCTAAAGATTACTAGTTTGTACTTGCGTAGATGATCAATATATTAATATATTTTTCATCACCATCACATCACCAATAATTCAACTATTATACAGTCATTATATTTGGAAATTTTAAGCTTAGTTTTATATATAAATAGAAGAATATAAACTCAAAGGTTAAAACAAACAAAGAAAAAATCCCAAGAAAAAGGTTACCTCAAAAATACGCAAACATAAACAAGATTTACTAACTAAATTTCCAACAGCACAAATCTTGCACTCATACACCAAATAGGGTGGAAGATGACAAGAATTATTCCCAACAGCTCATTTCAGATATAATGCCTTAGTTTGCCTTAATTCTTTTTAGTCAATGGACTTCAATACTAAGGTTTGCTTTCAGACCATAGGTCCTGCACATCATGCTGCACACATTGAAAACCACTCCAGAAATTTACTTTTGTAAACAAAACCAAACTTCATACCAAGGAAGGGGAAGAAGTCTTGTTCCAAAAGACTTGTACTGAATACTAAGTACATTTCAGGGAAATGTTATTCCACTGGTTGCTTTCTATCGATGGTATGAAGGGGAGTGTACAACCTGTGGCTTCCAGCGCACTGCCCAGGTTTCTGGAACTGTCCCAAACGACCCGCCTCACACAGGTCCTTTTGCTACAATCAAAACCACACAATACGCACTCTCAGTATCTATACCTCAGTGAGATATAGCCTTTCTATTACACCGAACACAATCAAGCCCAGACCTCTGGGGAGGAAAAAAACAACAACAACAACAACAAAAACAACAACAACAACAAAAAAACCCAACAACAACAACAAAAAAGCCTTAAATGTCTCAAGGACAAAGGAGCTCAGCCTTCAGGTTTGAAGGAGCAGTATTTTATTCTCCACAGCTGAAGCTAGCTCAGAAGCAGCAGCACTCACCTCTACCGGAATAAGCCTCTCAAATTCTCAGGCGATGATTTGGCAGCTTGTGCTATAGTATCACAGAGCTGTTCAAATCCACGCTTAAAGAACAAACAGTTACAGAGATGGAGGCATCAATTGCCAACAAAAGGTTTTTGCTTATGAGTCCACCTTACAGTCTAGTGAAATCTGCTTTGCTTTGGGCTGGACTGCACCGCTGTGAGAAGTGAATACCGACGCCGCATCCTGTTCAGTGGGTACACTGCAGCGCAGCCGCTGTGTGATGGCACAGAATGGAAAGGGGATGAAGGCAAGTTTTACAATGCAGGGACTGGAGCAGAGAAACGTGTGAAAGGTGAGGACCTTTTTTAAAAACTGCTATTGTCATTTTCCTGAACTTTTTGCTTTCTTTTGGAACCGCGGCTACACAGCTAGGCAGCTGAGCTCAGCAGAGTGGATATGGGTACACATATCCACTGCAGGAACTCCAGCAAGAACCACATTAAAGAGGTATCCCATGCTACAGCAGCCCATTTGATCACTTCACTGATGATACTGTTTAGGCAAACAGCATGGCATTCACCAGATGACAACACAGAAGGATGGCACTCCACTCAAAGGAACCCTCTCACTTTTCAGGCATGTCCTGTATTAATGCTTGGTTTATTCTTTCTTCAGAGATGGAGAACTTTGAACCTAGCAAAGGACAGCTTTAAAAATGCACCCTGCAGTGCACTCAGTTAATTGTTCTCCTGCTCCACACTCACTGCTTCCCTGAGTCCACCTGAATTTATTCTTACTGACTTCTCAGGAGTAGCAGGTTGCACCACCGTACAAGGAGACACGGTCACTAGCTGTCTCCCCATAACAGTCTCCATCATTCTGAATACTCAGAATTTATGGATATGCAGTTCAGAGCTCTTTTCCAAGAAATTCTCATATACTGCACCAAAAGAATGAGAAAACAGCTGGTTCCTAATACATAATTGCAAATTTTGTCCCTTGATGGAGTACCCTGGGTAAAAGAAGGAATAGTAACAGTTAATTTTATTGTATAACTCCAGAAATGAGCAAGGACTTAATGCTTCGGTGATGGGAATGGAAAACATCTGCTCCAGTGGGACATAAGATCCTCGGAGCAGGGATTACTCAAAAAAAAAAAATTTAAAAAAAAAAAAAAAAGGAGGCAGGCAGTCTCTGCAGTTTCCCACAGACCTGAATTACGCGAAAGCCCACAGTTTGTTTCAGGATCAGAAAGACATTCAGTGTACGAAGGTATTTTATTCCAAGCAGGCTGACATCCACAGATGAAAGGAGGATGACAGTCTAGTCATACAGTTACAGTGAAGAACTTTGGAAGATGCTTGCATTGTACACATGGAGAGTATAGCTGATAATTCAATCCAGGAATAATCCCTGGTGTTGCACTAAGGCTTTGCTGATGCATAAATAAGAACTTAGTGAGAAGTATTATACGAAAACATGAATCTTGTCAATTGCTCCAGCATTAGTAAGAAATGTAAATGGAGAAAAGGTACATATGGTCTTGGAAATGTAGTCAATGAAGAACATCTGTGGACAGATAATCTGAATGATAGTTTTGCAGATTATGAGATCACTGCCACCTTCCCACTTCCTAAATTGGAGCAACCCTGATAAACAAAGCTTCTGTGGATAACTGCAAATTTTTCTTTATTGACTCCCGTAAAGGGTTTATGACAAGTATCTGCTTCCAGAAAGGAGCTTCACAGGGGATCTTCCATATCCAGAAGTTAAGTTTATTCAAGGTCTACCACCATCTGGTATGATTTACGACCATTTTTCTGTACTCTCCATTACACAATAGCTTACAAAGTCTTCCAAGTCAATTCAATTACCTTAACTTGTCCTTTTATCACTCATCCCAGAGTTCCTGGAACAATTGATCTCCCATCTGAAGTGAATGGAAACTCACAAGGGTTTATCCTGTGAAAATGCAAAGTCAACCATGACTTCGGCAGACTACATGGCAGAGCAAATGTAGTGGGAAAGCAGCAGGTCATAGTCTGCAAAAAGTCCTCGATAGAGACGGTCCACATTTACAGGGGTCTCTTAACATGATACCACAGAACAAACTCTTGAACTTAACATGTCACAGAGGTAAAAACCTTCATGATATGCACGGTATCAGGGGTCACTCCAGTTCTCAATGTGACCAGTATCTCCTAGAGGAGAGTAGCCTGAAACACTGTAAACAGGCTACCATCACCTAAGAGCTAGGGATTGTTTGTCTGAGCAGATGCATTTAATAATATACATACAGCCTTACATTATATCTATTAAGTTAAGCTTGTCTGGGACTTCCCTCTAGCACTGAGGCTAACTGGAATGAAATGGCCTCAGTTATACACTAAACTCTGTCATCCTCCAAACCATGGTAGTCACATTCAAACTGCATGTTGGAGAACAATCCTGTGGCTGTGATAACCCCTGGACTGTACGAACATAAATTGGCACAGGCCAAAACTACACTAGGAATCATCGTCACTGTTTATTCATATAGACAACTGAGTTTCAGCAATTAAAAAAAAAAAAAAATCCCACAAACAAAAAAAAAAACCACGTCCCTGGGATATTTAATTAATAAAGCTTCTGTTCTGAAGGAACCTAAGGGTCCTTGTGCTGAAAGGCAGCTTCTCTCTTGCTACATCCCTGCTGTCTACCCTGTGTGAGTTATTAGATATAACACTGACAGAGAAGATACCTGACAGTACTTTAATTAAAGAATCATCCAAATAAAATCTAATTAAAAGCTTGAACCTCTTCCATGTATGATCGACCCTCTATTGGTTTGGGGTTTTTTTTTTTCAGATGTGCATAAATAAATCAAGGAAATTCTGTTTTCTATTAGTTAACTGATTTTGCTTTTTCAGTTTCATTAATGGTATGAAAGCACCAGCCTAGTCTTCTGATCACTGTTGGGAACGCTTACTAATTAGATAGCTCAATGGAGTATGAGGAAATCTATAGTAGCTTCACAGCTCTGTTGTAACTTCAAAGGAAGGCTCCCAGAGTCACCAATGGCAGCAAAATACCAGAAGTTCAATCTCTAGTTCCAGTTCTATCTAAAACATTTAAGCATAATTGCAAGTAATGAAAATGCAAGTTTTAAGATCAAGAAAGAAGCATTACCTAAGAAAATGAGGTAAAGAAATACTCTTCTGTATTACTGCTTATCTTGAATTCTAAAAAGATCAAAGGATACATACCCATGTACCCCAGGGCACTAGGATCTCAATCCTAGATTTTCTGCTATCAATCATCTTGCTACTTGAAAAATGAAACATACTTTCTGCATAGCTGCAGCACATCAGTGTTAGCTTCAGAGTTCCTCAGCTGGCTAACATGAAACATTTCACAGACATGCAAAAGAGGAAGCTTTGTTTCTGTTATAGTTCTATCACAGATGAAACATATTTTGTTTATTTGAATAAACCAACTAAATGCAGCAAAGTGTGGATTGATTTAACCTGTACCTTGCTTTGAAGTTGTGTATTTTTTACTGGTCAAATATATCCTTCACAAAAAAAACCATCAGGAAAACCTTTGTGGTTTATCTTTGTGGATCTATGCAAACTACAAGCAGCACATAATTTTGATGCAGCATTTTTCTAAGAAATCTACACCTATATATAGAAATTGAATTATAAAACTTGTAATTACATTATAATTTAGCTTATATAATTAGAAAAGTTTGTGCTTATTTCAGATAAACCACTATGCAGCCACTATCTTATTACTTACAAAATTAAGTTCTTCAGTTATAATCCTTACACATATAAAAAAACCCCGACTTCCAAAAGAACCCCAAAGCCCATCTAAAGTAGAGTTTATAGTACCTATTTTAACACATCTTAATTTTTTCAGCTTTAATCAAATTGTGTTTTTATGGGTACATCTATCACATTAACTTTATAATTAGTCATGTTGAATCTTCACAGAAACTTTTAACACCTTTTACTATCTTTACATCAGTATTTCTGTCAGTCACATTTTCTGTCTTGTTGCTACTCTTAGATGGCCAGCTGCCTTCACTTAGGAGCAGCTCTTATCAAGGCTGCACAGGACTTGATGCTCTGCTGGTCACCATGTAATTCTACCTTGCCAATTATTTAGAAGTCTATTTGCTCTACACATGAGTGAACATGGTCCATCTTCACAGTGTGTCATGACTCTGTCATCTACCTATTTAGGAAACACAGGGATGACCATTTACCATATTATAAAGCCTTTCATAATATAATAAAGTACTGTGACTCCTTTATTTAACAGAGTAATATTTTCTTTAAGAAAAATAATTTTAAAAAAAGTCCAAAAGAACTGCCTATTGTAAAAGGAGAATAAAAAAGTTTTAAAAAAGAAGCAAGCAAAAAAGAAATAACATTTTATCTTACTTAAGGATTTGTATAACTGTACTTATACATATAGCCTCAAAAATGTGACTGGATTTATTTAATATGCTGATTTCTCATAGACAGCAAGCTCTTCCTGAAGTTGATCAAAATGTTCATTTTCCTTTGGAAAGAAAGTAATATCCCAACTTTACACAATTCACAAAGAGACATACACACCTTTTTTTTGTTTGTTTTGTTTCTTTGTTTGCTTTTTTCTAAATTAAATTCACTAGTGTTGCTATCTAACTACTTTGTCTCCCGCTGAGATATTATTTAGTTATTTTTTACATGGGAAAACTTTTTAAAAGCTCAGTATCTATACAAGAAATTGCTCTTGATAATAAATGAACACAATGTCATCATGAAAATTGGACATCTTGAAAATAAATGTAGCCTTTATTTTGTAGGGTAGCAGAGAAGTTTTTTAAAATATATTCATATATATTTGATCTCTACATATAATTATTTGTTTATATATATCTATCTTTTACATCTATGTAGATAAATAAAATTGTTTACGACCTATTGTAACAGAAAACAAAGCCAGATAAGGAAAAAATGCTACTTTTTAATTAGGTCAAAGAAGATTGAACATTTTCCCTTAAAAAATGAACACCTGAAATACAGAGTTTGAAAGATTTAAATCTAATAAATAAACAAGCAAGACTGATAGAAAGGCTTATGGAAGCTAATATGATGGTAGCAAAATATTATCTTTAGCTCATGGGGTAAAGGAATTCTGATTCTCTACTGGATCAGAATTCTGCTTTATCATAAATATTGTTAAATTCCACTACAAGCTTTAAATAAAAATAGGAAAATTGCCTCATTTTGAAATAAGTAAGATCTATTCACTTTCTTTTATATTTTTAGCAAAACTATTTTTTTTACTTATTTTAAAAAACTGAGACCTACAATCACAAACTAGTTTTCAAGAGTTCTTGAGGTTTTTTTCATTACTGAAAAAGGGAAGCAGCTTTCACATCCCATACTGTAAAACTCCTGGAAAAAGTACAATTGTAGTGAGAAATTATATATTTAAAGGAGATTATAATAATAAAACTGACGACCTTTAGAAAAAGTTTCAAAATCACATTTACAGCAAAAAAATATTTTTACCCTTACATTTCTCTTCCTTCTTAACTGGAATAAAAATATGCCAAATTTGTTCTAAAATAAAATTTTTACCTCCCTAATAATATTTAGAACTTTTCTGAACAAATTCAAAATGCACTGAGTTGCAAAACTGAAATTATAAAAACTCAACTATCTTACTGAGAGTTTAGTTTGGGGGTTTTGTTTTTATTTTTTGGGGGGTTGTTTTTTTCGTGTCACTGAAGGCTTAGAATAACAAAAGACAATATCAAATGGGTTGTGAAGCAGTGACCAGCCTTTCCATACTGTCTGAAACCAAGATCAGTTATGCGAAAGGAAGTTTAAGAATAGGTTGTATATGGTGGTAATAAATATTCATTTCAGAATAGATGAAAATTATTCTCTGTGTTGCGAAGTTTCATGTTTTTTAAGCTCTTAATGATATTAGTAAGTAATCTGCTAAATGAGGGTTTATTGTATACAATAGTAACAGATAAAGTGATGATTTGCACAAATGAGGTGAAAACAAATGATTACTTGTTATTTCTCACATAAGTAGAAACTATGAGAAAACAAACAAAATTATCAGACAGAAAATTTGGAAATACCAAAGTAATTAATATGTTTTACAGAGTTTAACTCACTACCACAGTATGCTGTAGAAGCTAAAACTACACATGATTTCAAAAGGATTAGACAAATTCACTTTTGATCACCGACTACCAAAGTAGATGAAATTATGTTCCATAAAGCTGGAAGCTAGGAGGGCATGCCATCCAAATTATGACTATTCATATCACGCCACCAAATATCTACTCTTGGATATTATTACTGGCAAGTCTGTGAGTTAAATGCATTTATGATCTGGCCCAACACAGAGGCTCGTCTATCCACAGCTGCAGAATATATTTAGAAAGGAACAAAAGAAATAACTTTTATTAATGATTTTTGAAAGTAGACAATATAATTTTGTTGTTTTGAACAAACTGGAGTTGTCACCTATTTCAACGATTTAGATGAAATGGCACTGAACAGAGACTTCAGAAACTCAGTCCAGAAAATCATGTCCTTTCAGAAGCATAAGAATGTTTCTGGAAGCACAGGTAAGAACTATTTTAATTAACAGGAGTTAAAAGGAAAAATTGAAGACACACAAAGCAATGTGTAGGTAGTTACTGAACTAATATCATTACCTATTTTTGTACTGACGGATATAGCAGATGTTAACAATTCTCCTTTCAGACAAATATACCTATCTTTCTACAGGTCTCTGATGGACAAAACCTCCCCTTCGGTGAACTTTTAATTCTGATATTTTGAAACAGTATTTCATTTTATTGCTGAAACTGAAGGGTCTGGTATTGGTACAGGATACTTTTAGCTGTAGTAATATGTTTCACAGCTATGCATATTTTACCCTTCTTAAACTATTTAATATGTATGATTCATAATAAAAATGAAATAATTTCACTAGATTCTAAAAAATATAAACCTAACTGAATCACAGTTAACATAATATGGAAATGGTTCCCTTTTTCAAATCACATCTGAAAATATTTACAGCATAATACTCTTAAGTTCTTACAAACAAGCCCATGTTCAGCTGTATTTTCCTGAAATCTTCAGTTGTCCCCAGGGAAAAACTGCTCTTTAATAGCAGCAAGTATTTGTGAAATTATTATTATTTTTTTAATCTCCTTGTGCTAAGAAGGTAGTGACAGGCAAAAGAAAATAGAAGAGTTATAACTGCCATTTATCAAAATGGTTTGCTACTCCTGGGGTAAAAGAATAAAGGGCTAAACTGGACACAGACATGAGTTGCTGAAAACTTCTTCACATAGTGTGCAGTCAGTAATTGGAATTTGGCAGCCAAATTCTCCAGATATTGTCTAGACTATGTATGCTCCAGATTACGGATTGAAAGGCTGAACAGGAGTTTTTCTTGGCTGCTACACTGCTCGGTATCAGAACAGTGGCTATTTCCTTTACTTTTCAGTGTTCCCCTTGTCCACATCCAGGCAGCACAAAGAAGAAATTGAACTGACTTAAAGGAAAAGGGGACATGAGCTAGACTGGTGGTAAATAAGAAATCAGAGGGCAAGAAAGAGATAAGAAATTATGAAGACAGATAAATCATGAGAGATGGTGGAAATGAAAGGGAAGGGAAAAAAATAAGGTTTGAGGGGACAGGTTTTGATCTCACAAAGAACATGGGAAAACAGAATGATTAACCAAGGAGCAAAGACTGTGTTTAATTTCAATAAACTGAATAAGTTTGGGAGCATGTTCTAGGAATTCCCTGATCACCTGTGAGTTATCACTGAATTATCCATAGCACTTTTGAGTGTTCATGCCCTCTGTACAAGGACAGCCACATTCATGGTGAGTCTGCATATCCCCGTGTCACGCTTTAACCCCAGCCAGCAACCAAGCACCACGCAGCTGCTCACTCACTCCCCCCACACCCAGCGGGATGGGGGAGAGAATCGGGCAAAAAGGTAAAACTCGTTGGTTGAGATAAGAACAGTTTAATAGAACAGAAAGGAAGAAACTAATAATGATAATAATAACAGTAATAAAATCACAATAATAAAATAATTGGAATATACAAAACAAGTGATGTACAATGCAATTCCTCACCACTTGTTGCCCGGTGCCCAGTTAGTTCCCGAGCAGCAATTCCCCCCAGGGGAACTCCCCCCAGTTTATATACTGGGCATAACGTCCCATGGTATGGAATACCCCGTTGGCCAGGTTGGGTCAGCTGCCCTGGCTGTGTCCCCTCCCAACTTCTTGTGCCCCTCCAGCTTTCTCACCAGCTGGGC
>JAVJGG010000008.1:19593160-19621339 GCA_035590195.1 Aviceda cuculoides | reverse complement strand
TACCCCTTTGGCCAGTTTGGGTCAGCTGCCCTGGCTGTGTCCCCTCCCAACTTCTTGTGCCCCTCCAGCTTTCTCACCAGCTGGGCATGAGAAGATGAAAAGTCCTTGACTTTAGCCTGAACACTACTGAGCAACAGCTGAAAACATCAGGGTGTTATCAACATTCTTCTCATAGTGAATCCAAAACATAACACTGCACCAGATACTGGAAAGAAAATTAACTCTATCCCAGCTAAAGCCAGGACACCAGGCTACACCCAAGGTTTGTTAGAGAGACTGCTAGTTGGAATTGGCTAAAACTGCCAGGATCAATATAGATAATTGTGTTCCAATGCTTACAAATGTTCCCTATCACTGTTAAATTTACTAGCATAACTGTAGCTAGGAAATTTACGAGTTTGATAGGACATCTGATGCCAAGAAAAGAAATAAAGGAAGAAATAATCTAACATGAATTTTAAGAGGTAAGGATACAAGCTGAGAATAAACCAGGATAAATCAGAGTAAGTCAGGACAAACAACCTGATGGAACAGAAGTGCAAGACAGAGTAATCAAAACCAGAATGGTCCATGGCATCCAATACATTTTCTCTTTTAGCATGCAAAATGGACTCATGTTTCCTGAATCTCATCACTCTTCTCTTGTCAGTAAGTATTTGTGACATTTCCTTTTCAAGTGTAAATTTAAGAAGACATTTTTTAAGTCTTGTTTGGTCTTCAAAAGGGGTTAGAAATAAAAGGATAATGGTGTATTACCACTGCAAGTGACAGAAATTACAACCTTTGTTACCACCTTAAGTTGATAATTCAAGGTGACATTACAATAGCACATAATGTTGCCATTTTTAAGGTAGTTTGGGCTTTATGTGGCAGTTTAAATGAAAGAACATTACATATGCAAATTCACATGAGGCAAATTAGAAAACACTGGAATTATACTACCTGTGGAGTTGTCTTTTCATCTGTTTGTGAAGGCTGATCCTTATTTACCTAACACCAAGAAGAAACCTTTAAGTTTTCCACCTCACGTAATAAACGGTGTACATCACCTGGCATGAACAAATCAAGGAGCATAAAGCAGCTGAAAATCTTAATCTTTTACAGAAAGTGGAAGGAGTTTGCTTTTTCTCATTTTTCATTACCTCATCCAGTCTCCAAAGTTCTCAGAGATAACCAATAAAGTTCTGAGACAGCTTTATTCATGTTGAAAATGGTTAAGTATTTCTTTGCTTCCTTCTGTATTTCTTTCTTTTCTTAATCTACACTTACATGCCATCTTTTATTGTCAATATTAATGGTGCTGTGTGTTTGCATGTGATCTTCTAGTGAAAACCGAGGCTAAAGAACCACAAACTACTAACTACTAATACTAACATATTTCCAGTTTTGTTCCCAGGGGAACACTATCCTTCATCTTCCTCTTACTTCCTCTTCTTTTAACCTTCCTCTTACAGAATGAATTAACATCTTACTTAACAAAGTAAGATCTTTTGCTATTCTGAGCCAAGGTATTCTTTATTTTGCACCAGTGTTCCTGTGCCATTCATTTTACACTCATACCTAGTAATTAGATTGTATCCTTCCTATGCTTGATAAAAACTATTTACATGTTCTTCATTTCATGGATCCCTAGCTTAAAACCCTTTGGATGACGTACATTCCTGAATGTCAAAACTACAACTGAAGGAAGTAGGCACTACTCTTTGAACATGTAGAGTACTATATAAATGACATTCCTAGAACCTGAGTTTTTCAAATATGATTCTCAAAAAGAGCATTTTTAACTTCAATTATGCTTATTTGTGGTTTCTGTTTCCTACTAAGATGGTAAAGTTATTAAATCATAAAATAAACAGCACATATCCTGATTAAATATAGTAAAGCAAACAGCACCTTATGATTAAATTAATATATGCATATTTAGAGAGGATTAAAACTGCAGGCTATGGGTTATCCATTTAAAATTGAAGCTATAATCAAATATTCAATAGGAACATCATGATAAAATACTGTTAATTTAAACAATATGAGGATGTCTTTTAGGAAACATAGAAAACAGCATGTATTCCATACTTACATGATTCATAGGCAAGGGAAGACAAATTCAAACTACAAATCTTATTATTGGCATTTCCTCTCTTTTAATTACTTTATTTTGTAATTTTAGTATTCTTTCATATTAATGCATTTCAGATACATTGTGCATGACAGCTTGTTTAAGAAGGATAAAACCAAATCTATTATGCACTAAAATGTATTAACTATTCAGAAGGAAGTTCTGAGTTATTAACACTGAGTTACGAGTTATTCATAAGTTTACATTACACAGCAGAGAAGCAGCCTATAACAAGAAATGAAAGTGACAACATCCAACTCATAATAAAACATTTTTAAAGTGTTTCATTATTTAAAATTTTAAAAGATTTATGTAATTATTTAAACTGAAATTTGACTAAAACAGCAATATAGGGCTATTCGTCAAAAAATACAGCTGTTCCTTCAATGACCTCATCTAATCTGAATCGTGCATATGAGGCACTCTTTTTAAGTATTTGAAAACAAAGAAAAATATATCATTTTCTTGACTGGTCTCTAGTACCTACCAAGCTTGACATATATAACAGTTTGGAGATAGGAGATAAGAATCTGAATTCAGGTCTAGAAATGGTAAATAAGTGTTTGAGGGATGAGTTTGACTGAGATTAAAAAGTATTTAGAAAATAAATACAATTCATTGGCATGTAGCAAACAAAATTATCAACATCTTTCTCTATAGGAAGTATAATGTATGCAGTACAATACCTGTATATGCAAACTGAACAAGATCCCACAGTGCATTGGGGTCTATGCCTTCCATTTTGATCTCTTCTTGCTTGGCTTCACAAACATCACTTGTAAACATGGCAGCAAAATAGTCAGAGACAGAACTGAGGACAAGTCTGCAAAAAAGTTAAAAACTGGTGTAATTTACATTGATATATGTATGAGAAATTTCTTACATAGAAAAAAAAACTTTTTAAAAACCATATTTTCACAGTAATTATAAATTTCCAGGAGCAATATATTAATGCATGTAGGCAGCAAAATACAGTATGACATTTAATTCTAATTTGGTTTTGCTTCCTTTGATATGAACCAAGTGGCACATTAGCATATGACTATAAAACAGACATAGAAATTAGCACTCAGTCTTTCTGATAATTTTCCAATCATGCAGATGTCCCAATCGTGAACAAGATAACCTCTCAGTATCAAAAACAACTTACTAGTGAAACACATTTCATACACCAGAGGTACTCTGCATTGCTCTTAAAGGCCTACTTCTTATAAACTTTACTAACAGCATGTGCCTTTACATAATCCTTCAACCTTCAGTAAAACTGTTAGTAGCTTAAATGCTACTCATTAAAAATATATATATATTGTGTAACGCAATGGATTTTTAAGAAACATTTCCAAAGGAAAATAATTTCAAAATACTTACAAAATGTGCATGGCTTGTATGGGGATCTGATTTAGATAAATCAAACCCACAGCAAGTACCAGGTATAACTGTCATTACTGGGGCATTAAGCTAAGGTGTGCTTCTAAATACCCTCTACAGTAATATTATGATTTTGTTAGGAGTGAATATTCACAGATGATCTTGAGCTAGCAATGTGGTACAGCTATAAATAGTGTACCACATGCTCCCATAAAAGATGGGTCACATTTCTGGCTTCATTTGAAAACATAATACACAAACACATTGATAAAAGACATAAGAATCACAACTGAAGAACTTGGAAACCAAGAGAAAATATTTAGCCATTTGTATATTGTTAATTATTTTGTCCATTAAAAAAAAAAAATCACAGCAAAAAGGAAAAAACATGACAAACTGATGATTTTCTATGAGATACACTCTCTCAGAACTAGCAGAAATGTAATTTAGAACTGTGACTGAGATTTACATTTGAGACCATTTCACACTAGCTGTTGCTTCAGATTTATTAACCACCATTTAAAGTCAACTATGAGTCCTCAACTTGGTCACTTACTAAATGCAAAGCCAAAACCCTTTGCTGCATCAAAACTAATGGACAAATTAATGAACAGAAATTTTAACATACCAGTTAATGATCAACTGAAATATTTTTAAACGGTAGTATCTTATATTTGTAATTTATGTCATTTATGTTCAGACATTATTTATTACATCATCTTCTTGTATATGTATGCTCAACTCAAAGATAACAAAACAGAGGGAGGACAGAAAATAAGTAACAGAAAGATTACATCTCTCTCACAGACTTCTGCAAAAATCTGTTATTTCCAGAATTTGTCTCATGGATTATTATGGGATGAGGAAATTCAAAGAAGCTATCTAATGGATTCCAGCTGCAAATAAGCATTCAGTCTACAGGACCAGACAAGATCCAGGCCAAAGTGAAAAACCCTGAAAAATATGTAATCTAGATCTCAGGTCCTCAGCGCTACCCATTTTACTTACAGGTTTATCCATACTGGTTTGCACCACCTGTTAAAGAACATGGCTTAAGTGAGCAGAAAGGTTCTGTGAAGTAGTAGCTCACCTAAACAAGCAAAACAAGTTTTTTAACAGAGTGATAAAGAGCATTTTTTTTAAAGTCCCTTATGTTAATCAATAGTTAACAGAAATAATGAATCAGCTATTTCATCAACGGAATATAACCAAAAAGTTAGCTGATTTCAAGACATAAACTTTTATGTTTGGAGTGCTTCACAGGCTGAGTTGAAGTGAAAGAAACTTGCTAATTACACTTAATTCTGAAAGGTGACACCTTTTGTAAATCTTAATTGTGTTCCAGTGTTGAGATAGAAAATGAAAAGTGAGAAATCAAAGCGGTCAATTAATTTGTAATGATCTGCTTCTTTTTGTAGCTCAGAAAGCTCCAAACAGCTCTAAATTTTGGTTTAAAGGCATGTTGACCTATTCATCAAGAAAGGTCAGGTGTCTCAGTATGTCACCTTTTTCAACTACTGATCTAGCAGTGAGAATACATAATAAACTCTTTCATCCTTGAGAATCATAGCAGGCAACTCATGGCTTAAAATGAGTTTGTGGACCCAGAAATATTTTCTCCAGTTTAAGGGACTTCTCTACCTTTACTACAACTAAATTCAGCCTGATATATTTCTGGTTTCTTTTATAATACAGAATATAACTGATTCCTGTTGTGACTTTTTTATCCTGATATCAGATTTTGTTTTCTTTTATTATAGAATATTTCCTTGCAATTTTCACAAATGTTTTCACATACACCTTTGATACAGAATTCCCTCAACATTGTTCATGCATTTATTAAGTTAAAGAAGCAAATAAACAGAAGAATCAAACCTTGATCTCTTACATTCTTTAAGCAAGCTCTAACAATATTTTACTGCCAACTGTGTAGAATCTCACATGTTACTTGGACTGCAACCTCGTAGGCATGACACAACTTTTTTTCCACATGTATTATGCGAGTTCATATAGAAGTTGAACATTTATTGCTTTTAAATGTGATTTGTTCCCCTGTAGAGGACACCAGCTGAGACTGGGTGTATTTACTGATAGTGGTGCTCTACAGCTCTTCTTACAGCAGGCTGTAAGAATACTGTATATATAGAGGAGGCTTCACGATTTCCTAAATTTTAAGGCTTGCAGAACAAATACTAAGGTATATCTGTACATGCACTTCAAAAAGTTTCAGGAAAAAAAGGAAGCAGACACTGGCTGTAACTTCCAGAACAATTCTGGCAGTACAATCAAGACTGCCATCTTTTCTGAATAAAATACAACAAAGGAGCAAGCTGTGGAACAGATCAACTGATTTGGATTACACCAGGTACTGATTACCTTTCCTGATGACTGTGGTAGTCTCCCTCACCAGCTTACCAAATACAGAAAAAGGTGTAATAGCTTTGCAAAAAATACAGCTAACAGTAAATTTAATCTAGTATACACAGTTTCCTGCTCAGTACCAAAGATCATTAGAAAAAAATCATGTCCAAACACCAATAAATTTTTTGAGACCAAATATTGCCCACCAACTTTAAATTGGCATCTCCTATCTAAGAATTTTGATCCGTAGCTAATTGGGATCACCCACTTCCATGTTGTCCATAATTTGGAATGAGATACACCACATCCTTCCCTTTTTTTTCACTCAGTCTTTCCCACACACACTATTACAATTGGCTTTAATACACATAAAGTAGAAAATGGTGTCATTTTCAACTCGGCTTCAGTAATATAGCACAAACCCAAATCTTGTTCTGTAGTCCCTGATGAACTGTGTAAAACTAAGAGAAGAGTGTTTGCTGTAAAAGCTATTGGTACCCTGAGGAATTTTGCTTGTCAAAGCCTCCATTCCATGTTTTATCAATGGTAATTTATTTGTTTTGCAACATTTTAATTTTATTTTTGTTAATCTGTTAATTCTGTTCTTTAGACTCTATTTCATTTTGCTTAAGATCAACACTAAATGTGTAACATCCATTATCTATCAAAGAATTTGCCACTATATGTACCTTACATCCACCTGTCATCTAGTCAGCATTTCAAATCTAGAATTCTTTGCAATCTACCTTTCTTCCTTTGCAGTCAGGACACTGAAATGTTGATTTGGCCTTGTTACTGCTGTAACTGCCTCCATGTTCTGAATTTTTAAGTATGTAAAGAAAGCCATGACATATATCATAAATCATTCTTGCCCATAAAATTCTAACCAGATTCTCCAAACATGTTGTGTATCTTGTCTCTAGGAAGAGAACAATATATATTGATCACTTATATATCGCAATCTTTTCCTTTAATTTGTACCTATACATATTGCTCAAAGACTGTTTTCCTTCCTTCTCTTGTGGATTAAAGCAGTCGTTTTTCATTCCATTGACTAACTTGATGATCAGTGGCATTTTCAGGAATTTCCAATGTGACAACACAATAACAATTAGGTTAAAAGAGTGTCCGTATTTTTTTGCATTCTCTCCAGGGTTCACATTTTGTTTATCCTCCTCTCCAAACCAAAATTTTACTCAATCTCTCTGGAACAACCATATATTCAGGGGATGTGCAATATATTCAATAGTAGGGAGGTACCACCTCTGGTTTGGAAAACCCTGAGTCACAATTAACCAATGAGTGCTGAAGTGTTGATGCTGGCTGTGTTTCAAGATGTGGAACTCAAAATCTTCTTTTGATAAAAGAATAGTGCGAACTATTAAAGCATCTGCTACTCTTTTCTATTGCCTTTGAAGAGTATGTACAGCCAATCATTGTTTATTCTGCCCATTATCTCTGGTTTGTTCATGAACAACTCCTTTCCTTCTTGAATGAGATCTTCTCTACTCTCAGACTTGCTTGCCAACAAACCATCAGCTACTTTGATTTTCTACATCGTCATTACTTGTTCCTTCAAAGCAGAAATCATTTACTTTTTCAGAGTCAAGAGGCAAAGGAAATATGTGCTGTCTTAGGGCAAGAAAGAAAACATGGATTATCTAATATATGCTATCCCATTGCAAGCCACGACAGTATTGAAGATTGAACAACAGTTAGAAAGAAAAACTTATGAACTGCCATTTCTAACTTTGTAGAATGACTTTACTTGATGAATCTAAATATCTGTAGGCTCTAAGTGACTAATAGAACCCAATTAGCAGTGATAAAAAACTCAAACTACGTATCAGTCATCTGAATGGTACACAAAAGCAACTAAGTCTCAACAGTAACATGCATTCAACTGACTTCTCAAAAATATGCTGTGTAAATCATTCCAGTGCTCATTGAAAATGAAATTTTATTTCTTTCAGAATTCAGAGCTTAAAATTGCAGATTTTTTTTAAAAAATCATATTTACAAATGCATATATATGAGTGTGTATGCATACATATGCACACTTTGACATTTGTGTCTGTCAAATTGAAAATATATATATTTTACAGAGAAAAAAAGGAAATAAAAAATCTGCTAAAAGTCACATGACAAAATTCTAAATATAGCATATTTTTTCCCCAGTCTTTGTAAAAGAAAGCTGTTCCTGTGCAGTTAACAAACAGGAGATAATCTTAGAGTTAATTTGGGATTCAGCATCAACTCAGAAGCATTATCATAGTGCAATCATCTTGCTAATAATTCGGTAGAATCGCATTAGCTCATTAACATATTAGAAATTCAGATTTACTGGGTAAAGAAGTGGTCAGTGAGTATATAACAGTTAAGTTATTGAGAGTTGTGTCACACTTCCCATCATAACTGTTAATATTCATAGTCTGTCCTGTGTGCTTATTTCATTTTGGAGAAAAATGGAACAGAACTATATGATAAGCTTTTTTTTTCCCCTGACCATATGAGCAATATTTATAAACTAACCCATTTGTAAACACAAGTTTGTTTGTAGAACAACTACAGAATAAGAATAATAATAAAAAAATCTCCAAAAAAGAAACCAAAAAAACTTCCCCAAACCCATAAACAGGCAGGTGGAATTCTGAAGAGTCAATTAAGCCTGAAACAAGAAAGTTTCCTTTTTGTCTTTACTCAAACATAGTTTTCTTCCATTTTAATCTCTTATACAACATACAGCTACAAGTATAAGTGATACCAGTATCTACACTAAGTGATGTTCCTTCTTTGCCCTGACAATCATGCCTTTTGAGTCTACATTCTCTTCTTTCTTGGTTTCAACTTCTTTTAATTCTTTCACTGTCTCCCAGACATTTAACTGTAAGTGGCCCTTTATCTCTTCTACAGTACAAACTAAAACACAATTTTACATCTCATTGTATCCCTTAAGTTGACACAATGTTTTCAGGAATGTTACACAAATCTGACATCATCATTTCCACCAAACACACCATGTCTACCATAGCTTTAGATTTTTTCCAGAGACCACAAGTAATGCACATATCACAGCTGCCAGACTTGATAACAAAGTCCATTGTCCAAAACATTTTGTCAGTGTCAGTTTGTGTCCTTGTGTCAGTTTTGAAGAGATCTGCTACTGCAACCAGTATTTTGAACTCTATGTTGTTTTGAACCAGTAGAAAGATGAAAAAAAAAAAAAAAAAAGAGAAGACAGAAATATGAATCCAAGCAGCTTCTCAACATTTGGGAATGGGCAGGACAGGCAAAATGTCACACTGATAAGAGCTGATGAAGATCCATTATGATGTGTATGCAAAGCAGAACTCAGTAATTTTCCTCCAGAAGAAAACCCATACATTCAGACATAGCATACATTTTAATATAGAAAGCAACACAATCAATGGTGATCCTCTATTTGTGGGCTTAAAGATTTTATTTATTCACTGTAACTCCACAAGGAAAAGGGGAAAAAGCTTGCAGGAGAAGGAAAAGTTCAATTTTAGCTCCTTTGAACTATCAGGAGAAATGTCAGAAACACAGAAATTAGGTTTGATGAAAGTACAGAGATAGATCTGTGAAGTCGTTATAATAAGTAGCTGCTTAAGTATCTAGATTTTTAAGGTTTATGTGTCATCCTTTTCTTTTATTCTAGAACTCCTTTGTACAAAATGATACAACAGAGCATCATTATTAATTTATCTTCACAAGTCATTTCTCCATGGAGTGACCTGTCACTAGTCACCAGAGAGAGGAGATCAGGACCTCCCCCTCCGCTGCCCCCCGTGAGGAAGCTGTAGACTGCGATGAGGTCACCCCTCAGCCTTCTCTCCTCCAAGCCGAACAAGCCAAGTGACCTCAGCCGCTCCTCCTAAGTCTTGCCCTCGAGGCCTTTCACCATCTTGGTTGCCCTCCTCTGGACACCCTCTAAGAGTTCGATGTCCTTCTTGTATTGGGCGCCCAGAACTGCACGCAGTGCTGGAGGTGGGGCCGCAGCAGTGCGGTGTAGGGTGGGACAGTCACCTCCCTCGACCGGCTGGCGATGCTGTGCTTGATGCACCTCGGGACGCGGTTGGGCCTTTCTTCTGCCAGGGCACGCTGTTGACTCATACTCAACTTGCCGTCAACCCAAACCCACAGATCTCTTTCCGTGGGCCTGCTCTCTAGCCTCTCGTCCCCCAATTTGTACATATAACCAAGATAGCCCTGTCCCAGCTGGAGAATCTGGCACTTGCTCTTGTTAAATTTCATATGGTTGGTGACTGCCCAGCTCGCTACTCTGTCCAGATCTCTCTGTAAGGCCTCTCTACCCCTGAGGGAGTCCACAGCTCCTCCTAATTTAGTGTCATTACCAAAGACTTACTTAATGTACATTTGATTCGTGCATCCAGATCATTTATATAAACATTAAAGAGCACTGGCCCTAAAACTGGGAACCCCACTGGTGACTGGCTGCCAGCTTGATGTAACCCCATTTACAGTAACTCTTTGAGCATATTTAAGAAAGGGTAAGAAATTCTGTGCAACAGCAGCTGCGTGAGAGGAATCAGAAAATGTGAGACAACCAGCCCTGCAGACACCAAGGTGAGAGAAGAAGGAGGCGGAGGAGGTGCTCCAGGCACGCTGGAGCAGAGATTCAGAGCATGCGGAAGCAGATTGTCCCTCTGCAGCCCCTGGAAGACCACGCTGGAGCAGATATCCACTCTGCAGCCTGTGGAGGATGCTACACTGCAGTAGGTGGATGTGCCCTGAAGGAAGCTGCAGCTAGTGAAGAGCCCATGTCAGAGCAGGCTCCTGAGAGGAGCTGCAGCCCATGGAGAGGAGTCTGGCAGGACTTGTGACCCCGTGGGGGACCCACGCCGGAGCAGTCCATTCCTGAAGGACTGCACGCCGTGCAAAAGACCCACACTGGAGCAGTTCGTGAAGAGCTACAGCCCATGGGAAAGACCCACGCTGGAGAAGCTAGTGAAGGACTGTGTCCTGTGGGAGAGACCCCACGCTGGACCAGTGGAAGAGTGTAAGGAGGAACGACCAGCAGAGACAACATGTGATGAACCAGCCACAACCCCCATACTCCCCATGCCCCTGTGCCACTCACAGGGAGGAGGTAGAAGAGTTGGGATTGAAGCTGAGCCTAAGAAGAACGGAGGAGTAGGGGGGGAGGCGTTTTTAGTTTCATTTTTATTTCTAACTATCCTACTCTGTTATTAACTGGCATTACATTCAATTAATTTCCCCTAAGTCAAGTCTGTTTTGCCCATGACAGTAATTGCTAAGCAATCTCCCTGTCCTTATCTCAGCCCATGAGCTTTCCCATCTTATTTCCATCCCCTTGTCCTTCTGAGGAGGAGGAGTGATAGAGTGGTTTGGTGGACACCTGATGACCAGCCAAGGTCAACACAGCACAATCAGACACAGGTGTTTAGGTAACTTAAGCTATAGATCTCCATTGATTACAATGAGATTAGACACATGGCCATATCAAAACCAAAACTCAACTGGATAACCAACTTGAAATTCTCAGAAACGATCTTTGAAACTCAAGGCCCATTTCTGCATGTGCAAAATCTTTAACTGGTACATACTAAATTATGTGAACTTAAGATCTTTTATGTCTGAAAAAGGTACAAATAAAACCAGAAGAGTTCCTTGTGGAGATCACAGAAATTCCTTTGAAAATATTAATGGCATTCTCAGTATCAGGAAATATTCTTTAACTACTACTCCTCCTTCTTAAAAAAAAAAAAAAAAAGTTATCAATCAAGGGTAATATTAAAAGTTTATCTAAATTGCCTTGCCACTTTCCCTCTGATAGCAGGAATTTTTGTTGCTATTGTTCTGTCCCAACCGTATTAATTGATTTTTTTTTTTTTAAACTCATAGACAAAAGGTTGTGTTAAACACCACAGTTTAGATGCAATGTTTGATGTGAGAAATTCCTCAAACCTTAATTACAGATACTTGAGAATGAACATAGGGCAGCTGTACTGTTTGTACAGTGTGCTTTCCACAGCGTCTGTTATTGAATAATGCAAGAAAACAAGCTGAGTCTTAGGACTATATACTGTGCATTTTGCTTCTTTCACCCCCTGCTTTTAAACTGTCTTTCCTTCTCTGTCTGGTTTATTCTTTCATCTCTCCTTTCAGCTTAACTTTCTCCATTCATTTTTTTTCATTTTATTGACACTGGCTTTTTCCTTAAACTCCATCTCTCTATAGTAGCAGTCAAAATACATTGAAAAAGATGGTCCCTCTCCTTTGAGAACTAAAAAAGAGAACATAAATTACAGTTTGCTGAAAGGGTTTTATTGAATTTATCAGGATGATAGTAAATAAAAGCTGTACTACTTTAGAGCTGAGCTTCCAAAAAAGTCTTCGCTTGAATTTATTTCAGTATTTATGATGAAAAATTTAAATTCTGTGTTAAAAGAAAGTTTTTCACTTTTCTTACAAACACTTGTAGAGAGATTTGAGGAGCCATACTAAAGCAATTCTTTTTTTTATATATAAGTGGTAATTTTCTACTCAGTCTGTGCTACCTTTTCCACCACGGTAAGATTCCCTCCTGACCCTTATCTTGAGTATTGGAAAGAACACAAATGCCTATGTTTCTTTAATATTAAGAGAAAACAGAAAATAAAGAAATCAGATTTCTCATTATAAACTCAACTATACTTGACAGTATGAAAACAACAGCAACAACAAAGGTAGATTTCTTGAGTTTTCTTTATTCACGATCTTAGGTTCTCACCAAGCGCAATGAAAGTCAGAACTGCAAGTTGAGGATATAACTCTCCTCCTGTATTTTTTGCATTTTCTGTTTTTATTGAATCATGTCTTATTGTAATTCAGTCTCTGTTATATGACAGTGTTTTGTTTTAATTGAATAGGAATAGGCAAACTATATGCTTATATTACTTTGTTGTTTTTTTTTTCCTCCAGCATTAAGTTCCTATATGGCTTTGTGCAGCATTCCTAGCCAAAATCTAACTTACGGCTTAAACCTTAGTCTGAGTTTAGAGCTGCCTGGTTGGAAGTTTTAACGAACTCTCCAGTGCAAATCTTAAAGGCCTATCTATCATTTGCATTGACTTTGGCTGTTTTCAGAATTTTTTATTTTCATTCAGCAGCTGTATAATACAGTATTTCAAGCATAGTATTTAAAAACAGTGCAATTCAAGTGAGTTGCCTACAGTCAAAATTAGTTGTGGCAAATATGTATTTTTAATTTCATGTTGATCCATGAGATTATTGCTTGATTAAGAATTTTCTTTTACCTTGGAAATAATTGGTGCTCTGATCATGTCACTATAGTTCCGAATAACATTTACTTCCCTGAGTTTTTCTGTTTCAGATGACATTTACTAGCTGCAGTCTAGTTAGATTTCTAGATACAACTGCATTTGGCTGATTGTAACTTGGATAGAAGAAGGAAGTGTCAATTACAGTGAGCTGGTTTTATTCATTTGTTTGTTTTGTAACAGCAATGCCCGAGTTCCTTCTGTTCCAGGCACTGTAAAGTTACAATATGTTTCTTGTCTGAAAGAGGTTATATGAGAGGTACAGAAAAAGAGAAAAATATATATAGCTTGCATCTCCAGAGTAAAATGGAGAAGCTACAAACTCCATGTTCATAATATTTTACAATTAGGATGGAATGTTAATAGCACAACAGCTTAACTGAAGGAAAGGGAAATTATTATTTTAGCATTTTTCTCTCTTTAAGGTATTTTACATTTTTACATTTCACTGTTATCTATACATGCTATAGCAATATAACAAAAAATTTGAGCTTTACTTAATTTTTCAAATTTATTTAAATGCCTCTGAAAAGCCTAAGTCTTCCTACTTTCTCAGTACCCTTTTTGGTTGCCTGTTCATCATTACAATACTTGGTTGGTTTGTACTTCCTTTTCCTATTCCTTCAGGTGAAAGATTACACCTGTAACCTGTTTAATGGAAGATTAGATTAGACAAACACAATGTTCAGGAGCCAACAAAAAGCTTAAGCACATTATAACTTTAAAGCTGTTTGAGTCACCCAAACAGTGAAATGCAGCTGTAAGAAGACTGAGTCTGGCATGGTGCTTCCAAGTGGAGAACTAGAGCTCAGTGATTATGTTGCATGATCTCCCTTCTAATTTGACTTTCTCCCATTTTTTGTGAGAAATAAAAATGTAAAAAAAACCCAAACCAACCCAACCAAAAAACACCAATGACAAAAATTAATTTGGCAGCATTCAGGCTATGACCAGAGCTTACTTGACATTCTTCCTATAAAATTTTGAGGTTTTAGAGATCTTAAGGCATAGCAATAACTTCTCCTCTAGAGAAAAAGTTATTTAAACAGATAATCAAAGGACATAATCAAGATCTGTGATTGGAAAAGAGGGGAAAAAAGAGCAAGTACTATAAGGAATGAAATCAGAAATGACACAGAGATTATGAACTGTGGAGGGGTCTGGAGAGATGAACAGGAACCAATGGCAGCATAACTATTTTTGGTGTCTTTCACTTCATTTGATGCAATATACTGGCATTTCTTAACTGAATTTTTACTTTTATAGAAATAGATACATTGAGACTACATTATTACATAAAACATTTTTCTGTGCGTGGTTTTTACACTACTGTTTTGTTTTAATTTGTTCTAAATCAGAGGATAATTATGAAAAATATCACTTTCATACTTTTTACTGAAAAACGTAGAAAGTTTTGTCCTGGTTTTCGTAAAGTGATTCTTACTGTACTATATTGTAGTATATTAAATCTATTGCATATTCTTAAATTATTCTATTAAAAATAAGAGAAAATAAGTGACAACCATTACTTTTTAGGCAATAATTTTCAGTATTTTGTATTTAATAATTTGTAACATATTCAGTATAAGCTCTGGCTTGTAATATGTTTTAATTGGATTTTAAAATGAGGGTTCATTTTATCTAGGATAAAATTTTGTAAACTTTGTACAGGGAATGTTCTACCAAACTTCTATCAAGAAATATCGAACACTGGAAGGCCACTCCCTCTTATCTTTAACAGATCATGATAATTGCAGCAGGTTTCTGAAGACTGGAAAAGGCATTTTGATGTCCATCCTCAAGATGGAAGATATGGGTAACTACAGTCTGGTTTGCCTCGCCAAGATGATCATGGAGCAAATTTGCCTAGAAGCCCCATGCTGGATCACTAAAGACAGTGAGGTTAATAAAAAACTGGAACAGGTTGCCAAAAGACGAACCTCCACAAGTGATGATATTTGGAAACTAACTGGGTATGGCCTTCAGTGGCCTAATCTAACCTTGGACTTGACCCTGCTTTGAGCAGGGGGAGTTGAATCAGACTCTAGAAGGTCTTTTCTAAATTAGATTATATTCTAGGACTGTAATGGCCACATTAAAAATAAACAGCTTTGTCTTTGCTTGTCCAGCCACATCTGTCTAAAACAACAGAGAATAAACACTATTAAAAAAACAAACACAGAAAATTCAGAATACCCTTCACTTCATTTTATCTTGTTGGACAAAATTCTAGTTTATTCAGAACATAATCTTTTTAATTCTACATAATTCAGCACTTGTTTTTGCCAGTTCTTTGAGATTTGGTCTTTTGACTGCAGACCACAGAGAAATAGAAAGTCAAATGTAAAGTTGTCTGAAAGTTTATTAGAAAATTTAAATAAAATTTTGGCTATTATTTCATGGTCAATCTTCTTATTAAGATATTTTTCCACCTCCAGAAGGATTTAGGTATACTGTAGAATTTAAATGACAAATGTGAAATTAAATTTACTACTGAAAGGTGGGCATACAAATATCAACATCTGTCTTAAAAACAGTGGGGAAAAATGAACTAAACTAATAAAAAGACATTCCAGTTTCCTCTGTCTCCCCTACAAACTATACAGTTTACCAAAATATTCAAAATAGGCAAAAAGCAAACTGGTAAAAAATGTGTATTCTATATCATCCATATTAAACAGGGCAAATTATACCAGTTGTGGAATATTTCTATGTATCCAATCAGTAATTTTTCTGACAGTTTAAGAATGTGGATCCAGACATTGATTTTTTTTTTTTTTTTTTAACTCAGCTGTGTTGAAAAATGTGAAAAGCAAAAATAGGCCAACTGCCAAGAAGGAACAACAAAATTCTTATTATTCCTGAAAAAATCTTTTTATTTTATTGCAGTAATGTATATGGGTATAAAATCGGACACAAATTAGAAGGCCTTAGGTTATCGTCCCTCAGTTTTCTTTTTGATGGGAGGCATCTTAAGGCAAATCTCACAGCTCTGGAACACTGTAAATGCAGATGAACAGAAGGACTGAAGTTTAATATTACTCCCTCTGGACTCGATATACCCATAAAGGAAAGATCTTGGTGATTCAGATAAAAATGGCACCACACCACAACTACCAGGGGTGCATAAAGTGCCAGATGCATAATACATTTAATAGTGGCAAAAAGCCTGGAACACAGGAGTTGTGTCAGTTGCCAAGTCAGTGGGTAGAAACTACTGGGAACTTGGCTGGCATCTGGGCACCTGAGTATATGAAGGCAAGGGAGGAACAGGAAAAATGGCAGCTCTTAGATAGGAGAGTAGAAACAAAGTCTTAAGAATAAAAAATGCTGAAAGGAAAAAGATTTCTATGTTTATTACAGCTATTAATCTGAAACCAAGCAGACTTTGTTTCATGTGTGCTGCAAACTACCTAGATCAATCTGTTACTGCTTGTTAAGTGGAGTTATTTTCTCATTTATTACAAGTATTGGGGCAATTTAAAAATTTTAATGAATGTTTCTGTCTGGTTTTACTTTTTAGTGTTTGAATAATAGCATTGGCTTTGCAGTCTTGAATATTGTACCTTTTTTTTTAATAATTATCATGGGAGTTGGAATATAGAATATCCAACTCGTCTGTAAAACAGAAGAAGAATAGTCTCTGTGTCCATCTTCACTTAGGGCAGAAGAAACTTGGTAAGGTCCAAGTTGCCAAGATGATCTTACAGTATTCCTCTACACCAGAAAGTTAATTTATGAGTTCAGAAATACATTTGCTGTTTTTCAGTTTTCCTGCTGGGGGATAATAGTCCTGCTCTGAATTTAATACCTCAGCAGAGAAACTAGGGCACAAGCAGGGAATAGGTCACCCTTAGTTTGTAGCCTTATGTAGAGTTCAAATGCAAAAAGACTTGCTAACCTGGAAACTCAGAAGCATTTTCTGTATTTTAATCTAAACTCTAGGATTGGATTTTGATTTGCATTCACTAAATCAAAGGCTAAGACCAAAATCTCAATGAAGAGTAACATTTTTAAGCTCTAATTACAATCCCAAACCAAGCACAGTTTCATATATACTGGCTGCTTTAATACCAGATAATATTACAGGATTTTAGAAATTATGTCATTATAATTTTTATACTAATAATTGTTATTAAAAGTAATCAAGATATTTTTCAGTTCATTTAAAGGTACAGGTCATAGGAAGTCAGTGTTCAGTATTATTATGTCTGAGAGACTCTGTATGACAGACTTAGAGTATGATGATCTTAATCTAAAAATGACACTGTGTTCAGTGTAGCTGTACAGCATCTCATTTCAGAAATTTCCATTCTCCTCACATATGAACAGCATCACAGCAGGGAGAAATGTTTGGCACACTCATGATGTGTTTGTTAGTTGAGTGCTACTTGAACTTTTGAAATCTGTACCAAAAAAAGTCACCTTCAATGGCCCAACCTTCAAATACCACCTTTTGCAGCAACTTACATTTGTGGTGTTTAAAGCTAGAGGGGAGCAGGCATAACGGGCCACAGAAAACACTGTTCTAAGAAATATGCATACCCAAAACATTTACTTTTGTAGTTTCAATATCTTATGCTTATGTCCTACCTATGTGCAGGTATCTTGCGATTCCCAGCAATGAGGATAACGTCACAGAGCTGCTGTTGCTTCAGGTAGCTCTCCATCTTTCTGAAGGTTTGCTCCGCATGGTGAACAGCCTGGTAGAATTCCTCAGAGCTACACGAATCCATGTCGCAGTGGGGTGGCAAGGGGTGGCTGGCTCCTGACAGTCTGTAAACCACAAGAGAAACTCCATGTCGATAAGATGTGACCAGGTGTCTAGATTTCATCACAGGCTTCTGGAATCTGATATAAGTAATCAGTGCATCCTTCCCAGTTCTCATCACTAGAAGTACAAGTGTTTTGGGTTTGTGTGGCGGGGTTTTGGTAGCAGGGCAGGGGCCACAGGGCCGGCTCCTGTGAGAAGCTGCTGGAAGCTTCCCCGGCTCCCAGCCGGACACGCCTCTGGCCCAGGCCGAGCCCCTCAGCGACGGCGGTAGCTCCTTGGGGAGAACAAATTTCTGAGGGGAAACCCCCAGTGAGTCGGGGGATTGGGATGTGAGAGGAACCCCTGTGCAGATCCCGAGGGCGGGCAGTGAGGAAGGAGGGGGAGGAGGGGATGCCCCCGCAGCCCGTGGGGAGACAAGACGGCAGGCCGTCCCCCCCCAGCCCATGGATGATCAACAAATGCTTTCATATAAAACTATAATGATGGAGCTAAGCTCATTAGTATGGGTTAGTGGAGAGACATTTCAGCTTTTTTCTTTCTTTTTTTTTTTTCCCTCACTTTGACTGTAGCCCTACACAGACTTCTTTAGTTTTATTGCTGAAGAATTAGAATGACAAGTTATTTACAAGAAATAAATCAGTGCCCAATAAATGAGGTTGCTAGGGTTAAACAGACACATTTCTTCCCTTCCTCCGGGGAATTTAGAAGTGACAACAACAGCAATTCTGAGTAACAAAAATAACAGGAATGAGCATATCTGAATGGGTTCATATTGTTTGTTAATTCAGAACTTAGGTCTAAGTCAAAGTCAGTTTACTAACCCTGCCTCTTCTTGACTATTCAAAACATGCTGTTCTTTTCAGGTCAGAAAGAGAGAAGTACCCTGACTGAATTTATGCTAGTCCTGTGAAGTTAGATTGGGCTGCAATGAGCTTAGTCTATTTTGTTCTTGAATCACTAGATGGTGTTTGCCACAAATTTTGCCCTCTTTCCTGCTTGCAATTAATAACAAATGTTTTTCACCCTCAAACTCATCAGTATATCTGTCATTTAGCAAGTCATTAAATGACTACTCAAAATCAAGCCCCAAAGGCCCAGCACATTTGAAATTATTATCCTGAAAACTAGCAAGCAATAAGCTTAGTAGAAGACAATAAGTTAGTCTTTTATTTATTTTCTGAAAAAGCCCAGATAAAAAGTCTGCTACTTATCCTATTCAGGAGCTACTTCTTTTTCATTACAAATGCTCTGTCTGCATAATTGATGCTTTAAATTCAGTCAGCAGCTTGTTAAAGAAGAGATTAGTTAAAGAGCTTCAGCCAGCAAATACCAGTTATTTTCTACCAGTTTGTGAAAGGCATGTATAGGTACTTACAACCAATTAGCAATATGAAAATAACATTTTCTCTTTGCATATATTGTTTTTGTTTAGGTGCAGGCAATCTGAATCACATACACAGTGAGACATTTGTTGACTGTGTTCTGCAGGAACTCCAGCACTCTTCACCTGAAGATTCCTTGAGTTTTTCAAAACCTTTTTTAACACTTGTGTACCTCAAAATCCTGTAATCAGTGAACAGGACAGACTCCAGATGGTCTTTTTCAATAATCTTTCTCAGTTGGCAAGTGCAAAAGCTGAACTTCGTGTGGGAACTGCAAACATTCAAGGGTTGTTCAGACTAGAACACTTTTTATCTTTAAACAGCTTAGTTAATAGTACAAAAATAAGGAAACCAAACCTTTCACAAGATTACAATGATACTGAATGGTGATGCTACAAGATGAGAAAACTAAAAGGCTTACAAAAATTATCAACATTGCAAATAACCAATAATCTCAAATGTTTCTTTATGAAATGGCAAACCAGAGTGCATATCACATTAAAAAAAGGAAAAAAAAAAAGGCAAAATCCATCCCAGCAACTTTGTACAGACTAGTTTTCAATGTTAACACCATGCTGTCCTCAAAAGAGAAATGTTTTAAGAAGAGCCCAAAGGCGTTGATGAGAAAATTCAGCTTTTGAGCCTTTATGGATCTTAAAACAGTATAAATAGATCAAAAGCTTAACTCTGAGGATCTACAACATGTGACTCTACAGTGCTCCTCTTTTCCTAGAAAAAGCACTTTGATTTGAACAAGGGTGTTATACTCCAATCGCCTTTTACCTGCTCCTAACTTCTTTGAAAAAACAAGTAAAACATTAGAAGTACCTCAGTGAAGTTAAGTGTACTGATTCTTCCTTCAACTTAACAACCCTTTAAGTAAATACTTACAGTAGCTCACTGTAAGTAAGAAGGAAAAAACACTCTGGCCAAAGGTCTCCTAGGGACACTTTTAAGACCTTAGGCCTTTTTGTCCAAGATTAGATTTATTCAAGTATGTATTGTTTTTTTATGGCAAGACAAACACAGATTAATCTTGAGAAGATATTTTGGACAGACTAGCTAGTACCCTACAGTTGTGTAGATACCTAATCTGCCATCCCCTGTAGCTTGTACAGTTGTTCACTCTTACAAACAGTAAGACCATACTACTCAGACTTGAATTTTGCTCACTGACTTTAAACACAAATGAGCTATAACAAAGAACAGAGAAATGAAAACGTTTAGCTTACAGTAATGCTGTCAGGGAGTTAAAGAGAAAATACCAGGAAAAAAGGGACGTCACATAGGGGTTTATCTACTTGCATCTTTCTTCTCAGGATATGGGAAAGTAATTAGTAAAGCTGCCACTTTTGAGCTGCAAAAGTTTGAAAACAGCAATAGCAAACATTAGTAGTTAAAAACATATCCTGAATAAGTTTCAAAAGAAAAAAAAAAGTACTTTGAAATAGAGGTGAGAGAATTCATATGACTCGAAACTATACTGCATTTCCCTGAGTAAATACAGGCTTAGGTTTAGAAATGTTTCCATTCTGGAAATTATATTCATAGCAGTGCAGAAAACAGCAGAATCTTATCAGTGTATAAAGCAGAGTACTTTATAGAGTATTTAGGTGTTTTATGTACTCAATTGGAGTATATTTCTCCTGCATTCCACTGAAGCCCTGGCCTCAAATAAAGAACTCTTCAATCAGAAATCGTTATATCATTTTATTGTTAATGAAACAGCAAATCCTGTTGTATTTAACTTTTTTTCACTTTTCACTTATGTAGGATTGATCATGCAAATTTATCCAAAACCAGTTGAATGTAATTTAGTGTGTATTACTCGGTACATATCTAAAGTACATAGTCAAGAAACAAAATATGTCCACATCTTCAGTAAAAAACATATTGTTTTGCTATTTATAACTTGCAAAAGCATATAAGAAATATTCCATGTGTAAGAGTGAAAAAAGCCTTCACACAATTTGTCCTCTGAAAATTACTTATTGAATGCTTAGAAAGCAATAACCTGTGGAACTGCACTTACCAAATTAAGACGGACTGTCAAAAGTCATGGCTCTCATTAGCGATCACTTGCAAAAATGCAGGAGAGTTTTATAAAGACTTTAAACCATTTCTTATAGCGACAGCAAGGCTGAAGTTCTGTTTATGATCAAAAGATATGCTTTTCACTCTGCTACCAGCAATTATATCTGCATCTAAAGGCTCTGCCCAGAGTTTCAGCAGGTTTTTATAGATTTCTTTCATAAAAGACAAAGTTAGGTAGAAGTGCCAGATAAAAAAAATAATCAGACTATCAAACAACACTTTTTATTTACAACAGTTCAGCTCAGAGATGCATTATTGCTGTCTCAGAGATTCCTCTATGTAAAAAAAAAAAAAAAAAAGCACAGTGCACATTATAAACTTCTTGTTCACATTCTACAGATAAATCTGCATAATGTATAATTTACAGTGGTGTTTCTTCCTAAACGTAACTTGTAGGTCAGACTGCTTGTAATGTAACTCATTCTTTGGACACCATAAGGCAAAATTCAGTCACTAGGATATCTGCGTGCCTAGCACTTTGGAAAAAATATTAAAATACCATAAAATATTATTTGCAGAAAATTCAAATATATGTAAACTGTTGGGGTTTTTTTGGTTTTTTTTTTTTTTTTAAATTAAGCCAAAGGGGGGTGGGATTTTTTTGCCCCTGTAGACATAAAAATGCAGCATTGTAATGCTCTTGTTTGACAAGCTTAGAAAGTTTAATTTTGATGTCATTGTTTTACATTACAGTTATAAACCATCTTGAAAGGCATATCAAAATATTTATCTCTTAAGGAAGGCTTTGTTTCAATTATATCCACTTGCGAAAAACTTTACATATTACATTTTTGTGAAGATGTAATACATAAAACTATTCAGATATAGAAATTGTCCATTGAATAATCACAGGTATGTGCTACTAATAGGAATGTTTACTTTCCAGTGTATCTACTCTGAGAGGTAAAATGAAAGGTAGCCCAGACAGAAATGGTGTCATTACTGACAGAATATCCATTTTGTATACCCCTTCCAGTCAAAACATTTGTTAGCAAATGTATAAAGCAAGTCTGAAGAACTGACTTCACTTAGTTTTGCATATGATAATTTATTCACTTTGGTATTTTAAGTTGGGGGTTGTGGTTTTTTGGTGTTTATTTATTTATTTATTTAAGAATGTCAGATCTCATTTTAACAGCTCTTGAGACACCTAATATAAATAAGAAGATGACTAGTTCACATATTCTTTCGGATTTTAATAATTGACAGATTATAACTTAAAAGTTTTTTTTCTTCAAGTCCTGTCAGCAAATAAGAACTGCATGCTTATATTAACAATTGAAATTATAATTTTATAATTATTGTAAGTATTAATTATAACTATTTGTAAGTGACCTCAATATAAAAACAGTTTCAGTAACGTCCACATATATACATAATGTCAGTTAGAAGGTCAATGATTTTGCTTCAGATGAGATGCCATTCAGAAAAAAAAAAATACAAAAAGAGACCATGTAGTAATAAAACTTGAAAGAAAACAATTGTGCCATTACAATGAAAATTTATCAGATAGTACATGTGAAAAATGTCAAATCACTCAGTTTAGCGCAGACTGGAAAGTCTGATTCCTCGGTCCACTGCAAGAGGCCTGACGGGAATAGGGTAACAGTAAAGCAAGAAAGGTCTGGTGGTCTGGGAGCCTTTGCAATGGCAAAAGGCAGAGAGAGACCATGCACCCTGCACCATACAACACCAAAACATTTTGTAATGTTTTTATTTTCCCCAGAACATATAAAATCTCCAAATCATGACTAACAAAAAATAGGTAAGAGAAAATAAAACTTTTTTTTTTTTTTTTTCCTGACAGTTGAGTTGCCTCACAGGATCTGAGACATTGAGTATTTTGTCTGTGTTCTGCAAAACCTCCAACAAAGGCGAATACTACTTTTTTATTTTTTTTTTTAATCTACTTTATTCATTTTCATAGGGAAAAAAAAACCAAAACATGCATTTATTTTCCAAATGTATACATTGCTTTTTAAGGCATCTCTGAAATGTAACTAAGACCTCTTACTGTTTCTTCTCATCATGTCAAAATATAACAATTTATTGCAGTGTATCACAGTGGAAAATTCTTTCACACCTAAAATCAGTCTCATTATTCTTTCTGAAACTCATTTCAAGATAAAGAGGATACTTTTATAAACCCTATTTCAAGTTCCCATCACTTCCTAAAATCCAGAGAAGACTTTTGAAGGAGATTTGATTTTTTAAGGTTCATCATGCCAGCCAGACCAGGAGCCTGACAGCTATAGTACTAATTGTACTGCTACAAACCATTGTCACGAGTTAACAGCGTTCATACTTCCTTGACAAACTACACTTTTCTTCCAGATCTTTGACCTATTCTGCCTCTGAACAGTCTTGCTATGCAACAAGAGAGAAAAGATGCCGACTTTCTGCTGGACTGCTCTCTCCCACCCACAGCTAGTAGTGCATCCACTGCTTGTTCTGCTTTGCATGCCAACATAGAGGGAGCAGTTTGTTCCAGCTGTTCTTGGAAAGCCAATGATTAACTTAAATGAATATACAGTTCTCCTAGCTACATATAGACATGTTTTAATGACTTGAAAACTTACTGGTACATTTTCCACATTCATATTGCTAACAGAGCTTTTTGTCATATTGGATCTTGCTGTCTGAATTTATTTTTTCTATCTTGGAGGATACGGGAAACAGAGAGCTTACACGTATAAAGCCCTGCAAGCAGATACTAGGCACATATAAATCTACACAATGAATCAGCCTCCTGAAAGGAGGCAAGCCATTCTTCTTGAAAACAGAAACCAGCAAAGTTGTTACAGGAGACCTCAATTTTTAAATACATGTGGCATTGAAGAACAACTGAGAAGCACAACCACCTTTCCTTAAGTTACCGTCAGCAGTTCTTCTCTATCTCTAGCTCAAGACTCAAGGAAGCCTCCTTCATTAAAGTACGACCTGGCTGCTCTGCTTTCCTTCCCTCTTTCACTACCGGAGAAGTAGACAAAATTCCTACTGCAGGGAATCAGCTTAGCCTCAGACCAGGAGTAAGGTTATTACTTCTTCAGACAAGCATTCTTTCATCCTCCCTCCCCAACCCCACCAAAATCATTGCCCTCCTTCACCATGCTTTTTCAGTTAATGATGATTTTGACTCCAAGTAGGAATAATAAATAAATAAACCTGTGCCAGTGCACAAGTGAAAACCCTTATATTTGTGAGACTGCTTCCTTCCCATTATTTACCAAAAAAAAAAATAAAAATTAAATGTTGATTTATGGTCTTGCAGGCCTCTTATGGTAGATAAATGCATAAAACAGGAAAGCATCCAGCATTTGTCACAGGCATCACGCATTCGTAATACATTCACAGTACATTCATACTTTAATTACCCAATTGGTAATGCAATGGGAAAACACCCTCTCCATTATGAAGACAAATTGTCATCATAAAACTTTTTTAATACTCATGTTACATATTTTCTAGCATATATGATTCCACATTTCTACCAACCAAAAGTTGAACGAAAAAGATTATTATGACTCAGAAATTCAAAGCTGCAGTTTTAATGTAACCTCTACTGCCCTGCAAAGGTTGAAGTCCTCCCATTTCTAAAATGTAACACCAAAATTATATCCTTTCTTCATTGTTCATGGCATACATGCAATTTTCTGTAGTTTATTTTTAAGCAGACAGGTGCAGGAAGAAAATCAAAAAGCAGATGCCATAGTGGAAATGAGAAAGAGGTGATTCCTTTTCCTTTCTTAATAGCTCAAGAAATTTATGACAATGTTTTGTGTACCACTGTGCACTAGCAGCGGTAGCAAAGACACAGACTTCACAGCCCCACGAAGCACAGACTTTCATGGTTTCCTTGATATCCAGTTGTTATGATGGCTTATTCCAGATGATGATCTGCACTGAGCCTTTTTTAATTACTTAAGTGGTCAAACATAACACACCAAAACAGTTCACCTATATTATTAAAATAATTCACTTATCCCCCATTGCCACCTTTTACCAGGTGGCAAATGCCAAGCATGTTGGCACTTTATAACTCAGCTATATAAAATGGACTGAGTTTGAGCCTGAAGATAAGTGTGAATAGATATTGTTATGCACAGTCTGTCTTAGTACCCTTTGTAGAGAGGAAAAAAACGTGAGCAGCTGGAAAGACTATCCTTCCAAGTCTACAAAGAGACTCAGGTTGTCTGCCTGGCACCAGATGTGCTTCTCACAAATAAGCTTCTGGTGAGGCTAGTTAGAATTGAAAGTATGTGTTTTTAGGAACTGATATGTTGATGGATGATAAAAACTATTTCAAAGAGAAAAAACAGCAGTATTAAAATCAATAGGGATGGGCTAACTTTGGTTCATTCAATAAATGAACAATTCTGCTGAGCATTTCAGTATAATTCTTAAAACAATCTTTATTCACTGATTCTATTTATTTTATTATTCAAATTTACTTAATCATAGATAAGATTCAGAGTTTCACCAAGTGTGACTTTAAATCAAGTAAGTGAATAGAGAGAATACAAAAGAATACCACAGTAAAAGGCTAAAAATTAAGACACTAACTGCCTTTGATAATAGGGCCTTAACAATATTTACTGGCCATACAAAATAACATTCACTGAAAGTTTTATTATTTCAAATCATAAAAAAAATATGATAAATGCAACTGTATTGTATTGACTTGATTTTCTGTTTTCTATCATTAAAATAATAAATATTAAATAGTTTACATCCCTATACTATACAGATACATGATAAAAACATAGAACAGTGGAATTCCAAGCTCACTTTAACTTAGGCAGAGCAATTAAAGAGGATGGTTTCAGACTTAAGTATAACAAAGAGCTGGCATCAGGTGTTATTTTAATTCAGAAGTGATGCACACAAAATAACTTGGGTCTTATCACCACCCATCATTTATGCACATACTTCCACACAAAATGAGGTTTTTACATATATAGGTACTGAAGACTGTACGTTCAAAAACTGCTGAAGCAAACACTACACAGGAGACTCCTCTAACATACCATGGAGGGAAATCTCCCATATCTTTCAGGCGGCTCTGCCTGCAAATCCATTAGCATCTGCTATCAGTGGTGTGTAACTCTCCAACAATTGCCACTTCATAAACTTCATAAAACAAGTGCCAGTGTCACTGACATAGCAGCTGCCTTCTACGTTAGTCCCATAACTACCCTAGGAATAATGCAACTTCAGATTATAAAAGAGCACTGATGGATTTACTAGTGGGATGGCTAAGAGACAGGAGAAAAAAAAAAAAAAAAAAAGACAGACAAAAGGTGCAGGGCACACTCCATGTTATGTGACAGGAGAAAGGCTTTGCCACCCCAGCCCATCCCTTTACAGCTGCTTTCACTTCCTTCCTTACAACAGCACTGAATTTTCTGAGTGGATGGCTTGCATTATGTCTGAGAGAGATGCTAGTGTCATGTGTTAACTATCTTGTCATGACAAACGGCCATATCTATACAGATAAACTAAATAAATTAGCTGACACAGTTACTCATTCAGAGTATGTGCACAAATTATACAAGGATGCAGACCTCTCCTTTATTGAGACATTTTCTTCCAGCCTTTAATTTATGATATAGACACTTTATGTAAACAGAAATCATATATGTGAATGATGGCAATGGCATACAAAAAGGGATAAGCAAGTATTTTATTACTATTGCATTTAGCATACATTCAATAAAATTTCAGTGTGTTACTGTATTATGCACTGATATCCCACAGCACAGGTAGCATGTCAGAGCTTAAAACACCCTATGGCTGCAATGAAAATCATGTCGAAGACCATGGGAAGCTGAATCTTTAAAAATCCCAGCTTAAAATTCTGGTTAAGTCCTGCACTTGGTGAGGTGGGAGATCACAACACACATGCATGCACCCCCTCCTCCCCCCCATTCAGTAAGCTGTATGAATGATGCTTCAACCCATGTCCTCTCGCAAGACAAGCTTTTAGGGAGCTTGCACAGCATTCAGTAGCAAGCAGCATACAATCTTTCCGCTATTTCTTACAGACCTATCAAACATCACATATCTTTCAGTGATGCTCACGAATTTCATGGTCCTGACATGCCTGCCTGCATCTGCAAACCAGTGGGAGAGATACGTCTGAAATAAAGGATTAAATCATAGGTAATTTTGCCACACTGTTTTGAAGTGTCAATACATTTTTTGCTAATCTTGAAAGGAGCAATTAAGATTGACAGTTTGGAGAATTCTGTCTAAGATGAATTTGACGGATTCAGCTTCTACGCTACAGAATCACTACAACCCTGGAAACTTAACTGGCAAGCAATTAAGGACTACATATTCCATAACAGCTACCGCTCATTTACCCTGCACATACGCAAGCTATGTTCTTCGTGGTATGCTCAATATGAAAAAGGTCTAATAAATTTTTCATACACATGCATGGTAGCACAAAACCCTAGCCATTAATATTGTTTTGGTCTACCACAGTATTTGTAAAGTTATTATCTATAAAAGCTGAAACCAGGCAATAAGAGTGATATGCTAGACCACTGAATTAAAAAGGTAGGTACACACACATCCAAGTTAAATACTGCCCTTAATTTGCAAACTTGCAGGTATGGAATCTCCAGCCAAAGCCACAATATTAAATAGACACAACTACCTTGTAGGAGATCTGCCGGGAATGAACCGCGTGTCCTCATTGAAGAGATGTTAGAAGTTCCGTTTATTGCCTATATTAGCACTCTTTTATACAGT
>JAVJGG010000008.1:19541936-19583930 GCA_035590195.1 Aviceda cuculoides | reverse complement strand
ATTAAACTGTTCTTATCTCAACCCACGAGTTTTACTTCTTTTCCTGATTTCCTCCCCCATCCCACTGGGGGGGGGGAAGTGAGTGAGCGGCTGCGTGGTGCTTAGTTGCTGGCTGGGGATAAACCACGACATACCAGCAAGTCACTGTACATCAGTTCAGCCAAGTTCAGCTAATGAACTCATGGTAGCATTATGTAGATGGGATTTTATGTCAAGCTGTTCTCAACCAGAGATTTCTGCTCACCTACTAGTGAATAATGAAAAAAATGCGTATAATTTCATATAATGCATTTTCATATGTGATACGTTTAGGAAGGACATAAATATGTAAGCGACTGACTGCTTTAATTTTCTTACACTTGAAACTAAAACAGATTAAAAGGTTAACACTAGTGTAGCACATCATAACTTTATATGACACTTCTTACTAATTTACCAATCTAATATTTCCATTAAACTTAAATATTATCTAGATACATTTTGCACATTCAGCACCACTGCTCTTAAAAGGATGCTGTCATTATTAACTGCATTTTAGTAATGGAGAAACTATGTCATCAACATATGAAGTGGTATTTCCAAAAATCTACTACCTGGCCAATAAAAGATAAAGCAATAAACGCCAGGACGAACCAGTTGGTGTTTGGAGTTTAGCATAATGCTGTCTTTTCTGTAAATAATCTAATTTACGTAACCAAATGTAATAAATCACAATAGCTTCATCTGTACTAGTAAACAAAACATATCAGAGCCCGTCCCTGGCTTAGCTGATACCCACCATGCCAAAACCTTCCCACCCCGAAGCATGGTGATTTTCCCTGTCAGACACCATCCCTGGGCTATGCTATTTCTTAGATCATGCCCAGACACTGAGACAAACCCACATTATGGAAGTTGCTAGCAGCTAAGTGACATAGGTGATAGAAGGCTGCTTGAGCTTGTGTCTTGGTCTGTGTTGTTTACGGTACAGACTTAGCCGGACGCTGTTATTCCCCACTGAACCCTGAGGTCACCGCAGATCACATGGAAAGTAAAAAGCTATCTACTGAATTGGCCTTTATATTTTAACGTGATTTTCAAATAACATGTTAAATGAAGGATCCCAGAAGCAATTAACTTATTAGCATGTGATGCTTTTGAAAAAAGATTTAAATAAGATAAATGAGTGGTATTTCTTTTAATGACACCTTTTTCTTACTATAATTTTGATGACCAAATTTAATAATTAAAGTATTAAATTGCTATATGGGTTAATTATACTTGGAAGAATACATTTGTCTTGTCTTGCAAAGCCTTGTAATAGTTAAAACATTGACTCCATGTTTCAGCATGGCTTTAGGTAAGAAGCAAGAGGGTTTGCGTTTTTGACAGCAGGATGGATTGTATTTTGAAAGTTCTTTGAGGGTGTTATACTGAAAGAAAAAGGATTTGTCTGAACTGTTGTCTATTCTTGAAAGCCCATGTGTTCAAACATACCGGCAGATTATTCGGAGTTACAGACAAACTAGCTTCAAAGCCTACAAGCAAACTTTTACCAGCTTAAGCACATTAAGCCAAGGAGCTAATTTAAAGAAAAATAATACAAACAATGTATGGAAAACAACATTTTAAAAAATCAAAGCATTTATATCACATTAAAAGATTTTAGTTTATTTACTCTGTCCTACGTAAAAATATCCTGATATTCGAGTGTTCACACTTCTTTACAGGCACACTGTCATTCTTCACCAGGGAGCCTTTCCCAGAAGGAAAGGGAAAAAGAGAATGCTACAGTTATTAGCAAGGGGAAAGGAAAGACTTCTCAGAGCTCATAACATTAATCCATCTAGCAAGGTTTTCCTCTACAATCCAGTACGCACTTTTCACTGTCAGTCCTTACTCATTAGCAAGGTATATTTTACATGTAGATTCGTGGAATAATTTAAAAAGAGTAGAATCAGAAAAAATTTTTGCATCACTGTAACACCAACACACAATGTGTCAGAGTTGCAAATCCAGCAGGATAGCTTGTGGCTGTCATGTCCCAGCTTCTCAGGACAATGACTCAGGTTTGCTGATTCCCAGGTCAGGATTAAGTGACACCAGGGATTCTTTAACTCACAAAACTCAACTTTTATTTCCTCGAGAAATCGGCATGCTTACCACCAAAACTGGTATGCTTACAACAAAAACTGGCATGAAACTATGTCAGTAAACTGTGTAACATGCGCTAACCCTACATCACCAAACATCTACTACAAGCCTTGCTTATCCAGGGATCAGTTCAGGGAGGAGAATGAGGTGAGCCCTCCCATCAGGTGAGGAGGTTCCCAGTGGACCCCCTTGCTTTCCAGACTCCCTCTCAGAGAGGATCCGCTCCCAGTCCCACACTTGGTCAGTGTTGGTCCAGTCAGCCAAGGGGTCCAGTTCCAGCGGGCTTGGACACCTGGGGCTTCGGTTTGTGTCCTTTTATCATCCTTGCCTCTCCTTCGGGCAGGCGTTAGGCTCATTAGGTGTCATGAGCGGTTTATGAGCCTTTGGGCTTGGGGATCCTTTGGAGAGCAGCTTCCCCTTCCCCGCAGACACGATCTTTGGCCGTGCATGGTGAGCTGCCCTGCTCAGCACACCAGAACCGGGAGCTGGGCACCCTCCTGCAAACCCTCCCCTCCTGTTGCTGAGGTCTGAGCTGACGGGCTGCTTTTCACCTGGGCTTCCTTGCCAGGCAGAGTTCCTTGTTCTGCAGGGTTAGTCCTTAAGCAGAACTTGCCCCACCACGTGGTTTGAGACATTAACTCTTTCAGTGCTTCACGGTGGGGTGTGTACAGTTTTGTACTACTGTGAAGTACATTCTACTTTTAAAATTAATTCACTTCCTATCCTAGAAAAAGGATTTGACTTCATTTTAAAAGGATGATAGAGTTACTTAACCTATTTAAAGGTTTTGGCATGAAAAAACAATTATACACAAAACATTTCTACTCTCAGACAAAATGGTTGTGCATTCAATTGCTGGTGGCTTTTGTAATAAAAAAAAAAATCTTAGAAAAATAAGCTACTGTTTTTGAGAAAAAAAAATATTAAAAAACTCAACCAAAATTAAATCCTTACCTTTTCCAATTAAAAAAATGCCAAACTTGCCTACCATGAAAAGGCACCCATTGTCCTAACGATGTTTAGAATATGTACACACATTAATCATGGTATAATACTTAATGCTTACATACCAAACCATCAGCTATTGTGCTGTTGGAACCAAAAGCAACAGAAGAGTACATTTATGTTATATTTTAAGAATAGCTTTGCACCTTAATTCAATTCCAGTCCACATTGATAAATGCCTAACCCCAAATTATAATACTCTCTAGTTTAGAGCTTTAAACCCTTTAAACCTAAGAGACACAGAAACAGAGCCAATACAGCCTTCTCATCAAGCTCTATTATGCTGTCCAAATGGATAGTAATTCACTGATGAAACATAGTATATGAAGTGACGCCTAATGATCTTAACAGCTGTTTGTCGCCATGCCCTGGCAACCACAAAAACAAACAAGAATCTACCCTTTCTTTTTATACCTGGAAATACTGTCTCAGCAGTGACTTACCTCTTATTTAAATTTTGCAAATGTGCGCAACAAGGCTTGCTGATTCACCTGTAAAACTACAGATCTAGCAGATTTGAAGAACCAAGATAGCAGATACTGAAACCTTTTATCAGTTCATCCTTGATTGGTTGAAGAGGGCTACAGCTGGGAAGAAAATAATGCCAGCTAAAATCTGCCTCAGGATGAACAAAATCCAAGGAATATAAGCCTAAATTAGAGTTCATTACAATCACAGATATAACGAAATGCCTAACAGAATGCCTATTAATTCCAGAAATGAAATTAATACAGTTCACCTGATTTTGCTATAGCTGGAGTGGTAAAAGACAAAAAAACTTGTTTGTTTTATAACAGCTAAGGTCCCAGAGGGTGGGACACCTCATCGAGCCAGAAGGAAATACCAATGAAAGGAATGAAATTGAATTTCCTTATACTGTATGACTGGAAAAGCCTCCCTTACAACTGCAGACTGGCACCAATACGAAACAGAGATGAAGAGACACATACCCGTTCTGGAGTTATTAATCTACTGACTTGCCTTTGGGAAAATTAACGGTCCTTAATGGCTCAGGGTAAGAGGAATCTGTTCAGTCAGTGGGAGAGCTGGGTCCTGTACCCAGAACCCTGGGTTCTGTACCTATAGCTGTCCAGCCTGGGAGAACTTTTTATTCATTTGATTACACACCGTTCTGAGCTGGAAGCCCTCTTTACACATCATTGGCTATGCCTTATCATGTAACCGAAACGTGTCAGCTATGGCGTAGAGAAGAACAGGTAGGAGAAAGAATTTCAGTTAGTGGTTTGACACTTTCTTAAGCCTGAAATTTACTATTAAGCATAAGTGACATTATATCTATCTGAATAAAAGCACAACAGCATCTGTTCTGTGAAATGATCTTTTACTGCTGTCCATTCATAATTCTCCTACTTTATAAATGCACAAGGAGCATAAAGCCTGTTTCAGTGTACTTCACACCACATTTGTTCACTATATTTTTCCAAACCATAATCACTTTAAAGACTGTCTTGAGACAATATAAATTCTCCTTCCTAAACATATTGTTGAAGGTTTCTAAATGAAACTGTTATTACAGTGCATTTTCACAAACTCTGCCTTTACATTTTGTCTTGCTATTTTAATGTATACAATGCCAAGCTTATTGTTGACAGAAAACAAAAAAAATGATAATAACGTGTATTTTGGGATGCTTCATTTCGAGACGAAGGAGCTGAAACAGCGTGCCTTTCCCCCTGCCCTGCGGTACTTTTAAGCTTTGTAGAAATAAGGACTTAGCCATCAGTTGACGGGGCTAATTTCCCCCAAGCTTTTTATGTGTTTTTAACAGATGTTTGTTTTGTGCATTCATTTTATGTATATTGATGAGCTGTATATTCTAAAGGATTCAAACTCATATTCACAGTTAATCTCTGAAAGCTCTTTAAGCTCTTCTGTACCATCTTGTCAATAGCAAACATACCTTTGACGGAAACAATTAATCCAACTCCTTTTACAAATGTTGGAAAGACACATTTATTGTTTAATATACTGCACATATTTAAATGTATTTTAATCCCTTTAACCATAAACACTTTTTTCCAATTATTTTTCTTCAAAGCTATCTGCCCTTCAGCAGATATGGCTTTAGTATTTACTTTTCAGCACAGCTGAAACATCTCTCTTCTTCTTTTTGTTTTTCTTTTTTTTTTCTTTTTAAACTACCTCACATTACTTGCTTACTACTGTAGGATTAACTATTTCAAAATCTTAAGATTCAAAAAAAAAAAAAAAAAAACCCCAAACCTAGTTTTTTTAAAAAAAGAAAGAAAACCCTTTAACAAAGGAAACACAAATTTAGATGAAGAAAAGGAATTACAAACAGTCATCACTTGCGAGCATCTCTCTCAGTCCAAGCAGATTACTTTATTCCTCAGTAATTCCCCCTCCCCCAATATCCTTCCAGTGTCTTTTGGTGGGTCTTCAATTGCTGTGTCTTGTTTCTCCAATACGAGCAAGGAAGCAATTTATGTTGCACCACTTTTTTCCTTTTCTTGCTTGCTTTTGTTTGGGACAAACATTAATCAGACAAATTCATACAATACACAGCCAAAAAGCAGGGCAGTGTACAGCACTTAAAAATTATGACAGAGTATCCTTCAGTTATGTTTAATCACTGACTTCAGTCTCACTGGTACCAGACTTTTATTCTCTGTCATATTTGAAAATTCCTATATTTTGCTGATTGAAATGACCGAATGCAATTTAAACTGATAACTTTATGGTGAGAAATTGGTTTTGGCTGCAAAATGACTTAATAATCTTTCTCAGTGTTAAGTCTTTTATCAGACTAATTAACACTTTCACCAGTACTTCACAGAAATCACAACGCCACCATCCTATGGTTTCAAGTTCTCCCTCTCTTTAAAACAAGTTTTAACAGATCAGCTGGAGAAGAGACAAGAATGCCTAACTGCATCTACACATCAGTATTCAGAGCTGTATCCTAAGGAAATCCTCTGATATGAGAAGAAGGATCTATCAGTTTGCCCCTGCTTCTTTCACAACTATCCTTTTCTAGTAATTATTTTATCTCTTGTTTGTTTGGGTTTCTTGGTGGGTTTTTTTGTTGGTTTTTTGTTTGTTTGTTTTTTTAAGTAATAGTACAGTTTACCAAAATGTAAAGAGTTAACAAAAATGTAGAATTACATTTTTTGCCATAATTGGTACATCAAAAACTATTCTCAGAGAGCCAAATATCACTTACTATTAGAATAATACCATCCTTGAAGCATAATATAAAGAAAATGCGAATATCTTTACATTAAAGATCATGTGGAAGCTTTGAGATTAAGTGACTTGTCCAAAAATTACATTGAAAGCTTGAGGTAAAGCCAAAAACTGAACTTAAATCTCCCGTGTATTAATACAATGTTTCAATGACAGAACCATCCTTTCTTTTCATCAAAATCTTGTATTTCACAAAGCTAACTATAACCAAGTAAGAATAAATAAGCCTAGCTAAGTATTTTTCTAAAGTCACTGAAGTAAAACCCTTTAAAATACAGTGGCTTGAGTGCCATGCTTTTCATTAGAATTATGGTCTCCCAGTAAGTGAATAACAAGAATCAGAGATAAGCATAAATTGTCCTCTCTCTATTGTTTCTTCCCTCCCTTTCCACATTCCTTTGTTTGTATGGAGACAAGGCAGAATTAGATAATATTAATACACTTCAGAGCTCATACCTCTACCAGTCAGTATAATTATGTTATTTAAGGGATGCTACTTAAGAAACTTCCTGGCTTCCTCTAAAAGACTGTAGGTCAACAGTGACAGAGGGAATTGGGGGGGGGGGGGGAAGAAAAATAAAGCTGTGATCTTTTCACATTGTTTCCTCCCTCACTTAATACATTTTATTGGATTACAAATACTATTTACTTTGAAAATACATAGAATTTGTTGGCATCAGAAACACAAAACCAAAACAACCAAATTGTTGCCACGTTATGCAAAGAAAGGAATAAATAAAAAAAACCACTATTATCTCCAAAACATTTATTAACCTACACCTTCTGTAGCTAATGTGCCCATTTGTCAGGAGCTTCTGAGCTGGTTCAGACCAGCCTCCTTGATTATGCCTCCTCGAATGTGTTCAAGAGTCCAAACTGTTGCCAATATGCCTAGAACAAACTTTTTACTAAGTCAAAGGTACAGTAGGCTGACATTAAATACATATTTACCAACATGCCTGGGAGCCACAGAGGCAGAAACAGCTCCAACATACATGAAGGAGTAGGCAGCCATGCATATGTGAATACATTACATGATGCAGAAGGGCATGATGCAGCAGCCTAGTACTGAATCCACCACAGTAATCTGGAAAAACACACAAGAAAAACACCCACAAGCTTCAAGTGAATAATATTCCTATATATTTTGCTTGATCAGAAAGGATTAAGGTTTTACAAGACAACTCAAATCTCAGTCCTGAAACCCAGAAAGTCAGAAATCAGATGGTTAGCACGGTAATGCTTTTGCCTTAACTGAAGGCTAGGGTACCATAAGAAAATGCTTTCTTGTGTCCATGTAACTGGATCATGATCAGATCCTTTGTCAATCTTCTCTTTCAGTAAAGAAAATAAATTATCCTGTTTATTAACTTTCTCTAAAGCAGAATTACCAGAGGATTCTTTCTTCCTATAGTTTTTTGCTTTTTTTGGTATTGTTTTCTGATACATACTTTTCTCAAAGTGGATACTAGGATAGGATATGTAGTTCTTGTAATGTTTTCATCATTGCCACGTATTTACTCTGTTTCTATTTTCTTACTTAATCTTTTCTTCTTTCTGCATTCAAAAACTGTTGACCCTCTCATTTAAATGATTTTTATCTTCCAGGATTCTATTATGTATACAATTTATATTCTTAGCAGATATACACAGATACCTTGTAATAGCTTGTATTCAAAAGATTCTCTTTGCATTATCCCATTACTAGCAGTGATGATGACTTATCTCTATCACTGGGTAATTTTTATGTAAGATTCCATAATTTCTGAATCATTTGCAGATTACATCAAGAAACTATTTACATATTTTCTTTAAGACTGATTCTATATTTATGCATGTTGACAACATAAAGTCTACAGCAGCTAAAATTAATGAAATAAATGTAACTCATACTTCATTTATCTGTTAAAACCCCCTATTTTCTTTTTAATAAGAATCCTGTGAAAGACTAATATAAAACTTTACAGGTGTCAAAATGTATTAGTGTGTTTGAAGATTGTACCCATCTCTTGCTTTTAACAAAGATAATGAATTGATTTGATAAGACTTATCTTCCATGAAGCTCTTTTGTTTTGCATTAATTCATTTACAGTGCTTACCATATCAATTTTTCTATTATTTTCTTAGGATTAAGGTGAGGCTAGTTAGCCTGTAGCATCCTTTTTAAATATTAGAAGAAACAAACTTTTCCTTAGACCACTGGATCTTCCTCAACATTCTGATTTTTTGTTAGACTAACTCAAAGATTTGTTCAAGGAATTCAAGGAGTTCATTTTTAATAAACATGTATATTGCTTACATGTCTGCTATCTATTATTTACCATTAATAGTTCATGATTAACATCCTCACAGATTAAAACCAGATCAAGAAACATTTCAGTGAAAGAAAGCTTAAAAATGCACCATATCGGGCGTAAGAGGGTTGTATTTTCAGTATGCAATACCGAGTCCTGTTGTTATCAAACTGCGTTTCTTCCTAATTTTTAGCAGAATGTCTCTTCTTTTTTTTAATCCTGCTCAGAATTTTTCATGGATATCTTTAACCTCCTCTACATGCCTGCAGTTCTTAACTGCAGCTTTCTAGTGTCTCAGACTATATCTAAATTGAAGGACCATAAGCACCTTTCCAGACCATTTCCACAGGGGAACGAAAACTGGAAGGTAACGTTCTTCCTTCTGATGTCTACAGAGACTGGTGGTCAAATAGGCATGATTTGAGTTTCCTATGTTATTGCTGATTTTGCAGGCATGCAGAAATATGGTTCATATTTTAAAATAGTTAAAGAGGAAACTGAATTGTTTTAAAAGGAAAACTCCACTGCTGTCCATGTTGTAGCTTTGACTCCGGTTCTGTCTCTGGCCTCGTCGCCTTTTGCTCCTGATCCCCTAGAATGACCCTGGCCCTGGCTCATCGCTTGCCATGTTGGGGATGTCAACAGTCCCAGTTACCAGCCCTGGGCCCCGTCTGCTGTGCTCAGATACCGTAGGGCTGTACCCCATCAGTGGGGGCACCGACCATGCTGCAGTCACCCTTGGCTCTCGGTTCACCTTCCCATAGGGAGCACTCCCTGATCTCCCTTCTTCCAAAAAAATGAGATATACCTTCACAGTAAGATCCTTTGTGAAGACCCATTCATGAAGTTAAGTAAGGCGAGAATTTTAAGATAACCTATTGGTCATTTTCTGTTTATAGTTCTGTAAAAATGTTCTGTAAAGGTTGGGGGTTTCTTCCTTCCCATTCTACTCTCCCCTGTTCTTGTTGCTTTTTCACAGGGAACTTCATACACTTAAATTATGTTTTGACCATGAGAAATAACTACTCTGGATGAAATGGCAGCTCAAAGCTCGAGCTTGTTCTCCAGAGCTTGTCCTCATCACATTCTGTGAGCCTATTCTCATTACCTTTCTATACGAAAATTTCATTGGTAGGGGATGGGAAAGGAATACATATGAGGAGGGCCTTTGGGGAGAATTTTTCATATTTCTGATTAGGGAGAAGGATGAAAGACTTTTCAAGTAATGAGTTTGATGAGGACAAGCAGTAGCATAAATTACTTATGACTATCCGCATTTCTTAATATGATCTAGTTATAAACTGACAACCTATTTTAAAACACAACTGCATATATGCTACACGAAACTCAATTTCTGGTTGAGATCTGCATTCTTAACTGGTGACCAACATTCAGGATAAATTGAACAACAGCAGCAATAGCAAAAATACAGAGTTGCTCAACTGCATTGATTTTTTCAGAAAAACATTTTAAGCTTCTGTAAAGTTCATTTCTGGCTACATACAACTATATGGACTTTTTTTTTTTTTTTTCTGATAGATGTGGCCACAGTTAAGCTTTAGTTGCAAGGGCCTACTTACCAGTGGCCAAAATAGCAATAAATAGAAGGACTTTCAAGTACTGGTTCATTGACTACAGTTATAGCAGGAATCATGGTGATTCCTGAGAAAATATGTTGAACTGAGAGAACAGTTTATCCACAGATTCACTTTTTACTGAGCTAACTGTACCTTAAAAAGGAGAAACCTATATGCTTATTAAGGGATTGCTTCTTGCAAAGATTTGAGAGATGCGGGTGAAAAAAAAGAAAAACAACCAAACCCCTCTGATATTAATAAAGCTGAAAAATATCAATAAATAAGAAAAGCTAACTATAAAAATTCAGTATACTCTTGATAAATATGTTCCATCATCACTCACTTCATGGAATGAGACAGCAAATGAGGAGAGGAATAAATTTACTCTCAAAATTGCAGCAGAAGTTTTCACTTTATGGTAAATAGCTTGGTTACATAGTCAGAGTGCTCTAAACTCCTAAATAAAAAAATCTAATTCTAGCGTTATTTTCCTTCTTTAAAAATAATCCATAACAGTACAGACTTCATCCAGATGTAGATAGTGATTTTTACACGGATGGTTTGCACTGCACTGGCACTGCAAGGCTACCTCTGTATCACACTTGTGTGTATATGTATACATGTGTGTGTGGAACTGCACGTTAAATTGAGAGATGGTAGAATTTTAAGGATGATCTTAGGACTGTACCAATTTTGAGGGAGAATACATTTTTCCATCTTGAGCTTCTATGTGGAAGTATCTTAGCTTGACAATAACACTACTACATATTTTTCTATCACTTTTTTCCATCCCAGCTGGTTCCAATGCCTGGGCCCTGCTCAGTAAAGTGAGCTTTTCCACATTTTCATGCAGTTAATGGCAAGTGCACACAGAAACTCAGTGTTACCAAAGAGGACAGTCGAGTAGTAGCTTGCAGTCCTGAGAAGCAGACAGTAAGGCAGGGAGCAAGGTGAGCCTGCAGGACAGATGCTGACTTGTCAGAACAGAAGATGGCTAATAAAAATAATGATAGCTGTGAGTTTGACATCTGTGGATGAGTTCTTGTGAAACGTTCACAGCACCAACTAACTGAACTAGCATGTAATGCGATGTGGGATGCGGAGATGAGAAAAGACATGGAGCAGAGGGAGGCTGCTATTGTGAGCTCAAAACAAGCTACAGTAAGATACTGATTAGTTTTCTGTCCTGTTGCCTCATTTCCTCACACACGGTATTGCTGCAGTGCATTTCTTTGTGTAATGATACCATCAGTACACAGAACAATTCTAAATTGACCTGAGATTACCAAGGAGACACATACGGACATTAGCTGTGCACCAGGAGGTACTACTTTGGAAGTACACCACTCAATGTCCTTGGACAGCGGGTCGTGAAGGCTAATGGAGGGCGCGGGTAGAGTAAACGAGACATAGCAGGTTGCTTAGGAGATCTGGCATCAACTTGCTGGGGGGAGCTGAGGACTTTTTATCGTTCAAATAACATCTGTATCAAGACAGTATTTGTACACAGGTGTCATTTAGGAACACACGGCAAAGTAGTTTAACTGCATACTAAATAGTCTGACAAATTCAGAACAGGGGTGACACTCCTGTTCCTGGTGTTCCTGGTGCACTTTGTGACCCTAAACTACATGAGGGTGGGAGGGACCATTTCTCAGGGGTGAGTCAGAGGGGTTCTGCTGAGCCATTCAAGTGCTAATCATCTGTATGCATCTGTCCAAGCAAGGGACAAGAGATACGCTCACTATATTAACCGTAGTGGGAAGATACATGATTCTGATATAGGGGATGAGGAGCTAAACTGTAGTGTAAATAATTCTTCTATTTGCTATTCTTCTAAAAGACTTTATGAAGATATATTAGCTTTTTTCATCCTGCTTCTTACTTCCCCAAATCCCCACACTAACAACAGAAAGGTATAGGCAGTCCAGCTACAACTGTAATTGTAACTTAGAAGGGAGAAACTATATGCTTATTAAAGGATTGCTTGAATATTCCTTCCTATCAGTGTTTGAAAGATGTGAATACATAATACACAAACATTAATAAAGCTGAAAAGCATCTTGAGACAGAAAAGCCAGTTACAACCATTCAGTGCCATCTTACTGATAACAAAACAAAGAACTGTTCTAATTCGTACTGCCATCTCCATCCAGCCTGTCCCGTAACTATTCAGATGCTAGTTACCAAAAAGGGTGTAAAGGTGAAAATACAGAAACAGATGCAGTCACAACTTCCCAAGCAGTGTGACAGCTTGGTGACCAGCTACTGCCCTGAGATAGCCAAAGCACCAAAACCATAGCAAAACTCAGAAGTTACCATCATGACTATTGCAAGTGTCAGACTGGGACAACTCCATGGACTTTAGCAATGTTCAGAAGATTTCTAATTAAAAACTGAACTGGAGGACTGGATTATTCTGGGGGACTTCAGGTTTCCATGAGGAGAAAACAAAAGAAATAATTTTAACTGATCAGATTGCATACCATAATAAAGGCATGCAAAATTACAGAGTTAAGCACTTATAAGTAGAAAATGCTATAAATGCTTAAATGTTTAATCTGATCCTATTGTGAAAGTGTTATAAAATAGTTTTGTCTTAAACAAAGTTCAATTCATGGCTGAAAAAAATCTGACTTGACAATTGACAGGAACTTGACAGCACAGCTGCATGGTAAGGGTTTCAAACATAATCCTGAGGAAGAAAAAACTAACCAAATAACCCACTAAAAATAATTTACAATAAAGCCCATGATGAGAAATATCATGGTGATATACATGTGATGTACAAGGAAAGGCATGTAATGACTGGGCTGTATTTAGTATTATCTCTGAAGATACACTGAGTCCACACTAAGGTTTATAGGATGAACACTGATAAATTAAGTGTTTCTACAGTGTGAATTTAGCTGTTTTGTTCCAGAAGGAGCTAGCCATCAACAGCACGGACAAGCCTGTGCTTATGATATACCTGAAGGAAGGGTGCAAAGAGGACAGTCATGCCCAGTGTCAGGACCAGAAGGCAGGGGACATAAACTGACACACAGGAGGTTCCTCCTGAACATCAATAAACATTGTGAGGGTGACCGAACCCTGGCACAGGTTGCCCAGAGAGGTTGTAGAATCTCCATCCTTGAGATATTCACAAGCCATCTGGACATGGTCCTAGGCAGCCTGCTGTAGGTGGCCCTGCTTGAGCAGGGGGACTGGACCAGATGATCTCCAGAGGTCCCTTCCAACCTCAATCATTCTCTGATTTTATGAAGCTAGTCTACACCAGCTGTTCCAAAAATAAGGATTGTTCTGTGGGGAAAAGCCCAAGAGAACCTGTGCAGTTATAGCTGTAGGTGATGACCTGCTTGGGGCCACAAAGAAAAATCTCTGAATAGTAAGGGACAGACGCCAGCTCTCTAGATATTTTTGTGCTTCCTTCTCCACTGGAATGTCAGAAGGGAAATTCAAGAGAACTGGAAGAACTAGCCAGAGAATTATGTAAATATTAAAATGGGATAAATCTTGAAAAATTATTTAACCATCTGCCTAGATAGAATTAAGCACACCTAGACAATTACTGAAACGTTTGCCTAATTCTCAAAACTTTTCAGTGAATGAGATTCACAGATATCTATGATAATCTTTTTCAGTGTTTAACTATGTCTCTAGCTAAACATGTTCCCGAAAGGCACTACACATCAGCTGGTCAAAATTTCTGTTCCTAGCCACAGATACTACAAATCTGAAATAGCTTACCCTTTCTTGCAAAAGAATTAAGTTAATTCAAATTACCTTGCATTTGCTGTGGGATATACACATCTGTGATTATTAAAGCAGTACCCATGGTAACTTGTTTGTGTGTCTGAGCCCTGTGTTTCTACATCTAGATTTCAATTTACTATTTTTTCCTTTTTCCTCCTAAATGGTCCAAGATCAATGTGAGCTCAGACTTAGGTTTGCAAATATTTCTGGAAGACTTTTGTCTTTCACCTGCAGTTTGTATGCATGTGTTTTTTATTATATTATCCAAGCGACTAAAATAGTGAATGAAACTGGCTTCGGGACATAACTGTATTAAATGTTCTTCCCACTTAACAACAATCCTTTAATAGCTATTCTACTAGTGATTTTTAAGCTGTTGAGCACTCACCAGTGGCTGAATATACCTCCATCATATGTCATTAGTTCATTTATAAGTGTGTCTAACTACCAAAATCTTTCCTAGGTTTTAATTCATTAGGACAGTCAATCTAACAAAGAGATTGATTAGACATGATTTATTCTTCACCTGTTGATGACAGGAGGATAGGTTTTTTTCTCTCCATCCCAGTCTTACTAGATTGGTGTTTATTTACTGAGCATAGAAGTACCTCAGAAAAATTCTGTGTATGTTCTCTGTGTGACTTAAGTCAACGTAATGGTCCCTTCTGGATGTAATTGTTATAAATCCATTACTTCTTCACTGCTTTCAAACTCCTGAGGTAAGAGACAGCACACCTTTCAAGCAAAAAATTCAATGAATGTCCCATTAAATAAACCTTTGTAGTCCAGTGTCTCTTGAAAGTGAAAGGATGCCGCCAAAATTGTGTTAGATTTGCAATCTCAAGGCAACTTAACTGAGTATATAACATGAATAATGTACAATATAGTCTCCCTCAATAACTGAAAGAATATTCTTTCATTCATGTTGGAGTGACCAATTAAGATGAAGAACTTAGAACATTTAAAGAAACACATAGCAAAAATTAATTAATGTCTTTGCTCTCTGTCATAAAACTTCATAAAAGATTTTGGTATATAGGCAAGAACGTAAGAAATAGAAATAGGTGTGATATTTGAATCTTAAATATTTTCAGGAATATTTTTTTTTCTTCTCACCATCACCAATAACAACTTGTCTTTCTCTGTTGAAACATTGTACCTAATTCTGGTAATTAGCATGGATTTTCATTACTATAGTTCTGTTATGTGGGCATAAGTCAGAATAGAATATGGTCCATAATTTTTTTTTCCCCCAAAGAAACTACAAAAGTCAAAAACAAATTACAGTACAGTCCATCTTCTCTTTGATCTCCTTTGTTTTTGTTTTTGTTTTTTTTTTTAATTAGCAACAGAGGCTGCTGTATGTGTATATTAACTAAGGAATGAGGATTTTGTATCATGGCTGATTATGTTACCTTATTATCATGCTATGTTAAAATGAAGAGACTGGTAAAACATGTAATGTTACACTCAGCATTATGAAATGATCTTTTCTACAGTACACTTGTTCACTAAGTAAACACAAGATACATCTGTACATTTAAAATTAGTCCTCGCTGACAAAAGTCTTGAATATAAAGATGTCAAGTTATGCCATTCTTCATGCTATAAGATATCAGTTCAGCTGCCCACAATCAGGCATCCTGAAGCAAATTAAGATGCTCTCACGTATCTTTTCTGGTCTTCAGATGGCAACACATAAAGCATGGTCTCCTCTAGATTGAGTGTAGTATCTGTCAACTGCATGGACATTTATTAGACATCTTAGGGCATGTCAAATGACACTAGATATCTATGCATGGGGAACTGAACTAAGCTGTTCCTGGAGCCTAGAGAACTATCCCTCTGGACATGTACAGGAATTTACTTTAGCAACGAGATTATTAGCTCTCTGGATGCCTTAACTGTTTTTTCTTCTAACAATGTATGCTTCAATTGCTGGATCACATTTGAATTTCTACATTACAGGCATTGAACTCAAGCAAAATGAATCCCAGTTTAAAGTCTGCTCCTGAAAAGCTTGTAGAAAGATTTAAAAATACATAAGGAATTGGACTAGGTATTGTTTTGACCATTAAATGCAAAATAAACATTTGTTTGTTTTTATATTCCTTGAGTTTAATAGTTACATTGCTAGAGCTTTCCCTTACTTATAGATTTAATAAAATTAACAAACAAGAACAGCACTGAAGAGGATTGGTACATGCATCCAGCTATGCAATAGGAATTATAAATAATGAAATACAAGCTCAGAGCTTTGGAGTTGCATAAAGCCTGCAAAAAGGAATTCCACAATTCATCAACTCAGGAAACCGCTGAGTATAGGATTTATAGTAGCCACATATGGGGTAATCAGTGGATAAATATTCTCTTAACTCTCATGCTCACATCTCATGAATGTTCTTTAAGACAAATCTCTGTTGAAGCTGAAAGGGTCCCACCAGAGCTGCTAAGTGGGAGTAACACAACTGCCATCCTCAACAGTTATTTACATATAGTTGGTAGACAGTGGCACACAAACCTTCAGCTCTCTCATAGAACAAGCACATGGCAATATTATGATTTCCTATGCATCGCTTTGTGGGAGTGATACATAAATGAGTATTTTTGAAGTATAACCTCTGTATCAGAACCACAAAGCTGATTCTCTTGCTTAAAAAATAACATGAACTAATAGCAACATAAGTTTAAGTATTTTATTCTGCTGAATGAAATATTAGTGATGCTATTTGTAAAGTCTCTTAGTAGACATGTTTGTAGAGGCTTAGATGTATCAATGCCTGCCTGCCAAATCATGTTGACATGTAGATGGCTAAGTACAACAGCGTGCAATTCTCACTTAATGCTCAAGGATAAGCAGCTTAGTTGCAAATTTTATTGTAAGGAGGTATCTACAATACTTGTTGATTGATTGATCAACAATTCTTAAGGCAAACAAAACAGTAGAAGGGAAGGGAGAGTTCATTTGCCTCAATCCATGAATAGCAACTTTTAAGAAATGAATGGATAGCCCTTATTCAAGGATTTCCAAAATGTGTCTGTTTAGATTTACTCAGTTTAGATTTATTAACTCAGTACTATATATATCTACATAAACCTGTTTTCTGGTTTAAAAATACTTATTTTTTTGCCAGCCCATGTTTATACAAGAAATATCATTGCAACATTTCAGTACATCTCCAAAGAGTGCCTTTTTAGCTCTTTGGAATGCTTTACGTACACTCATGTGTAAGGACATCAGTTTGCTTTTATATACTTTTTCCTTTGACATTAGGCACACTGACTCAGTTTATTCTAGTATTATGCTATGAATAAACATCATAATGGATGACAGCTTTGCAGCATTGAACCCATACGCATGAAGAACACAGTTAAATGCGGCTGACGCAATAAATTTGCTCAGTTGAATTAGTAGAAAAATACATGATTGTTTCTGAATTTCTAAAATCTCACACATTTTTTAAAAAGGTATTTGAAATCCTAAGAGCAATGGTCTCATTGAAGGTCAGCACTAAATTAGAAGGTAAAAATCTATACCCATTTGGATTTTTGTCCATAACAAAAATAAAGCTGTTTCCAAATGCTGTTTAATCTGCCTGATACAGAATTCTACTTGCGCCTTCCTTTAACGTTCATATTGTAGGTTAATCTGGAGGTAAAACAGAGGGAAGATGAGAAGAGAAGCCTGCAAGATATTTATTTACCACGGCAAGTCTTATTTTCTGGAATAATCTTGGGACTCATGGAAGTACACAAGTATGCTTCCTTTAAGCAGGATTCTACATGGTGCCCTATCTCATGGCCTAATAGTGACCTGAGAGGAATGGCTTAGAGTGAAACAGACTTGGAAGGGTCTGCTGGGAGCGATTTCTCAATCTTTGCAGATCTCCATAACTGGAGGCTGATTGTGTACCCTTTACAACACTACCATGCGTTCCCCTATTTTTCTCTGGCCTCCCTTTGAAGGAGTCAGAACGCTGAAGGTGCTAATGAGGAAAGGCCGAACTCATCACAATGAATTAGCTGTGCGTAATGGCCCTAAAATGAGCTAGATTACCTGGAAATACTTTTCTTTTCCCACCACCATTATGGGAAGTTCTTGTGTTCCTCATCTTTATGCCTCAACTAGATGCCTAAAGCCAGGTGTGCTTAGCCAAGGCTCAGAGCCGCCTACGGGCTCCTCTATGAACACGGTGGGGAGGCACACGGGAGGGAAAGGCCTTTTGCCCGCAGTTCCCGATCTAGCAGAACGAGGAATGCCAACACCGCTTTTGGCCCCCAAACACACATTTTATCCTACTTATTGACAGCACTGAAAATTAGTGGTAACTTTTAGCAGCTCCTAGACCTTTTTAGAAAAAGGGCTTCAAGCTGTATATTCGTGAGCTCGCTCTGGTAAAGCCTTATTTTAGGTTTGTTTACAGAGCACTCTGAACATTAGCATCTACTAAAAACTTTAAGCAATTGATTATTTGTTCACTTTTTAACACTACTCTTCTGTAGAGCTTTCGTGAAGGAAGAGGACTGGCTTTTTCAATTTGGTTTGGTTCAGTGGTCAGAAGTTGCAAGTAAAATTTTACTTGCTACTTTTGTGGCAAAAATAATAACATTACTGCTGTTTTGTAAGAATCTGGTTTAGAAAGAGTAATACATAAGTGGTGGCTTTTTCCTGTGTATTGGTGAAGAGCAACTGAAATTAAGATATTATTAATGTAAGTTCTTATTAAGAAAAACAAACACATTCTTATTTAAATTGGTGGGACTTCAACATTAAGTTTTCCAGAAGATATTTCCTGAACGAAGCTTCAGACTTTTCAAAGAGGGCAAACACAGCACTTTTCTGTTTTCTGATTTATTTTCAGTGATGGATTTGAAAGGTATATGTATTTAATTTTAATACCAAGCAAATACTCTTTGGGAGAGAGAAGAAAAGTGGGGTTTAGTTATTGGAATTCACAGCTGCTGAGTCTGTCCAAAACACAAGAACATCTACAGACTACAGACAATTACAATAATGGCTTTCCTTTTTTTAAACAGTTTTACGTTAAGAAACAAAATCAGGTTATATCCACTTCAGCAATCCAAATTATGTTTACACAGTGCAGAACAGCATGGTGCAGACTTATCAAGTCACTGTTAACAATTCATATGCTTTTAAACTAAGAAACAGTGGATAGGCTGAGAAAACATTGAATATTTGGGTAGGAATAAATATATCCTTGAAACTGGAGGTTTACATCAGTCAAACCATTGTTTCCCACAGATCTATGGTCACTGCTCTCCTGAGTACACCTGCATGTCTTCATTCTCCTACCATTTTCTTAAAAATTGCAGTAGATTTCTCCAATTAATATAGTATAAATAATGCAATTAAAATACAAAATAATTTTAAAAAAACACAAAATAAAATAATTAAAAAATAGAACTATTGCAGAGGTAACAATGTTTATCAGATTTAACTCAAACTGGTACTTTTAAAAGCATTGCTTGGCTGGCATAAAGTCATAAAATATCTTTCTGAGAGTCAAAACAATTAATGTGTTATTTCCAAACATTCTAATTTATTATTTAATTTAAACTAGCATTATTCAAAATGTCATAAATATTATATGATGAATGACGTAAATTTTTTTAAGTTTTGTCATATGTTCAGTTAAACATGTTGATATCAAATACTGCATAACAAAAAAAAAGAAAAATAACAATTTCCAATATTTTATGTATATATCTCACTCTTTTAAAACACAAATATTTTAACACATGAAATCAATTTTGAAATAAGAGTGCATATGCTCTATTTTGAAATAAATAAGGCTTTGTAGAGATGAATTCTTAATTCAAAACTTTACAAGGCTCATGGGACTTTTTGCGTTGAATGCAATAGTCTGTCAATTATAGAAAGTGTTTACAGTATTATTGCATTGCATAGTTTTCAAAACTACTTTTGACTAGAATTGATTCTTTTTTTTTCAAATTATGGGTTATGGGATGCCATTGAACTTTCAGGTATTCTCCACAGGAACAGAGAGAGCCTTTCAATCTCCTCTTCATCAGCCTTCCAGCCCTCTGTTCCCTTTCAGTGGAGGGAGGATCACTAGCAGACAGAAGTGAACATTTACTGTAGCAGCATCCAAGCCTATTTCCCATCCAGAGTTTCCACACATAGAGTGAAAAGGTATGATCTGACCATAATACACACATATAGATGTGTATATATATACATACATACGTGTATTTAACTAACCTAGAAAAAAACATTAACGAGACTGCCTGTGCCTGAATACATGCTTCACGTAAGCTGTCTGCTATAAGTTAGTCTGAATTTTTCCTAGGAGGTGCACTTAAAAGTGAGCAGGAAATTAGGTGTGATTATATAATTGCCTAATTATGCTTTTAATCTGGTCTATTGTGTTTATGAAGACTTTTACAATCCTTTAGCCAGCACAAATAATATTAAAAAAAAACTATAAAGAATAAAGTCAAGCCTTCACAAATAATTCAGAGATTCCTTCAAACTTTCCTAAAATAAGAAATTTAATTAAAATGTAGGGGCTTACTTTTTATTTAAGATCTTTTTTAAAGTTCGATTTGGCTATAATTAACATAGAAGAATCTTGGTCACTGAATTCTTTAGCGTCTTAACTCACCATCATATTACAAGTTCTTATAATTCTGCAATTGTTTATCAGTTACTGTATTATATAGACATTGAAATATTAATAATCAAAGTAGTTGGACTGATCTCTTCAAAAGCGAGAATCTGTTTCTCATACTGTTTTCCTGCATTTGTAAGAAAAATAAGCAGCTTCCAGAAGACTCAAGGGCCAGTATTGTTAAATAGTAGTATCTATCAGAATTCTGGCATTAAAGCAGTTTTCTTCCTGTTAAGTAACTTAGAAGTTAAATAAATAAACAAACAAACAAAAATCCCCAAAACCAGAGAGTTAAACACCCAACCCAGTCAGTAACAGGCATGCACATGTTCTGATTCCGTGTCCCGGGCTTGGACTGTCTCCTGAACTTTGGCATTTATCCTAGGAGACTGTATACTTCAGTAGACCTTTCATGCAGAGAACAACCAAATGCTAAGAACACTTAAATGGTATTTAAGTTACTCCTGTTTTCCTGTCTTCTGCTCTTCCTTTCCAAAAGATGCTTTGTTATGTATAAGTAATGTAAAATCATAAGGAAGCTAATCCTTTCCTTTTGTAAATAAATGGTAAAACTTCATTAGCTCAACGGAGCTTCACTGAGTCACTGAGCATCAAATGATGTACATGTGAGATGTCACAATATCTCCTTGTACTAACAAAGGCTGAAGGCTATTTGATGAGCTTTTAACAGTAATTACTAAACATCTGATAACAGAAATTAAATATAATTAATTTGTTAATTACGCATTTCTAAAAAAAAATTACTCCGGATTTACTAGAAGTCAAGCCTATTTTTAACATTTCTCACTTTGTTTTGTGTACTAACTATGATAGAAAAATTAAAAAGAATCTTCTCTCACATTCTAATTTTTTTTTCTTATTTTGAATGGCTATTTTTTTTATGCATTTAAAAAACTTGCAGAATGAAGGTAAGAACTGAACAACCGTTCAGCTTTATGTGCTTGGATGCCTGTTACACGTCTTTTTGAGACTCATTTGAAATAAAGACTGTAGCTCTAGTAAAGAACAAGAAATTGATAGCAGAAATATTGTAATACTACACACTGAAAGAATGAATCATACCTGAAAAGAAACTGCACAAAAATGAGTATTTATCAAGGTTTTAAATATATGGAAAATCCCACACTTCATTCAGTTTTGTTTTGGGCTTTTTTTCACGTATCCTATCTCATTTTCTATTTACAAGAGTTCAGTCACAGAGGAACACATGTAGGTTCTCTGACCAGATGTCTTCTTTTTACTGGAGACAAAATCTGACAAATAGTCACAAAATGAAATTGCTAAAAGAAAAGGTTCTGCAATAAATTTATGAAATAGAAAATGGTAAACTGTCTGGATAATTTGTTATTCTCCCACTACTTTTCTATGAAATACATAGCAAACTGCTAAACTCTTAGTTCTGTAGTATAAGCTATTATTTAAATCAGCTTTAGTATTAGAATAATGGACAGAAGCTATTGGTGTGACACCAACTTTAAAAAGAAGTCTAGACATTTTCTGAATTCTATTACAGGGAAATTGATATTAAAATAAAATAAGGAACATCATTCATATACACTTAATGGGAGAAGACCCTGTCATGTTTTAAAGGAAGAGGAAGACCTTTAATGAATTAATAACTAGCTAAAAGACAGAAAAAGGATTGGAATAAATGGTCATTTTTCATAATAAAGAGACCTCTAGAGAGGCATCCCTGAATAATACGTGTTGCTTGTTTTGTTGTTAATTATTTACCCAAGAAAAATGAGTATGTAAAATCTTTTATTTAAATTATTAAGGATAATCAAATCTAAACCGATCATAGAGGTATAAGAAAGATCTCACATTTCTGAATGACCGAGTAATTCATTTGAATGTTAACAAAAGTAGATTAAATTCAGTGTTAATAACTGTAAACTCAAGAGACTGGAAAAGAATACCCACACATGAAAAACAATAGGCTCTAAATTGGCTATTACTACTTAGAAGAAAACTCCGGATTCATTGTGCATAATTTTCTTTTTCTTAAGAAATCCAGCAAAGCGTTTGATACTCTTTCTTTATGTTCATATATGGTAGCAGCCACTTCCTAAGTCAGATGCTGGGATCTTTGATCTGGCAGCAGGTTTTTGTCTTTAACTTCTCAAAAAAGGTGATGTGATAGTGATTTAATTTTAATCCTATTTGGTTTAGCATTCACATCTTACTTTCTTAATAAAGACCATTCTTTTCTTGAAAACTTAAAAAACAGACACAGTTTCTTTCTGAGTTTTTCAGTAACTTTATTCTGTGAGAACGGAAAATTCTCTTTCTGTGTCTATGTGTGCTCTATAATGTATAACATACAACCACACTGATTGTATTTAAAAGAAATAATTTGTATAATCATCTCCTGAATCACATGCCATAGATTTAAGACGATACAGAGCAAACACCTTGGCAAGCATCTTATCCCTCATTCTGTCTTTCCTGCATTGTGTATTCCTTTAGTAAGTCAGTTATTGGTAATATCTATCAACTCCAATCCTTCCAGATGTAAAATGAAAAGCCAATATTATATAATTGTATTGAATTAAACCTTCTGAAAGTCCCCATGAAAATTTGTATGCAATGAAATTAGAACCAGACCTTTATAAAAGAAAAACTGGTACACAGAAGATGTGCAGGGTTCCAGCAACCTGGGCAACTTTTGCCTCCACAGAAAACTCACAGTAGAGACTTTATGAACACTCTTAAAGTGGAAGACAATTCATGGTTGTCTGATTTACTTGTGGGAAAAACTGGTATTATAGTTCCTGCAGAGCCTATACCCTTTTTATTCTTCACTATAGCACAGTACATACTGCAGCCATTATGTAGACTTAATAGGAAAGACTGACTTCAGTCATTTGTCATGACAAGCAATTTTATTATGTTTGCAGTTTATAAAGTAGTATTTTCATGAGGCAATGACAGCAATACAGCTCAATGCTGTGGAATGAGAAGAAAACAGAGAAAAAGGGTGAGAGAAAGGAAGAAAGAAGGAAAGATCATTTGGGAAGCTGTTTCCTTTATTCTGAATACAACTCTCCTTTACATTAAAACTTGCCACAACTTGTGTAGTCAGTGGAAAGGTGACCTGTATTTCATACTGCTGTAAACTACAGAGCAACTGGGGCGTGGAGAGGAAGCAATGAAAAGACAGATCAAAACATCAATCATACTAGTTAGGCAAGATTTTGTTAATATAGGACCACCAAAAATAGCTTTAAGCAGCCTATTTGCAGCTGGCAGAACTTGGCATAACTGGACTACCCCACCTAGCTGTGACCAAATAATACTCTTGGTCTTAGGGATGATTCCTCAGGTGGACTTTCTTAAAAGTTTGTTGTTGTTGTCATCATTCGTGATTTTGGTTTTTAACTTTAGTGGGACCAGTGCAGCCAAGAAAAATGATATAGTCAGTTGGAATTAACTGAAGACTAGTTCAACTGATACTATTTAACTCCCAGAATAAAACAGGGTTTGCAAAGACTTCAATCTGAAATACATATCAATCATTTCCCCCTTATTTGGTTTTTTTTTAAATACTTTCTGGAGGATAAAGCTTTTACCCATGCTTATTTCAAAATGCCCTTACCCCTGAGTGATGATATTTTTAGTTGACATCAGAAATATGCATAGTAAAAACACAAAGGCTTGCAAACATTTCATATGCTTCTATGCTTGGTATTACTAAAGTAACCTATTCCAAAGGTTGTAACTAACCTGTTGACGTCTTTTTGTCAAAAAAATGAAGGTTGACATTGAAGCTGGTTCTTGTAACATGAAATATTCACAAATTACTTCAGTGCTTTCTTCTCTGTGCTGAAGAACCCCTTTCAAAACATTCTTATTCAGCAACTATCTTCTGCTGATGTATTAAACTTTTATATCAGAGTTAAAGATTTATAAGGTTTAAGGTTATAAAATATTAAGACAAGAGTTGAGCTTGTGATAAGCTCTGTTTAAAAGAGAGTAAGTATATCTAGCAAAAAGGAAAGAAATGCACATTTTATCACATTGCTGTTTTAGAGAGATGCTTTTCCAATTCTTTTTTTTCTTTTTTTTTCCTCATGCTAAATTTATTTTTGGTAAATACCTAACAGAAAAAAGGGGAAAGTAACCTTTGAGTTCCAATAAAATGAAATTGTTACCAACTTTCTTTCAATTAGCTGGTCTTGACCAATCCCAAAATTTGATAAGGCACTACTGGTCATTAGAGGTCAAATGTATTTTAGTTGAAATTAGTAGCAGAATTGTCAATAGCTACGGCAGTCTGTAAGATTGGGCCTCAATTTGAAAGTATTTTGTTTGAATTTAGAGATGTTCATCCAATATCTCCAAACAGTATCTCTACATGAATTTCTTATATGCAGCTCTTAAGCACATTTAAAAATAATTCAAGTAGTTGAATGCAGATGTTTCAGTCATCAAAAAAGCAAAAATTGTTTGTTGTTTTTGTTTTTTTTTTACTTCTCCATAGGTAAATAAATATCTGTATTGGACTGCAAATATCACTTTAAATTGCAAGAGCAGCTTTAAAAATTGTATTTACCTTCTGAAATTTTCATTTTGTATACCAATTTTTGTAGTTTATAGGATTTCCATTATAAAGATCTGTACTGTGCAAATCTTGTTTTCTATCACCTTTTGCTTAGAGCTTTCTGTAAATGAGTTTACGTTTTATCCTAGTGTCTTCTTTTTAGTAGTAGTAGTTGTAATTTCAAGTAACTATGCCTATATATGAAAGACAGTAGTTAAAAATTATTCTTTATTTCTAATGTTAAAATCATGTTGATTCTCTATTAATTCATTCTTTCTATCATTTTAGGATAAGCTGATGAGGCTTGGTCTGCCTTCCCAGTAATGAAAGCACATTAGAAGGGTAAAATTCAGATTCTGCCTTGCCCCAGTCTATTCTACATTATTCTATACATAGAGAACCTTTATGGAAACATAGGATGGGCACTATAGAAATCTAAGCACTTCTGAAGCATGATCCATTCCATATTACTGTAGACATTTGATATATGTCAGCTGAACCATGACTTAAAGTACTTATTTCTCTCCATTGGCTATAGAGTGTAGAAAGACACACCAAAATAAGCAATCTAAATGTAAATGGCTAAAATTAATTGAGATGCTCTACCTCAGTGATGATCTTCTCACTCAAGAATTGTGATCCTGCTTCCCTTGTAATATAAGAACCTAAAAATGCCTCTTCTTACCACACTACTAAAGTTTCAATTACTCTTACCGAAACAAATATTTTGCTTCAGACCTGAGAATCTCCTAAGCAACAAAATAATAAACACCTGTAGACAATCCTGGTTTCATTCTAGACCACTAATGTGGAGCCTTTCACAACAAGTTTTGGAGCAAAGTGAATCATCCATCTCTTCCAAGCCCAACTTCTTTCAGATAACTTTTCAGGTCTGTGGATACTAACCTGGATGTAAATCAAGAATACTGGATAATATAAGACAACTAAAATGCTTCATTCTTCTATTTTATTGAATAAAGCAAAACTCTTAACATTTAAAATTTTCAGTCTTAGGATATGGGCAGATGGTAGCAAGTGAACAAGTTGACCCATCTTAAGATATTACTGTTTCTCAGATGACATACAATAACTGCAAATGCTCCTAAACTTATGTAGCTATAAAGTAAAATGAATTAAATTGTGATGATAAGAGTAGCAGTTCACATTCTCCTTACAACTCTTTTTCCCATTGTTTTGCTTTATACTTCTTCAGTCCTATTTTTTCAGTTAAAAAATCATTTCAGTGATTTACAGTCAATTACAAATTAAAAGATTAGAGTCCTAAGAATCACTAGTGGGAAGTTAGTTTTTAACCAAGACTTGACTGTTGAGATTTTAATTTAAAGTTAAAACTCTTATATATACAGAAAAAATCACATTGTAATAAAAGTAAACAAGTAATTCTGTGAGCAGCAGAACTAGTGAGGCTTTATTTCTTAGGCATTTTTGTTCTTTGGGTTGAATTAGAACAAGATTTTCTGTTCTCTCTTCAGAGCTATACGCTACCCTTTCACAAAGTACTTTGGTGGTGGTATGTAGGCTGCTATGTTCAAATAATAGTGTTTTACAAAACTTGTAGGAACACAATTATTTGGGGTACTTATCCTAATACCTCTTTTTTTTTTTTTCTGACGTGGTAATCAGAAAAGATTGGGGTGCAAGAGATACAACACAAAATTATACTGAGATGGTAGAAAATCTGATCTGAAGGGAAATCAAACTTAAAGTGTGCACACATAAATGTTCAAAGGTTAAAGTATTATGCTCATATACTTTTATTTTATAAACTTCTCTTGCCACCTTTAATTCTGTGGTGCATCTACAGCATGTTAACAGTAGTACTGTTTGAGTACTAGTATCCAAGGTTCATCCAAATATTTGAATGTTGGCACTTGCATAACCGCTTGAAGCTGTCTTTGGACTGTATAATGAATATCTGTTTTCCCTTGTTTAACTAATGCACACACTTTCATCACACAGATAGACTCATCTTGTGCAGCGTAGGCCACATCTTCTTTGTTTAGATAAGCTATATTCAACTGTTGAATCCGTTAGGTTGGCTAGATGACTACTGGACTAGATGTCTTTCTTTTACGTGAGTAAAAGTAAATTGGGCAAATGCCTATTAGTAAACCAATACATCACTGTAAAAACAAGGCTAAAATAGCTATATCAATGCTGACCACCTGCAGTTTTAGCAAAGAAAATTTGGGAAAGTTGTTAAAATTTTTTGGACCTGATAATCCAATACACAAAAATAATACTAAGAAAAGTTATGGTAGTCTGAAGAGGGTTACTAAAAATGTAGTACTATTCCTCTTGCTTGCATGGCATTTCTCCTAAATTTTCTAATTATAATACCTAAGAATTGTTCTTTTATTCTCAGAAATTAATTCCTAATACAATGTAGAGATTTAAAAAGAAATGCCATTTTAAAAGGTCACACAGCAGGGACAATACGCAGCATGTGACAAAAGGCTTAGCAGAATAGTAATACTGATTTTTGCCCCTATTAAGCTTTTAACAAAAACAGTATTTCTGATATAAGACTGCTATGGCTCATTCCCCTTTGACACTACATTTTACTGAGTACTTATCAGCAGTAATGGAAAATAAGATTAAAATATGTTGATAGTAAACTATAAACCTTAATATAAGACTAATTGAGTATATTTGTTAAAAAGGCAAGGGATAATGTAAAGTTTATCCATCTAAAACTGATTGTTGTTATTTAAATCCTTGGCCATTTCCAATAATATACCAAATATTTGTAAACGTAGGAGAGTCTAAAAAAAAAAAAAGATTAATGAAGTGAGATAACTATAGACAGAGAAGAACTTATATCAACAAAAAAAATACACATTTTAAAAACATTAATGTGGTGACAAAATTCCCCAAAACAGGATCTGTGATCTCAGAATTAATAACAGAATATATTTTCTTTCTTCCACTAAACTTGTAACCATCTCTTCAACCATTTGATGGGATTTTGAGATTAATAATTTTCCAAGGTTCTGACAACGCAGTCAGAACTGTGATAATTTCCTGAAACAGAATTCAAAGACGTCCTAATCAGCTCAATTCAACACATTCATTTGAATCATTTAGTACTGGTCTTTGTAACACTCTTCAGGCTTTTTAACTATCTAATTATGATCTTTGAAGCAAAAATATTTTTTAAAATGAGACTGTAGCCTTTTTGTTCATGTGCCATACCGGATGATTCAGTAATTTTGAAAATCTTCTTAATTATTAATTTTAAACCAATAAATCATGCAGTGGAATCACTCCTTCCCACTATTTTTTTTATAAAACAGTATTGTCTTACAAAAATGTCTTCATGGAAAATTCATGTTCATCTCTGCTTTTGTGTACAGAAAAGAAACACCAAATCTTTTTTGACTGACCCTTCCACAGTGAACTGAATTAGAATAGAATGATCACATTTTATACACAGGGATCATTTTTTTCCCCCTTTTAGCACATTTTGGTCTCCATTAATTTTCAAACAAGCCTAAAGGAACTTGCTATAACAAGGACTCATTTAGAAAGCATGCTTAAAAATCAGACATTATTATACAAATCAGCATGAGAAGTAATTTGAAAGATAAAGCAAATCAGGGACTGAAAAAAAAAGAAATAATTATAACTTTGTAAGTTATTTATCTTCTGTTATAATTTATTACAACATGAACCATAAGTTTTAATTTTTGACAGGAGATATGCTTTTAAACTTAATAATATATGGTTGGCCCCAGTAAAAAAATTTCCAAATATTTAAAACAGTTGTCAAGAATACAATTACTGGAAGCTGTCAAAAATTTATTTCTGAAGCTCTTACTTTGGATTTCTGGTATGTTGTATTTTGGTTTTCCAATTACATCCATGTTTCCACAGTGCATTGTGGAAATTTTCCAGACTTCAACTCTGTCCAGAAGTTTAAAAAAGAAGACTAATATTACAGAGTAATAAAAGTTACAGAAAATTTCACAAAAAAGCACCTAACTTTACAAGATTTTCTGAAAATCCACACAACAAAGACAAAGCACTAAATATAATTTACAGAAATAGTCATTAGGAATACCTGGTTTTGAAACATCACTTATCTTTACATTAGATCAGCTTTAGACTGAGTTTTAATATTCTGAAACTTGTCTAAATGACATGAGGTTTGTGTTTGGTTCATTTTTTAACTTACATTTTTAGACAGTGTAGTGTAGAGAAAAACATCTACAAGAGTGGAAAAGGAGTCATTACAAGTGCTGCTTACTCTGAAAGGATGCTGACGTTCAATCTCTGATAGAAAGATTGCCTGTTATGGTAACGGTAAGGAATCTTAGATAAAGTTTCACCGGCATGCAAAGGGGAAATGTATTTTTCTGAGCTCCACCAGAGCCTCCTCCGATGTAGTGGTTTTATGAAAAGGCAAAAAGGCAGTATCATTATTTGCACTTTTTCCAGGAAAAAATGGAATAAATAATGAAGAAATATAAAAAATAAAAGGAAATACAAATCAGCGAGGAAACTGGAACCCATCTATGTGGCATTTCAGTATGCTCAAATGTGCAGACATACTGTTTTATTACAGTGTTGTGGCCCCAACAGCAAAGTTTGGGACACATAATCAAGGCATGACATTTGAATAGAGAGGCAGCAGTACTTTGGAAGTTACTATCGTTCCTGGTTTCCCAACTTGTCTATCTATATTTATATACACAGAAACATACAACTGTGCATATGTTGAAATATGCAGATTCTTCACCTTTTAACATAAAAAAAGGCATACTGTCATTTTTCTGCTTAATTTAGGCCATAAACATACTTTCTTCAAAACTTTTAGTGGACAATGTTATCTGCATAATACTAGCCAGAGCACCTATCATCTGCTTGTAACAGAATGCACAAACCATCTGTTGGGCTGGGGGGGGGGGGCGGGGAGGGGTTCAACTGCTGTTTTCATATGCTAAAATAAAAAGCAAAACAAAATAAAAATCCTGAAGTACATTTGAGCTTTGCCTACAGCACAGTAATCATAGGTGGCTCTATTTAGACTACACGAAGAGGCAAAAGAGAAAAACGAGCCCCTAAAGAATGAAGTTATTTGACTTCATCTTGCAAAATAACATATGCTTTGATATGCCTTTGTTGTAATAAAACAATTAGTGTGCAGAAAAAAAAAAAAGAAAAAAAAAAAAGAGTTCTTTCCAAGATTCATTTTTGAGGTTAATTAATCTTACTATTTTTTAGTTTTCTGTATCTTGAACTTTTTCACTGATCTTTTCAAAATGCTCTTGTCATGCACAAGGGAATTAATTTCAGTACCAGACAAAAGATTTAAGAAACATCTGTATCAGTTCTTAATCACTGAAATTTGGAAAGAAACCTTCCAAAAAATTTCTCCTTTAGAAGGAAGCCTCTTAGAAGAGGGTTCACTAGACAAGGCAAATTCCTTCCTTTCTTAACTACTCTCTGCCTTTTTTTGCTACATAATTCCCAATCACCACTACAAAGGAAACAGGACACTTCATACAGCAATCTCCTTGATTAGACAACCACATTTGATTCTGTGAGTTACACTCTTAATGCTATGTAAGCTCTTATTATGAGAAGATTAAGAGCCTAGCACATAAAAAGATCTTGTTTCATCTCTGAGTTTTAGTAATGGTTGAAGCCTGCAATGAAAACAGTGTCACCTGAAGAGAAATCAACATAACAGGTTAGATGGTGGTGAGACAGATGGTACTAGAGAATACTTAGTGCTATTAGAAATCTATACAAAACTACTTTTAAGTCTTTATTTTGTATCTAATTCACTATTTGTTTCCAGAAGCAAAAAACTTAATTATATTTTCCACAATCTTTTTAAGATGATAAAATGAGAAATACAACATTGAATGGGCTCATTGAGGGGATATCATTGAAGATGGTGCACAAAAAGGAACACACATTTACACATAATTAAAATTTTGGAGTTTGAGGAACTAAACACACAAGTTTTGTTTATACACTTTAACTTCATTTTAATGAGTACTGTGGGTGAATTTATTTTACTACAACATTTATTTGAGGAAGATATAGGGTTTTGCCTTTAAGGACTCAGACTCCAAACAGCTAGTTTCAGTTTATAAGTTCCCCCATGTAATTCAGGTTTTTTTGATTCAGCGTTCTGTCTTAAAAAAAACAGATAATAGTACTGGCATTTATTTCCAATTAGTATAATTTCTTTAAACTCTAAGCTTTTCAAGATATGAGTATGTGTGTATGTTAAATGCCTGACATGATGGGGACTGATTTTGTGTAGTTATGTGTAGTCATGAGTTTTGGCACACCACACTACTCTAGTGGAAGAGCAAATCAAAGGAGGAAGCCATAAAATGTAAACAGAGGATGTACTTAAATTATAAAAGATACACTCAAAGATGTTGTAAAAATGGGATCGTAACAAAAACTTGTAAATGAAAGATTAGAGGGTTTTAAACTCTTTGTCAGCATCTGTAGCCAACATTTTCATAGAAAGATACTGACTGATAGTTTATGAGAGATTATTTAATGCACTTCCTTCTTCAAGGCAAAAGGGCTATCATGCTTAAACATGTCATGATTGACAGACAACTGTCTAACCTATTCTTCTAATCCCGAGTATCAAATAGGCCACACCACTCCCTGGAAATCTGTTCCTGTGCATCAGTATCTGCAGAATCAATTTCTTACTGATCATCTCATGCATGATTTAAATCCTTTAAGTCTTTTTCAACATTCCTTTCATAGGAAGAGTAGATTAATAGTTATCAAATCTTAAAAAAAAATATATATATATATACATATTTCCTATGGTAATCTTTTCTTGGTACAACATGTTTCCTAAAATTCTAGTGATTTTTTTCTCCAAACAATCCATACATTTCTTGACTGTCCTGGACAACACAGTAGAGCTGAGGCTCTACCAAAACTGATCAGAGAAGAGGAATTATTAAATTGTTTTGCAGGCTATGTATCTGTTTATATATTCCTATGATTACATTTTAGCAGCAGCATAGCATTGTTGACTCATATTTTACTTGCTGTTTACTAACAACAAAATTTCTGCAGAACTGCTATCTAGACATTTGATCCCACTGGGTCTCTCTACTGATTATTCTTGTGACAGGATAGCAAGTTAAACTATTCCATATTCATTTTTTCAGAGGATGTCTCTGGTTTTACAAGATTATTTTGCATTCCAGTTCTCTCCTGTAACATACTGGTGAATCGTCTAAGAATCTTTTCATCTTTATTTTTAAGAAGCATATGCTTTATTTCATTATTTAGTCATTAGCAACTACAATGGAAGTACTGGGCCCAAAAGAAACATAGGAAGAATTCCAACCAATACAACTATTTCTCCTAATTTTGCATTTGAACAAGGCTTTCCTTTTGCTCACTTTTATACCAGTTTTCATAAATTACATTTCCATCCCAGATAAGCAGTGTACAGAAGCATTCACTTCCATCTAAATTTCAATCATTTCAAAGACTATTATATTTTCAAACAAAAGTCATTAATCTTCTAAATTAAAATAACAAGAGTCAAGATATGCAAAATTCAATTCAGGATGATTAATTATAAACAAATATCTTGGTGAAGGCACTGTTGATTAACAAACAATTATTTACTGAATCTTTTTCTATTAAAAAAATCTTCTGAAATGTAGCAGTAGTTTGAAGTTCTCGTATCTGTCAACAGAAGACTAAAAAGATTTTAAAAAATTGTTCCCACTAACTGAAAATATTAAGAATTGTTTATTTCATATTCTTTTGTTGTCTCTCCCCTTCTTTCTCCTCTCTTCTTCCTTGTTTTGAATCTTACATATTTTGAAGTTGTGCTTACTCTTGCTACTTTGGGGGGGGGTATTCTTTTGGGGGTATTTTTGTTCTGAACTTCAAATAATTTATATAAAAAGTAGGTTATCATTGTGGATAAATTAACAATAAAAATTAAGACAAAACAACTGACAAAAAAAATTCAACTTGCATAAAAAGAGCCACACAGAAAGTGTACATTAAGCATGATGATTACTACTATAAAATTCTGTGATAAGTCATTTTATAAAAATAATCTTTCAAACATTCACAAATGATTGTAATTCAATTGCATGCATAAAAACATAACAGTGTACATGGAGATTAATAATGAATGGATGTATACTAATATTATTCCAGATTCCAATTTATAAGTAGGGAATTAACAAGGAATTCAAGAAGTGGTGAAACAGGTCAGCCTGAAGGCCTGGATTAGTGATGCACCTATCCTGCCTAAAACTTAAAAAGAACTTATATTTCCATAGTCAGACAAAAGTCTAGCTAAGAACAGAAAGTTGAGTATCTGAAGTGCCACATATTCTTGCAAATACAGATAAACTGTTCTTTTTGCATGTTTTCTCCATACTTGTGACACTTGCCCAAGAAACATAAGACAACTTTTATGCTCTGAAAGAACCTCTTCATGGCTGAACTATAAGATATTCTGGGAGGAGATAGTTTCAACAAAGCCACACAGCACAATAAAACTATGCATTAGGCATGCATGCTATATGTTCTCTCTTTACATTTTTCTATATCCTATTTATAGGTATGAATCACTTACACAGTTGAAGAATCACCAGAAAGAATTATGAGCCCAAATAGGATTAAATTCTAGGACTACATTCAGCATTCAGAGCATATAAGTGTCTGATTATACCTGTTCAGACGAAAGGATCTTTTGTGATCTTTGATTTCACTTGGGTTTGGTTCCTCTTTGAGCTTTGCACAAAGTAACACTACCACAGCAGCAAAAAGATACCATAAGGTCAAAACAATGCTGCTTTTTCCATATGGTTAAAGTAGGAGGAAGGATAAAAACAGTTGACAAGCAAATCCAAGTGTTATAAGAAGCTGAACATTTTAATGCTGATAAGACATAGTAAAACAGAAAACTGGACTGATACAGTTTAAAAAAGAATGAATGGTGATTGATGCGTTCCACACAGTGAGCCCAGCCACTTACTAGACAATAAGAAAGTAAGTGCCTTAAACTCAGACAATCAGTTCAGTCTGATAAAGATTATTGGTTTAGATTCAATAAATAATTGTTAATTTTTGAAAAAGACATTTCTGTCTTTCCAACTCATTTTGAGATAATGGCAAATGTTGAAACGGTGCCAAAGGCCAAAGGATAAAATCTCCTATTTTCAACTGGGTCTAATTTTACATGATTGATTTCTAGCATTCAATTTTAATAGTTGAAGGAAATAATTCCAAACGGTGGAAAACATACCACATTAAAACCACAGGGAAGAACAATCTAATATAAATTGAAAGTATGTATTGAAATTTCCAGATAAACCTTAACATGAATTTTGGAAAAACTTACATAGTTTTGTCTATTCTGCAGCTAAATGCTTTCATTTCTTATTTTGTAATAAATTAAAAGAGTATTTTAAAAGTGTGAATGATGATAATGTTTTAATCTGTTATTACAGTTAAAATTAACTTTTTTTAAAATAAAAGATTGAAAAGGTTAATGAAACAACATCTAAACAAATTTATAATCTTCAGTAAAACTCTTACAAAAAATAATATTTTAATATTTTGGATCTGTGCCTTAAATTATTGGTAAGCTATGACTTTTTGAAATAAAAATCAGAAATTTTACGCACTGCTGAAATTACATTTTTGGTAAAGTTTTGGTTTGGGGATTTTGGGGGTTTGGGGGGTTTTTCAGTATTTTTTCAGTCAGGGATGACTACACAGTTACTTATCTTTCTGTGGAAGTTGCAGCAGTTCTCAACTTTTTATAGGACAGATTTCCTTCCTGAAACTTTTAATGGCACACATCTAGCTATTTCCCTAGAGCAAATAGTTTACTTTAGGTCATTTATCCTGTATTCTAAAAAATGTTCAAACACCAGGAAATTTGTATACTAGGAAATCCTGACAAAACATCATAGCATAATATTTAAGGAGCAGTTTTCACCTAAAAAATGCAAGTTTGAGATACAAAAGGAAAGAGCAGTCTCTTAAGCTGCTTGCAGCAGGGTATAAAAAAAATGTGTCATAAGGATAAGAAATGGCTGTTAGCAATGATCACGTGTTAAGAAGATGTTAACCTATATGTAGCAGCACCATCCTTATGAATTTAGCACAGATTCCAACAATATCCTCTAATTTTTTTCCATGTATACTATTTAAGTGAACTTCACCACTCACAAAAATAGCATAGAAGAATCAACTAAGATTTATTTATTAATAACTGTGTAGGAATCTAAAGATTAAAAGTGTGTGTGTATGCATAAATTTATAAAATATGTATACATATATGCACTTTTTATATATGTATGTATTATGATGTTTATATAAAGAGAGAAAAGCAGATGATACAGATTTAGATGTCTGTGGGCACATATAGACCTATATATGTCCATACTACTATTATTACAAAACTGTTTTTTTCAGGGGGAAAAAAAAAAATATTCAAGCCAACAGTATTTCTGGAGGCTTCCCTTTAAAGATTCAGCATCAGTCATATTTTCCAGAGATAGCTGTTCTTCTCTGTACGTGGTTTCACTTTTACTATGGAAAGGCTGAACAGCATTTTCCTTTTCTAATGCTGTTTGATGTTACCCTTAAGACAACTGTAGTTTCAGAGGTATTTTACTGATTTAGCCACTCTCTGTGCAGCTGATATTTTCATTGCCAGATCTTTATTTCATGTTGAATCTTTTGGAAATATTCTGGCAAAACAGTGCAAACATTTCTGAAAATATGTCTGGAGGAAAAAAATGCTGTTTAGCCAATGTTGAAAGTACATGGATAACAACAACAAAAATAACTGTCAAGTCTTTCTTTCTAGTGGGTTTAGTAGGCCCATATTTCAGAGCAGCACCTTTATATTTATTGGGAAGAGAGATACGCTCTTTACTAACGCTATGAAAATCTACCAAGATTCAATTAATTTTATCCTTTTAGAACAGTGTAAATTTGCAATGTAAGCTTCAAATGATGTCCATTTTCTCAAATTTAATTGAACATTTAAATTGAACATTTAAATCTGAACTAGCCACTTTAGACAACTGTTATACTCAGTGAAGAGAAATAGGCACGTCTGGAAGACAATTCACCTTATTCTAAAATGTGCAGCTAAGAAAGAGATTAGATACATCCCCATCACTGACAGAATGAATTACTCAAACTTAGGTGTCTTACTGACCCATTAAACATAGCAAATGGTACCATCAACATGGCAGCAGTTGAGGAGGCAGGTCAGAGAAACACAGTAAAAGTGGGAGATGGGGAGGAGACATAGGAATGGGAATTCTATTAGAATTCCATTAAAACTGACAAAGAGCTGGAGGATAAGGAGTTGTTAAGGGTATTGAAATTCAAAGATTAGGAAACAGTGGCAGAGAAACAGAAGAATGAGAAGTCTGATAAGCTGTTAAGGAGCTAGGGGACAACTGGGACTTGATTTGTGAAAGCATCTAGGACAAGCTACAGGAAAGAATGTACTGTTCTGCATTAGAGTAAGTAACCTGGTGAGTAAACCCAAGGAGGCAGATCGTAAAGAAGCCAGTAAAATCAAGTAACACTGTCTGGGTAAGGAACCCAGGATTTGAATAAGGCAGGCAGGAATAGTTTGAGACCGTGGAATGGAGAAAAAAAGCTAGATAAGATCAGAAGGAGAACACATAATTAAGACAAAAAGAGTTTAAAGAGGATGGAACAAAAGGAACTAAGTTTGGGAGCACCAAGAAGAAAAGTGGTGGACAAAAGAAATGACAGCGCATGAAGTGATTTGCGTGTTCTTCCACTTCCTTTGTTAAAAAACAAAACTGCTAAACAGTTCACATTAGAAATGCTGTTCTAGAAGTAGCAAAGCCAAAGACTTCACAATCAGGAAATTCTAGAACCAGATTTTCCTTGTAACTTTAATTTCATTCCATCTATGTATACATATTAGTCTTTAGCTATATGATCATGCATTATTTTTAAACCCGGATTCTTTTGCATCCCATGCACAGAACATACATCCTCTGAGAATGAATCAGAACTTTGGAGGAGAAAGGTTTGTGGTCTGTGTTGTGCATGAACCCTGCCTCTTTTGTTGTGGAAGTCAAAAGTACAAGTATAAAAGCATAAAAGTTATATAACAATTTTTAAAAGTTTCATAATTGACTTGAAAAGCCAGCTTGTGGTAAAGACAAATGAATTATTCTCTTCTGATTCCATAACCTAGAAATGCAGAGTTGTGTGATCTATATTCTACCCCTGGCATCAAATTACATTCCTAATAGAACATTCTGTATGAGATAGCCAAGTCAATGGAAACCATAAGCAGCTAGAAATTTGATGTCTATAGTATCTAATTTTAGGATCTGGCTATCACAGTAGTATCCATAGTTCATACTTTGAAATCTAGATAATACCAAGAGGACAGCACCTCAGAAAGGCCACAGCCACATTCAGTTGAGAAAATACTTAAAGGTGTGAGAGCTCACAGGATAGACTAAGACACAGGAAGGCATCTCAGATCTCTTCTTTTTGTAAGCTCAGGTACTGAGGTCAAAACTGTAAATAAGAAACTCCATTTGCTTAGAAACCAGAGCCCAGAATCCTCTTTTGAGACTAGATACATATACAACAGTACATCAAGTACTTAAGCTGTAAATTTTGATGACAATTTTATCTACATTTTCAAAAACGATCAAAATATTTTCTCTTTAAATTGGAAAGCTGCATTGAAATTCTTGTTCATCCTCACAGGTTTCAAACTCCTAACTTTCTATAGCAGCATGCTAACCACAAGGTGATAGGTCGCTAAGAGAAAAGGAGGAAGACTTGAAAGTAGGAAAGACTAATGGGCAAAAGCATCAAAATGCAATATTTGTGGGATGAGAACAGAAAAATACAAAAGAAATACTTATCCAGCAGTTTTGATTCTATAGTTCTAAAAAACACATTTCTATGTTCATGATTCTACACTGATCATTATTATTGTTTCTTATCAAATAATGATTTAATTTAAATAAATAATTTTTGAGCATACAGACTTGTAAACTAAATTGCTCAGTTAATGTTTGAATTACAAAATTATGCTCTTACTTTTTAACCTTTTGGATTCCCCTTCATACTGAATTTTTTACTTCCCAGTGACAAACTCGAAGGCAACAGTAGAAAATGCTCTTTTCTCATGACTTTTTCTAGTGAAGCAAGATATGAGTGTGAAATTCTGCTATGTGAGGAGAGCACAGTACCCAATCCTTTCACTTCTTGCTTTACAGTACACTATTATAGAGTATCTAATGGTGGGAGGACTTGCCATCTTCTTTCAGAAGCTGTATTTTCAAATACTTGTATGTTTTATGAAAGACTTCTGCACTGTCGGTGCTTGCTTTATGTGGGTTAGGCGTATCTAGCATATCCTTCTTGGAGCTGTCTCTTAAACAAAATGTTAATTGAATCCTGTGTTCCTTACTCCTCTTACGCACAGCCAGAGGAGCCTGGGACTGGTTTGCAGAAGGGCTCATCATTTATGGGTGCAACTGAGAACAAAGAAAGTAGTAGGAGAAAAATGCTATATGCTCTGAAACCAGCAATTCAACACTTTTTCGCTTTTATCTCTCTCTCTGTTTTACCCCTCCATTGTAAAATAGGGCTGTTGTAAAGATAAACCCATGAATAGTTTGTGAGCCACATGCTGAATGTAGTGGTGAACAGTGCTGAGGGCTCATGAGTAATTACGCCTTCACAGGATTTGGACAGTGTAAAGCAAGCAAAGCATGGTACCATTCACTGAGGAAGGAGCAAAGGAAATACCGACTCTTTGGTTATTAAGTGAATACCATTCATGTTGAGGGTTGATTAATATGTCACGTGAAAAAAGCTATCATGATCATGCAAAAACTCCATTGTAAACTCATAGGAGCCAATGGCTATATAGAAAATCTTAGCGCTCGTATTTTCCAAGCATTTTGTGGTTGATTTATAAATCCTAGTTGCAAATTCATTACATAAATTTCTTCTCTAACAGCTTTTTCTTACAAAATTAAGATCAAAATAGAACGTACATTTAAGGATCTACTGCAGTTATTGCCAAATTTGTCATGCAAGTTCTAAAACAATTTTATACACAAGTTTTCAAGCAATTTCAAGCAATCGAATAGTGTTTTAACGCTAATTGTTAACTGTAAAACATTTTCTTGATTTTACAATTACAATATGGAACGTAGAACAATTATGTCAGTACTTTACATCATGCATGAAGTCTAACCCTTCAGTCTTCTTAATGCCAATGGGACTATCCTCATAACCTCACTCATGCATGTAAGTATCTGTACAATTAACATGATAGGATGTTCTTTAGAAGCATACAAAAACAAATCAATGAAGTAGAATGTACTTGTTTTTACCCAACCATGCTCTCATTAAGTAAATTCCATAATACCTAACAGAATGTTCAAAGTAAAATTAAGAATTCAAGATCATTCAGCTAAGCATTTAACTTAGATGTGAAAACACAGTAACTACAAATCCACAAAAAGCCAAAACCAGGAATTCTGCACATGAGATGGGCTGAAAAAGGATTCCAGCACTGAATTCATGTATCAAGCAGACGGGAGCAACCAGAAAAAAAAAAAAAAAAAAAAAGTCTTTTGGGGATACAAGGATCCCAAGTAGAAGCCAAAGGAAAAAAAAGTGTAATTTTCACTTGTACATACATTTTAATAGTAGAAATAACAAGAAATTTATTAATCCCAAGCACAAAACCAAAGCCACCTTGTCGACCTGCTCCTCACGTTATGTCCTGCCACTGGGTTCCTAGCTAATATTGCAGAGAGATATTTGAAATATTGTGGATATGGTCTATATTGGAACATAACCAAATGCTGAATTCTCATTGTTTTCACAAAGCAAAAATATTGTTTTCCAAACAGTCCTAAAGTATTAAAGTAGTTCCTAAATACGTACAGGACAAAATACTAAGGAGAGCCAGGAGTTAACAATTTTACACTCAGTGTACCAAACATCCAGGTGTATGCCTAAAGGCTTGGTGGAAGTTCCACATATTTGTCTGTTTATGTATTTGGTTATATCTATTATTCAGGACTGAACGGCAGTTTATATATGCTATAGTCATAATGAAATAAAGAAGTCAGCACCATTTATAAACAGACTAATTTCTACAGAAGGAGTGAGACATAACTTGTCAGGGCATTAGAAGATCGTTGGATCACAGAGCTTTCAAGCACAGCACTGCCATTTTTGCAGCACTTGACCACCTCTTGCCATAGCATTCAAAATTCATATAGATAAATGAAAGGTTCTTAGATGGAAAAAGAGAAAGGAAAGTCTCAGACTCTAAAACTACCTTAAACATTTTCATACCTCAAAAGGTGGCATCTTCATTAATAATAAAGTGGTATCTCCCTGCTTTAGTTATTTTAAATCTGAACAAATTTTAGCATATTCCTTCAACAAGACCAGGAGCTACTGACAACTAGATGTGCTGTTTCAGTAGCAATGAATGAAGAACAAGGAATAAATGGATTATAAAAACCCAAGAGCAGTAAGAATAAACCAGATCTATTTTATCAGCGTGCGTATGTGATGAGGAAGTTCATTCTAGCAAGTCAGCTCTTATGGACGACAAATCAAGTGGTGCCATTAAAATTCAGTAAGCTTCTGTCAGTATGCAGATCTCTGAAGATTCTCAGATCAGTGACACACCAAATATAAAGTTTATAGAATGAGATTATATTTGTACCAGTTTTTAACCTCTTCTATTCAGTTCAGAAACCTTGAAGAGATAATTTTATTTTACCTGTCTTTACAGCGTACCTTGAGAACATTTTGTATTGAATCCTACAATAAGCATCTTCTGATTGTTCAGAATAACTTGTAATGGTCATGAAAACTTCGGCATCAATTTTTCTTCAAAAACGTACCCTAAGTCATTCATCAGTTATTCCACATTTGTTTAAATTAGGTAGCTTCTATGAAATGAACTATGCTAACTGAGAAAACAATAAGAGTTTCAAATAGAGAATATATGCTTTAGGCGTCTATGAACCAGCTTAACATACTCAAGGTTATACGCATATGTAGGTTTATCTCTAGCCATATTAATCAAAACAAATGTCTCTTTAGCTAATAAAATATTTAACACCGTATGCTTTACTTTCAATATGAAGAACACAAATCATTCTTTTCTTTTCTGTTTAGAAACAGAACCATACATTTTTTTCCATGGAGAAAGTAATAAAGGACAAGGAAAATGAAAATGAAATTATTTTAACCATGGGGAGGCAGACGCAAGCAGAGTTAAACCAATGAAGCCTTTTATCCTCAGGATTATCTGTATCACAGTATTTCTGAAAGCTCTATGTTAGCTACACTTTCTTCTTTTAATGATTTTAATTTGAGCTTGGGCTGGGCCGGGGGAGGAGGGCGGGGACTGATAAAGAAAAGCAATTCCACATTAACCGAAGTTTCATTGAGAAACACAAGCGCCTGGACGTGTCTTGGTTGTTCTTACACCTTCTCAGGTGTCACTCGGTTGATGACTCAGAAGGCAAATTCTTATTTTTCCCTGAGGTAGGCTGTGACACGATTTGTCCCCGATTTCCAGGAAAGCGGACGTTTTCACTTTTCAGCTTTCACTTGCCATCCCCATACTCGGAATAACATCACCTCCCGCTAGCATTTTAATGAACTTCTGAGAAAGTTGGGTGCCGACGATCCCCAGCGCGGAGCGCCGGCTTCCAGAG
>JAVJGG010000008.1:19524087-19540855 GCA_035590195.1 Aviceda cuculoides | reverse complement strand
GGGTGAGGGGTGGCAGCCGCCAGGAGGAGAGAGATGCGCGCACACGGCAGTGCAGGGAGAGAGGGAGGGAGGGAGGGTGGATGGGGAGAGGCACAGAGCCGAGAGGAGGTAGAGACACCGAGCGGGGACGGGAGCGGGAGAGAGGGGGGAGATGGCCAGAGCTGACGAGAATTGCACGGTGATCAGTGGAAAGGGGAGGAGAGAGAGGCAGGAATGAGAGACACCTCTCAGGGGAGACGGGCACTTGCGAGGGAGGCTGCGAAGACGCGCTAATCTGATTAACGGGGAACCGAGCGGAGCCACAGCCCGGAGAAGACCGGCGGCGGCGGCGGCAGCCACCGCGGGAGGCAGCTGGCTCTTCCTCAGTCTCTTAGAGCTCCGTGACCGAGTGCAGCCGGAGAGGGAAAAGTCACCTGGAAGCCTCTCTCCACCTGCCGCCTTCCCATCCCGTTCCTCAGGGGAGTCCCATGCCTGCAGTTATCTGGGATGGCAAAGCCCGAGAGCTGGCACAGAGAGGAAGCGGGGCTCCTTTATATACACTCTACGTAGGAGAGAAAAAAAAAAAAAAAAAATTCACGCCCGTGAGGCTGTCAAGGTCCTCAGTGTTCAATTTTCTATCTGTCTCGGCGCCTCTCACCAAGCCGCCCCCTCCCCGGCATGTGACGCAGATGTGCTCTGGGCCGTCAGTGCGAAGAGACAAAAAGCGATGCTCTGTCCTCCTCCCGCAAGTAAGTCGGCAGGTCACCAAGTGTCCCTCACAGCCTCCTCCTCCCCTCCCGCCAGTGCGGCTCTCCTCACCTTGGTATTTTGGTCCTCAGGCCACTGTGTGGTACTGGGAGCAAAATAAAGCCAAACAACAAATGCAGCAGCAGCAGTGAACACAAGAGCGTGAATCATAGGAGTACAGACTTAATAGACTGCAGGCAGACGGGCTGAGGTTACAGGTTAACGATTTATTCTGCAGGCTCCGTTCATTAGCCTGTTGGCCGAGTGTTGCTGTACCAGTAGAAAACATTGGATAGAGGGACAGTGTGTCAAACAGAAATAGCACTACACATCTGCTGCTTACCTTTTATATCTCCTCTTAACGCAGTCTGACAGTGCTAAACCCAAGGGAGGTTCCTTCACGACAGAGAGATCTTCTTAGGAACATCTGCCCGCTTGGGAGGGGTGTCACAAAGTACACTCTGCATCTGGGACATAATTACAAAATTAAGTGCTTCATGATGAAATGTGGGAAAGGGAGACGGGGGCACAACTGCATATCATCACCTGCCAGCTCATAAATCCCCACACATGAAAAGTTGCCAGCAATAAGATGATATACAGAATGCCTGCAATCCACCTGTACCTTAGAAAGTAGTATTTTAGAAGAAGATTTATCCCTAGGAAAATGAGGAAAAAGATTGTATTTTCCTGCAGGTACTCTTTGCATTGGCCAGCTTTACCCATGCACTCGTGAGCTGTCAAAAGTTTGTTATACCAACTCTTTGTGAATTCAAGAAATAAATTTAAGGAATTCTTTCCCTCAAGCTGGAATGTTTTAACTCCTCATTCATAAAACACTATAGCTTGAAAATCCCTCCAGAGAAATACAAAACTCAAACATTAATTAACAATTTTATTACTGTTTTATTTACTTTATCACTGAAGTATATTACTGTTTTATTTAGTTTACCACTGAAGTAGCATTTCTGGGTACAAACCAATATTGGGGTTTGTGTTTAATGTTGATAAAGTTCTGGATTTAACAGAACAAGAAATTCAGGACACAAAGTCCTACTTTCGAAGGAAGAAAAATTGCCACTGTGCATTTTAAATATTGATTTATGCCACAACAGCTGGACTGCAAAATCTCTAGTGCCTCAATTTTGCTCTCAGTATTCAGTGATAAAAAAAGACAAAAAACATTCTAAAGCAAACAGAAGAGACAGTTCATTTTTATCCAGGAACTGATCTGAGTGAATATGTGCTGCTTGGGAGAGCAGCAGGAAGAAAAGCCTAAAAATCTTCATCTAGAATAGGACAGATGAAACTTCCCCCATTTCAGAGACTTTAGAAGTGCATCTCTTATGACAATATATGTGAAACCATCCATAGTGAAACCTGGTTACTTAATGTCTAGTTACAAGCTCTAAAAGGTGTGGCTATGTGCATATATAATGGGTTTAATCAATGAATACATAGGTAGACAGTATGCTGTCTGTTCTGTATTTAATATCTCTTAGCTGATTAGGAAAATTCAGAAATATTCTGATTTGAGGAGGATTACTGAATTTCCTTGCCTTATTATAAATCTTAAGACATTTTAAAATCTGCATTAATAATTTAGTTGATCATTTGGTGTGAACGGTTGATAGGTTAGATTTTCTAGCTTTACTTCTGGTACATAGATAAATATAAATGACAATACATTCCAACAAAAATCTTTTTTTAAATATACTGCGGAGGTCATTCAATGAATATATTACAGTATCACCCAAGAAAGTGATTCAGCTTTTTTAACACCTTTCCAGTGCCAACTAGCAAGCAATTAGAAGGAAAAAAAGTAAAAAAAAAAATTAGGTTATTTGTTATTCATACTTTTTTATTTCAGTTATGCATGTAGTCTTGGATTTTTTTTTTAATAATTAAAATCTCAACTCTTCGATGTATCGTGTATAGGCTTTGATATGCTTTTTAACATTACTTGATTCTTTCACATTTTAGTACATAAACATTTTTTGCAAGTAAGAGATGCATTCATTTGGTATGTATACATGATTTTTCATGTATGAAGATATATGAACACTTCTCTCTCATAACATGAAAACTCTCTTGATTTTCTCAGTTCATATCATGTTTACAATTATTTTGTCAATGTACAGTAAACAAAAGCTACCCCCAAAAAAGCTACACTGAAGAAGTAGCCATTGTCACTACATATAGTTAATGAATAAATTGGTTTCCCGAGCATGAAGTAGAAGGATGAAACATTTTGGTTTACTTAGGTTTTCATAGTTTCTGTTTTCATGTTTCCCTGCGAACGCCTTTGACATATGCCAGTGAGCCAAAGAACATATTCTAGATTATCGCATGACAAGATGAACACAAAATGTCTTCTGAGTTTCAGTTGAAACTTCTGGTACATAAAAAGATTGACTTAATTCTGTAGGTTGTCTAGACTTCTCCATCTGGGAGAAGAAAAAATGTTTCTCTACTGGAGTTCTAGGGACCTTGCTTATAGGATTACAACAAAATAATTAGTTTACTAATCAAATATGTCTTAGTCTACTCATATGGGGTTGACAACAGAATTGTGAAAATACATGTGTTTCTAAGTTGTTGAAGGGAAACATTTTGATGCCTAGCAGCCTTCCATCCGTACCTTACACATTCCATAAAGCGTAGCCAAGATAATAATAAACGTGGGTAATCTGTCCCCTGCCTGTTGGCTGCACGCTGGAACATAGTGTATCACACTGTATTTTTGTTTATTAAACAGCATGTTTCTGAACTTCCTCACCTGTTGTAGTTTCCCCAAATTATTCATAACCACTCAAATCTTTTAATAACTTCACAGACCTTGCTTGAAAGTGCTCATGGCTCTTTTTTCTTTATCTATTAGTTAGGCAAACAGATGAAAGTGGCTAATCTCCATGTCCCTGTTATGAGTCAGATTCCTGACACTTTCTCTTTGTGTTTTCATCTTTCTAATGCTCTTCAAATGAATTAAATTCACATAGTCATGTCCCTAAGGAAGTCTCATGCTCATGTTTTGTAGGAAAAATGGCCTAGGGATATATATCCTTTTAATAAATCCTCTAAGTAGTATAAAGCACTTCCAAAGAGAAGAAACTTCAAGTGGGTATCCAAACTGGTCGGATTTTATTAACCCTCTTTTTTACTTCTTTCCATTGCAAAGCTTTGGACTATTGTTTATTTTTAGGCTTCAGATGTTTTACATTAAGCTGTTTACATGTTGTACCCTGTACCCCAGAGAGAACTGATGGATCAGGAATAAAGTTAAATTGTAGTTATCGATTGCTAAAACAAGTAATAGAGGAACCATCATGCAAAGTAATTTGCTAACAGTACCCTTAGGGTTATGAATAGTCCAAGTCTATGTGAGTCTCCACATTACATTTACATAAAGTCAAAAGATATACAGCAAGTGAGTCTGGAGGTGATGAGCATATGTGTTATTGTGGAACAATAGTTAATAATAAAAGAAGGGATATACCTCTCTGCAGATTAAAAGGATAAGGGGTAATTTTGCTGAATTTTAACCTGTCATGTATTTTTAATCCAGAAGGTACTAAATTTTGATGAAAAGAAGCAGAAAAAAAACCCAAGAGACATCACTGTACTTTGGATAAGGACTATACTAGTATGAATGAATGGTTTTAAAACAATTCTCACTTGAATGTGGGAATTCTCACATGAATGAACATGTACTTCAGCTATAAAGATGCTGATTTTGTGGGTGGTTAATTATACATTCAGAAGCAAGAATCTGAGGGTGTTAAAAAGATGCTGTGAAACACATCTACAGAATGCTCAAGCTACAGAGAGTAGAAAAAGAAATTGATGGGGCTGGACGTCCACTGAGACATCAAAACTTACTGAAGAAAATGGCAGTGTCTAAGTGATAAATAAATAATGTATTAAACTTATTCTTTAAACTTTTGTTGTGTACAAAGCCTTTGAACAAGCTTTATGAAAGGTAGATATATTCTGAGTCGGTTTAGAGAAGTAAACTGTGAAACACTGGAAAAAGGTGCTAGTAGTGGGAAACTAAAGTGTTTTGTTGATTATAATGTATACATATAATGCTGTGGCATTCCTGTGAGTCTGGAAGGGGAGTTTCAAGTTGTTGAGCTGATTTTCCTCCCATAATAGTATACGTAGACATATTTAAAATACTATAAACACGTCTACACTTATTAACTACGATTGTTTTCTAATGGCAAGAAAGGAGTAACAAAACCAGACAAACAGTAAACCAGAACTGATTCACTTGTCAGCTTTTGTGCATGTTTTTTTGTAGTGAGTTTTCAACTGAGATTGAACTTTTGAGAATGAGTTTGCATTTGATAAGTTAAAAGGTTGAATGATGTTATTTCTCAAAATTTACAGCGACCTAGCACAGCACAGGATAGATTTCTGTAAGTGTGGTGACACGACCAGCTACACTTATTTCAGGGGGTAAAAAAAATTGCTTCTCCATAGTTGTTGTTTACTGCCTCCTTTGTAATGCTGGATAAAATAATGATACATGAATTGCCCCCAGTGGCGATTTGAACAGATACATTTTATTCTGCATTGCAGGAGCCTAGAAGAGCACAGTCAGTTATCTTATATTAGCTTGAGGGACAGTCACTTCTTAAACCATTTCATTATGGTCATAAGCAGTTGTATAAATACACCCTAAAGCAGTTTTTAAATGGTCAGAGAATTTCACGTAAGAAGAGTAAATGCTACTTGATTTGTCATGGATAAAGATTCACAAATAAACTAAGTCTAGGGAACATAAAATTATGAAACCAGAGAAATAATTATTAAATTTAGAAGAGTAAGCAAATTAAAGAATATTAAGGTTCTTCAATTCTAAAATCGGTTCCCACAGTTTCTCTGTTTGCAACGGTTGTCAGTTCTCTTGAGAAAGACATGGTTCTTACCTGCAGTTCCCAAGCTAGTTATAGATTACCCTTATTTGAAAGAAGTGTCATGCCGTCTTTCCCAAGTTACAGTCAAGAAAAACAGCTGAACTCCATCTAGTACAGGTTTGGCATACCACACGCCTCCGTGCTCCTATGCCATACTCTGCGTAATATCCTTAGACCTTACTGTTTGGAAGCTGCTCATCTGTCCTACTTGCTGATTCACGTGGAAGCTGTTACTATCTATTTTAGGTGATAGAATCTCTTATTAAAATCACTATACTGTTTGGGGTTGATTTATATCTAACACTTTCAGCAGACCTTCTATGAATGTTATCTTATCAATCTCTCTTCTCTGGAAATTCTGGTGATGCAAAGAAAATAGGATGCTTTTTCTTAGCAAGATTCAATAATAGTTGCTGTCATTTTTTCTGTGACTCAGAACCTTCTTCGAACTGGTTAGCTTTCATGTTCAAAAAATATGCGGTTTCCTGATGATCTTTTATTTAATGTTTATTTTTCAATCTGAACTAAAAACTTCTGCCAAATATTATCAAAACAAGGGAGACACCCATAGTTTGCAAAAGAGGCTATATAAAAAAGAAATATCTAGAATTTCACCACTACATATATACTAGTAAATTAGACTTATTTAAATTAAACAGAGCCAATGTAACAGACATAAGATGGTCAATACTGATAAGGCATTCTCACAATCATTAAAATGGTTTTGTGATGTACAAACTAGCACCTCACAAACTCGTTCAGGAGTTAGCATAAGTCAGGAAACACACTCAATAGGTACTTTGGATATAGCCAGTGTTTTCGAGGATAAGAGCCTTTAGCCATATGGAGGTAAATTGTGCCATGCCATTTGGTCTGAGTCCCAGAGCCTGAACAGAGCAGAGAGCAGGCACTGGGAGGTTTTGTTTACTGTTCTAGACGTGACCTTATGATGCTTATATTTCAGCTCATAGGTTCTTCTGAAGTTAAAAAAAAAATATTTCAGGGGGGGTTCACCCTTGAAAATCATTTAGTATTTGACAGAAAACAAAAGACTTCTAGATTTCTGTTAAGAACAAAGATCAGGTGGGATAACAGCAGATTTGTGATGTCACGTCATTGGAGGAGTTATCTTTTGAGTGACTTGCTTTCCAAGTTAATGTGTCTTTTGCCAGCATCTGAATAAGCAGCAGTCTTAATCACTGTCAGAAGACATTGGGATGTAGTAAAGTGAATACAGGCAAGTCATTGAGTATGAGGGAAAGAAGTTGGCTGGTATTCACCCCAACTGATATAAGGTATTTTGTAATGTCCCTCTGGATGGGTTGTTTTAAAAGGAACGTTTCTGTTTTTATAAATCTGACTCATAATTTTATTTATTGCTTTATTTTATAGGAAAACTTACTATCCCTATAGAAATCAGTTTTAAAAATCAAAATGCTTTATCAAGTAACAGGATATTGTATTTTTTTTAAAGAATCTTGTTCAATAGTATTATTTACCTTCTAAATGAGTAGAAAAAGAGACAAGTAGGAAGTAGAAAATATCAACTGTACGACATTATATAGAACAGCTATATTTTGAGGAATACATAGATGAATAGCATGTAATTGCTCAGGTTAACATTTGTAGTAACAAGTGTAATAATCTTATAATTTTATATTAAAGTTTTGCTATTTCAGAAATAAAGTGAAGAACAAAATACTATCATCTAACAGTATTATTGTTGTATGAATTTATAAATGAATATTTTCCTCCTGCAGCCTACAATTGAGATAAAATATTTTGAAGTACAGAACAGCAATTATATTCTATTGATATTAAAAATGATCTTGTATTTTTTCTTTGCCATTGAAAGGTATAAGCAAAAGTTCTGTTATTAAGCTGAATCAAAATAAAATGCAATAAACTAGAAATTTCTCTACAACTCATTCACACAGCATTCCTTAAGCATTAAATCTTGTTGCTCTTTAAATACCTGTTACTGAGGCTAATTATTAAAACAAGTAACATATGATGATCATGATGTCTCCTCACTTTTTCTCCAGCTCAGAGTCCCATTGCCCTTTGGGTATAGCTTCCTGTCTGTATTGCTTTAGTTTCTTATGAACATATGCACTTACAGGAGTAGTATTTCCCTATTTTCAGGTGTGTCTCATGGTATGTAAGACCCCTGTCTTCACAGAGGTGTATTCTGTCACTTGAGTTGTTATTTAGCACCAAACTTCTACTGCCTTATACTTCCCATATTTTCTGGTCTCAGTAGACAGATTCCTAGACTCTGAAAAAAATTGTATACTTCCAGTTTAGGAAGTTACTTCTTTTTCCCACGAAAATTAAACTTTCTAGTTGCAATGGAGATACTTGTTCCTTGTACTGAGTGCCTTATCATCACATTAGTAAGTTTAGTTGAAAATTTTACATTGCAGAGACATAGACATTGCTTCTGTTGCTCTCGGGAAACGGTGGATGTTTGGGCAGCTTCTGACTTCATGGTTGAATAGAGGAATCTTCCTTTCTGGGAAACCTAACAAGAAAATACACATATAGTAATGCTGGTGTGGATCTCTGAAAGCCATTTTAATTTTAAAGTAACTGTTAACAACACTGAAATCTTTATTTACCATGCATATTATTGGTTTGTGTCTTTTACCACAATCAATTAACTCATTCAAAACTTCAGCAAGTAGTTACAGTATTTCTTGCAGAAATGTGTTTTCATTAAAAGAACTCTTCAGCACTTAGCATAAGGCAATAAAATAAGCTCATGTGTGCTTCTGTTGTCCTTCCCTTTCAAAAAGGAAAGGTGGGTCTTTGTTTATGATTATGTGTACAAATGGTCTTGTGTTATTTATATTCCATGTCAAACCAAGTTAAAAAATCAGATATTTGAGTATGTTTTTTTTTAATCTGCTTATTCACACTTTCAGTTGAACTAAGTGTCCCAAAAGGTATACTCTTTTTTTTTCCCTTTGAAAAATGTTTTGTGATTCAGATGAGAGTATGGTAATTGCTTGAACAATTTTAGAGGATAGTTTTCCATCCAAATGGCATGATACCTACAGTAATAAGTGTTAACATTACAATTTAAGACCACAGATTGCTTGAAATTTCCACTTTTTAACTACATAGTACAAAAGCAGAAAGATTTGATTCTATGATTATGGACACTTTTTTAAAAATGATTTATAGTATTATATAGTTGACATTTCACATACTTATAGTTGTTCTTGCATGAAAAATTGTTTTCCTGTGGTATTTTCTCTGATTTTACCTAATCGGCTACACTATATTTTTAATCCTTCAGCCACAGTTTTTTATACTGGTAGAATGTCATAGATTTCAGTGTCATGGGACCGGAACTTCTGACATGGTAAGAAACTTCATGTTTTGACATAGTCACTTTGTCAAGAAAAGTCTAGACATAAATTACACTGTAGAATTAGAGATAGAACCTGAAAAATGGAGATGAACAAAAAAAAATTTTAATCCAAACCTTTCTCCTCAGAGCTGAGTGAACTATAGCTTGGCAGATATTTTTTCTGTTTTTTAAAAAAAAATGCTTATGATAGATAGTCTACATTTCCCCCAATTTATTCCAGTACTTTTAGCAGTTACATAAAGTTGCATATAAATTAAATTTATATGCAAAATTGAGATGTGATATGTTGTTTGTAGCTGCAAGTATATGAAATAAGGACTGAAATAATTTTCTTTATTTAGGTATATCTTGAGTTTGGCAGTTGGATTGGTACAGCATATAACAAATAAGAGGCATAATTAACAAAGAAGGTCAGTAATTAGGCTGCTGTGATGGCAAGAGCATATGTTACCTGTCCAGTAGAAGTTATATGAGCAGTACGAAGTAGTATCTTTAGATATGCTTGAGCTTTATATAGGAAGAAACCTACCAAAAAAAGAAAACTTATTATTTCTGATGATCTAAAGGAGGGGAATGAAGAAAATCCTAATTGATAGAATCATTCTGGCAACCTTTTGGGCGATTTTCTTATTTTCCTCAAATATTCACATGTTCTGTTTGGCAATCAGGCTGTAGTTTTTAAGTGAAGGTAACAAAAATCTTTCATATTCTTTTAAGCTAAAACTGCGTTACTGCCAGCAAACATTCTGTTTGGGTTTTTTTTGGAAGATAAACAGCTTCATTTTCTCAAGATCATTTGCATTTCAATGTGGTCTCCAAAGCCTAGTCCAGTCTGAAGTGATCTGTAAATTGAAAGTTGTACTCTGTTTTCTATTATAAAATGATAAATGTATTGAACAGTACTGAAGTAAAGACAAATAGATATGTGAACATGCTCAATACCTTTTTCTTGTTCTACTGTGAGCAGTGAATAACAGCTGAGTACAGTTTTCCAACCATTTATACACTCACTTTGCAGCAGATTTTTCTTCACTGTAATTTTCTGGGTAGTTTAAGAAAATGGTACCAGGCAGTATCTGAAATACCTATTATTTCTAACATACTAATGAGATGAGGTTCCCTGTTGAATGAAATTTGTTTGTTATGGCATGATTTATTGGCTGACAATAAACACCTTTTGATTTTCCATATCTTTGTAATAACATATATTTCATCAACTGGAGCTAGATAACTGTAGCATTTTTCCTCTTTTTTTAAAAAAAATAATTCTGGTTGCCCTTTTCTAATCTTCTGGAAGATCATTTATTCTCTTTGTGTTCTCAAAGATAATGGTAACGTGAGATTTCCTGAGCCGTTTTTCTAAGTACTCTGCAGAAAATTTCATCAACCTTATGAAATTTCATCTAAATAACTTTTTTTCCTTATTCCGTCTTGCTGTGATGTCCATTCACACATAACCACCTTAATGAAAACTGAAGCAGGAAAAGCATAAACACTTCATCCTTCTCAGCATCAGTAGTGTTTGCTGCCCCTTAAGTAACGACTCAGCTCTTTCTTGCCTATCCTTTTACTTCCGATAAACTGAGAGTACGTTTTCCCTTCCTAGTTAGATTTTTCCTGTGCGCTGGCTATCCTGGCTACTGTTAATTTACTGACGGCAAGGGAATGAATACTAGCTGTGGTGGTGCAGCCCCTCGGAGATCTCAGGATAAGCCCTACAAGCTTTGCGGAAAACCCTCCCGTTGTGCCTTTACCATGACTAGAAGCGCTGCGACTTTTGGGTGCCAGGCACACCCTGGCCACACCTGGGCCATCTGCTCCCCGGATCGTCTACTGGAGTGACTTGGCACACGTTGTGGCTGGAATGGGAAGTAATGTCCGAAGCCGGTGGCGTGGAGGCCCTCGCTGAGAGCCGCCATCCCCGGGGAGCCCTCGGGAGCTCTGCAGGGCTGCCCCAGGCTGGGTGAGCCAGGGTTACCCCCTCAGGGGGGGCCCAGGGGGGCTGAAGGGCCCAGTGTGGTGAGGTTCACTCACTGCCCGCTGGTGAAGGCCGGCACGTAAAAGTCATTCATGAAACTCACGGAAGGGAAATTTTAATCATAGGTTAATCTCGGGGCTGGGGTGGTGGTGGTAAAATGTGGTTCAGAACTGTTGTATCTGTGTGTCTGCATTTGCAGGTGGGCTCGGAGCTAGTTTGTCCCTGTGTGATTTGGTCTGGAACTGTTCTGCCTGCCTGCGGGGTCAGAACTGTTTGTCTGTCCGCGTGTGTGATTCGATGAGACCTCCCTTTGCGTGCAACCCTGCAGTAAGTTTCGGGTGATCCTTGCCCTCATCGAATCTTTAAGTCCCAAATTTGGTTGTAACAAATTCCATCGAATCACTCTGTTAAATTGGCTGGTGATTAAGTACTGTTAAAATTATACAACCGAATCCTGTGATCTCAAAAATATTAATAAATCCTAAATTGCTGCTAAAACAAAGCCGTGTAACAAAATCTCATTTGCGACAGGCTGCTGTCACAGCAACCATGTCACAATGTGATTGTATTTCCAAAATATTATTTGGAAACTCTGAGCATCACTTAACAGCCTGAAGAGGCCACTTGTGCTCTGGCCAACCCCACTGATTGAATAGGAGATACTGCGGTAATCTCAAGCAAGTTTCAGGAGCTGAAACTGCACATTTAACAATTCAAGCCCCATTGTCCATAATCAGTCCTTACATGCTGTCATTTTTTCACAATGCTTTATGTTGTGAAAACCGTTTTAGAAAACTTGATCATTGCAATATGTAGAAAGTAGTAAAAGTAAGTTGCCTTCTTTGGCAAATTCAAGATCTTCATTTTAGTCCATGGGACCTCATGGTTCTCAATGATTCATATCAGGGGGAACTACCATTTCTGGTTCTTCTGGTACTTGTCTATGGCCTGTTAAGCATTTCTTCATGCTTTCCAAATATCCTAAATGCTGTGGAATATACATACTTAGCACCCTCCCCCCTATTTCCTTTTTGCAGGAATACTTGATTTTTATTTTCTCTTCCCTTCCCTCCCCTTCCTTTCCTTTTTCCTTCTTCCATTAGTTAAAGGTCCTTGTTGAATTCTTCTAGAAATGCCAAGTCTAACATCAGTTTGATGTCTACTTCTGCTTTCACTTACAATCTCTTTTGCCCAAATGTTTAAGTCAATTCAGAATTGTTTTTTTCTGTTGTCCAGTGAAATAATTTTTCATAAATGTTTTCTAAATAGTATCTATTTCTATCAGTAATCCTCTGAAAGATGGCTGTTTTACATGCATGATGTACATAGTCTCTAGTTCCAGAAGTTATTCTAGATAAATGATAAACCTTCTATTGTTTCAAGATTACAGAGTAAATCCATAAATTTATAAAACAAAGTTTCACTTAAATATGATCAAATCTGTAAAAAGCAGAAATTAGTACACTTATGCCTCAGTCATATTTTTGCCTATGTATTTTTCTGCTTATTTCAATATCCTGATGAAAGGGCAGTTAACATCACCATTCCTCAGATGATTCATGAGCTTGAGCTCCCTCTTTCTCCATGGAAAATACAGAACAAATATTTCATAATTAAAGTCTTACTTTCAGTACTGCTTTTAAATCCAGATTGAGGCCACTCATTTTAAGGCACTTAATGAACCACCTAAGTTAGGAGCCTAACCACCCATGATTCATTATATTATTGAGAGAGAAACACTAGGAATCTCTATGAAGAACGTCATGCTTTAGGTGTGCCATTTCTCTCCTCTATTTATGTAGGAAGTTTAGAAAAAATGTGTTTTCAGTAAGTTACTAAGAAACACAGGGAAACAATCTAAAATGAAATGTTGGTGCTAACGGAAGTCTGAAATGTTGAACAGAATGGATCACACATATATAGATTTTATACTGTGAAAATCAGGAAAGAAAAAGGGAGCATATGCAGATTTTAAAAGTTCACTTCAAAATTATGTTATAATGCTAAATGGTAGAAACTTAAAGTCAGGCCATATGGTATAAGGCACAGTTCTACTAAGCATCTGCTGATTTAGAGCTGGTGTTAGCCATGTTCAGACTGAGGGCACAGGGATTCTAGGCTTCTTTGTAACACTTGTATATACTAGTCTGGTATGGAACACAAAACTGGAAATAATCTCAACTGAAAATAAAAAATACAAATGTTTTTCTTTGGCACCTCTCCCACTAGGATTATAGTGTTCTGCAAGTTTATTTGTACTCTGTGCTAAATACCTTTAATTTTCTTTATCTCATGCAACATATCACGTACCCCTAATGTGACTGTATGTTCCAAATGACAAAAGCACATTTGCTTGTGCTTCTGCTTATTTGTGCAAAGCTTTCCTGGCAATAATAAAATGCCATATCTACTTTCACATATTACTTTTTGCAATTGACTTTGCAGATTCAGAACATCTCTTCCCAGGGCACTGTAGGGATTAATACTGAACACTGAACTCAATTTTGAGTTCAAACCTTGCTGTAACTGAGAACTTCAAAAAAACCTCATCACCACCAACAACAAAAAAACCAGCCAGATCCTACAGATACACTCCATTGCAAATAGTTCAGCATTTTCACATATATAGAGATTGTTCATCCAAATGTAATATGGAGTCCCTGTAAAATTATCCCTTTTCTACCTGCCTGATAGTAGTGAATTAATAAAGATTTTAACCAATGTATTCCTGTACATCTTTCAACCAGTGTATTTCAAAACAGTAGAATATTCAAAGTACAGGTCAGGAAGCCATCAAGAACATCCTTCATATGAAATTTATGGAAGACTGTGGGGTTTGTTGCTCCAGGATAGAATTTAAGTTTGTCAGATCATTGCTCATCAAATTATATTGTCCTTCACCTTTTATACTCTTAAGTTTTTTTCTTCTCAAGACCTTGTACCTACTCAGTCTCAACAGGAAGAAAAAAAGGATATCTGAGCTAAGGTCCTTTCTCTTATGTAGGAATACAAAGAAATTCAATCACTGATTGGAAAAGATTACTGGAAATACTGGTAAACAGGCCTCATAACTATCTGCTAGTATGGCAAAGGCTGTCTGAAAACATTCATTATGGGATTTTTTTAAACTTGATTAACACATTTAATAAAACACTGAATCATAATATAGGGACTGATTTAACTCTACTTTCTAGAAACTTTGTAAGTGTGTTTAGTAACATGACAAAGCATGTTTTGCGTAATAAAAATAAACAAACAGAAGCTAAAAGTCCCATTTCTATTTCACTGGCATATTGACAAAGAAATTTCCATAACTCCAGAGAAAAGTGGTGTAATTCCACACATTTTGCTACTTTGTTTTAGTAATAGAACACTTTCAGAACATGAAGTATGTAACCAAGAGGCACTGCAGATACAGGTGTCCTATAATAGCTGTTGTACAGCAAATTTGCATTATTTTTTCTTGGTTTTTATTGCTCAGCAGGAGATTGATTATGTTTTTCCCCAGGCAACTTGTTTATCTCCATTAATTGAAACATAAAGTTTGGACGTTTATCCTTTTAGCTTTATTTTGAAGTGGAAACAATCTAAGAGCCTTTGGTCTTGTAGGAACTGATAATGACCTTCAACAAGTAGTAGGATAATACTTTTTCTGTTTAAAAGACTTTTGCTGATCTTTTGATAGAAGCTATATCACACGTTGATAACATCAGTCAACTGAAATTTGTAAAGGAAAAACTATGTCTTTGTCCTTTAAAATTCCTTTCACCAGTTCATATATCAATATTTGAAAACTGTCATAAAGTTTCACAGAAGATATAGTTCAAAGAATAAAGATGTTACTAAGTTATCTGCATCATCTGATTTCTAAGAAAAAAAATACATACAGAAAAAGTTATAGACTCATAGGAAAATAAAAGGTTGGTGTGTGTTCAACACTGTGAACACAGTCTGTTGGAACAAGATGAAATTAGGACTTGGTTTAAAGTGCCTGGAGTATGGAGTAGGTATTAGCCCTGTTGAGTTTGTACTAACTCTTTCTATCCCGCTTTCCTGACAACATATTTTAAAAGACTGAATAATGATGAGGGCTAAAATTTTCGTAGTGTGGCTGTATTCCTCTGAAAAGAGCAATTATTTGTACCTGCCTACCTATTTTATGATTTATTTTTATGATGCTTACTAATTTCACTCAAGTCTTTCACTTTTACTATGTGCCTCTCACACTTGCTTTTCCATGGGCAAAGCTTGACTATCATGGGAGTGCTGTAGATGACAGTGCCTAAAATAGCGGTGGATGTCAGTCATTACATGTGATCTAGAGCATTCATCAGGCTGGGTATCTCTTGTGGAACAAAGAGAATATCATCTCTCTGAATCATATGATTTTGATCTAGTAGCTGTATGTTTGTTGCTCTCAGGACTGGTGTTGCTGAGAATGAACTGAAACAAATCAGTGAAAAACTAGTCAAAATTTAAGTCAAATGTAGAATTGAAATATGAGATGTATGGAGGGATTACGAATTATGACATCTGCATTCTTGCACATTACTACTCCCTAAGCTCCTATTTAGGTGCATAAGGACTCTGTAGAAGTAGTTGAATTTGTTCCAAACTAGCTGTTAAATGCAGACAGTTTATTAATCTGGAACATGAAGTTAACAGAGTTGCATTATCAGGGAACTGTTTCAGGCAAATTATCTTTGTCTTTAAACCACATCACTGCATGCAAGACCATAATAGCATGTCCATATAACTTTCATGAACACACCTATTTGGTTCTGAAGAAATTCAGGTACCTCTGCATGATTCCAGACCAGTTAACATTTCAAGGAGAGGGAAGATTTGGCCAATTATATAGAGTCCTCACCAGCAAAATTTATGTAATGCTTTGTGGATAGAGGGAATGATATTTGAGACCTTCAGATACAACACAGATTATCAAACTAAAAAAATAACAAGCAATATAGGGTTCACCATTAAATATGGATGATAAAATGTTAAACTGGTGTCTCATATTTTGAGTCCAGTTCACATCAAATAGAAAAATAAAATTATTATTATAAGTATGTACAAAAGGGACACACTAAGATTATGCAGTCTGAATAGATAAGTAACTGAAAACGTAGTTGGCAATTGCATTTTATTCTGATTTTGAAATTTACTGGAGCATTACTGAAAACCACGTGATTTTCTTTTAGATGTAAAAATACTGATTTTATAGAAGTCTATCTTAGAAACTAAGATCTGAAAGTTTTGACCTTAATTTTTGTCTGTCTTCCATTGAATTTATATCACACAATGGCTTCTGGCTATATTTAATCTTTTTAAAGAAGTGCTTCTGACTGCAGATCTAATGAGATTATGTTGGGTTGGGTAGGTTTTTTTCTTTGAAATATTATGCAAAGCTATCTTTGACTAAGAGTGGAAAATTTCAAAGGTCACTCCCTCTTATTCATTTCAAACCATTTTGACTGATAGTAAGAAATATCAGGGGTTTTTTTTAATTATATAACTGATCTATGATGTTACATATTTGTAGGAGTGCAATTAATTAATTCTACATTGATTTGTATCCTGAAACTTTCAGGTTTTTCCTAAACTCTTCTCAGTTTGGACTCAGTTTGGACTCGTGAGGCCGCACCTCAAATACGGTGCTAAGTTTTGCACTCAGGGTGCTGGAGCATGTCCAGAGAAGGGCAACCAAGTTGGTGAGGGGCCTGGAGCACCAGTCTGATGAGGAGCGGCTGAGGGAGCTGGGGC
>JAVJGG010000008.1:19489959-19523987 GCA_035590195.1 Aviceda cuculoides | reverse complement strand
GGTGGTGGTAAAATGTGGTTCAGAACTGTTGTCTCTGTGTGTCTGCATTTGCAGGTGGGTTCGGAGCTAGTTTGTCCCTGTGTGATTTCGTTTGGAACTGTTCTGCCTTCCTGTGGGGTCAGAACTGTTTCCTCTGTCCGTGCGTGTGTGTGATTCGATGGGACCTCCCTTCACGTGCAACCCTGCGGGGAGTTTCAGGTGATCCTTGCCCTCGTCGAATCTTTAAGTCACAAATTTGATCGTAACAAATTCCAGCGAACCACTCTGTTAAATTGGCTGCTGATTAAGTACTGTTAAAATTATACAACCGAATCCTGTGATCTATCTCAAAAATATTAATAAATGCTAAACTGCTGCTAAATCGAAGCCATGTAACAAAGTGTCTTTTGTGACACTAGCCCAGTGGTTAAATGGAAAAAAGACTGCTTAAACTTAGCCATTTTAATGACAGATTGGTCTTGAAGATAGCTAATGACAGATGTGCAGAAAAGAGCCAGTAGTAAATTAGCAGTTAAGCTTTACAGACAATCAGGAGTAAAAATCTTTCCCTTGTCCTCTTTCATCCATGGGTGTAATTGAGCCCTCAGACTTTTCCCAAAGGTACTGCTTCTGTACTATTGGTCAGCTGTGCGACTTGGGTTACAGTATTTTCTGATAGTGCCTGAACCGGTCACTATGAGTTTTCTTCACATTCAGTGGGAAGAAGATGGCATCTCCAAAGGGTGCTTCATCGTAGCTGTCGTGAACATCTGTCTGGGCTGGTAGGAACCAATCTCTGGAAGCTATCGCTGTTAACTGTAACAGTAGGCAAAGGTGAGGAGCTGTTATTTAAACATCTACAATGCAGATGTCAAAGTAAATTGATCGTATCCAAAGTGCCAACTTCATGTTTTCGGGTTTTAATTGTTTTGGTTTGGTTTGGTTTGGTTTGTTTTTTCTTTAATTTCATGTAATTGAAAGCTAATGCTTTTGTTCAGCTGTACATAGAAGGTAATTATGGGGAAGAAATAACATGCAGTTCTAATCCATGTTACTTGATCTTCAAAGCCTGAAAATGGACAGATAAATATCATTACTTAACCAGTACTGCCGACTTTAATAGAACCAATCATGTTTTGTTTAGTTTTGTTTGTTTGTTTGTTTGTTTTGCAATTATTTCAGATTGACACAATAATTTTCAAGTGAATAATGGTATTGTTTTCTTAGAGCTGCAGTTCTTAACTCTAGTCAAGACTTTTCTAGAAAATGAAATTTTTAAATTTACATTCCTCTTGTTTTGCTAAATATAAAAGCAACTTAATTATTTTATTTGTATTGTTCTCATTTAGGTTTAATGCTAAACATGAGTGATAATGTTCAAGAGAAGTATTATTTTAGGCAGTATTCTGAGTTTAAGTTTTACAGTGTATAAAATCTGAATAAAATTCTACATTTGGAGAAAAGGCATTTGAACTTATATTGTGGTAGCTCATGACTCATTCATTTGTCCTGGAAGACTGGGTACCCTTTTCATCTTTATCCCAACATTATTTTTACCTCTGCTTTGTCCTCAAAGAAAGATGTGTCCTACAATCACAATTTTATGAATGACAGACAAAAATGGATAAATTTGGCTGGCAAAGAAATTGCTATTTTATCTATTCAGAGAGACACTCTTCTTTTAAACCAGTTCGGCATATGAATTTACGTGAAGAAGTGGAAAATGGTAAGGGGGTTACTGTGTGGACTTAGCCTATGCTATCAATATATATTTTTGCAAATATATGAATGTCAATACATAATGCTGACTACATGAATGTAAAAAGGGAAAGTGAAAGAAAACAAACCACATCAAGATAGCCCTATTTTAACAATATTGTGGCTGACATCAAATATACTGTAGATATTCTGAGCAATTTAAAGAATATAATTTTTTTTTTTACCTTTATAAGTATGAAAGCTGCAGCAAGATACATGGTATTCCTTCAAAAAAAGTTAATGAATGGTATTAAATCAAATTTGTTTTGTCTTTTCTTTGTAATGTAGTAGCAAATAAGTTTATGAAATGTAGGTTCATGGGGTATAAAACCATAGTTCAAACAAAATCAGTTATACCATTATAATTTAGTTTTCCTATTATTTATGACACATCTGAACAAACTGCAGACCTAAAACAAAATAGTAGCATACTCAAAATTATTCCAAATTAAAATCTGTTACCATGACACTAACCTATATTCAAGAACTTAAAACTCTCTTCAATTCTAAATCACATGGTAGTGATGCCTCAAACAAAATGTTTTCTATAATTGAAATTATCTTAAACTGCAACTATTGAAATGTTATTTACATTAAAAACCTTAACTAGTTTTCATCTTTGTTTGTAGATTTCTTTTAGTTTTCCTTAGCATAATGATTGTGAATGCTGGGTTGGCCTTGCTGTTCCAAGGGTAACCCTCTTGTTCTGGGTCACTTCATTTGGGCTTCTTTTATCATAAAGGAAGAGACTGTCAGTAAGATATGAACCACTTAGAGGTGAAAACCAGTTTGTTGTTGGCTAATACACGTAGTAGATAGCTCCAACCAAGAAGTTATCATGCAAAGCATTAATATGCTTGCCATCCCTAATACTGATCCCTGATGAGTCTCAGTTGGCTGGGCACTTAGTAGTCCAGTGGGGAGGAGCCTCCTTGTTCTTTGAACAGGCTGATCCTTGCTGTTGCAGGTTTTTCTCAGGATTATATACCTTTTCAAGTCAGCATTTCTCATACTGAATCTCTGACCTGCTGATTATCACTGTCTCAACACCTACACTTGTTTCTCCCGCTGCCTTTTTTTTTGTCTTCCATGACTTTAGACTACTTACTTTCTCACACTTAAAATAATTTTCTCAGCAAAATGGTGCCAAAGTAAGTGATACAGCTGTGCTGCAGGAAACTAAGCACTGGATCACAAACAGCTGAACCCATTGGTCAAGGGTTACACTAGTGTACTGTAATTTGTTGTGTGTACATTTGCATAGAAAGTATCAGTCTTATTGTATTAAATTTTAATAATTGTCAAAGTAATTAGAACATTTAGAGATAACATGTATTGAAGTCTAATAAAATGTGGGTTTCAGGTTCAATATTTATCTTAAATTTGTCTTCACAAATTTCTGAAAGCTTGATTTCTTAACACTGGTAGAATTTCTAACTTTTAGAGATAACTCTTTTTCTAAAACAAAAAATTGAAATAACTTCTTCAATGTTAAATATAATTTTTTGATTTGTGAATATTAGTACCTTTAAAGATAGCTGCCCGCTGACATTACCACCAGGGAATTTAGGAACTACAGGTGCTCTGACTCACAAAGCACATAACATTTAATCATAAATTAGGTCTCTCTGTTAAGCAGGCTGTATGTCACTCTTGAATAAACTGGCTCATATACCTTTTAATATTTATTTAGTAAAATGTGCATCAAAATAAAATTTGAATTTCAGATATACTTTAAACTTTGTTGAACACCACTTATCTCTTGGCAATAGAAAAATGTATTCCTATTAATTGGAATTTATGTGAAATACTGTCCTGATTAAATGTAAATTAGTATTCATTAACATTCGGCAGTAAACATTTCTTGGAAAACACCCCAATACAGCATTCATTTTTTATTCACTTAAATAGCATGGAAAGTAATAATATGTTGTATTTGCCTCATGTTTTCCATTTCAAAACAATTGATAAGCAAGGCAATGAAGACCAGAAGAGAAATTATACAAGCCTTAGTACCTATGTTAGGTATCCATGTTCAATATTTAAGGTTAATTTAACATCTTTAGTTACATTTATAGTATAAGTAAGTGTATCACATGGTTGAAAATAAGGCCTCCCACACACATGAAGAATCCTGATGGCCAGAAAACCTAAAGACAATAGAAGTATAAAATAACAACTAAGAAAAGGATTTAACTGAAAGTGTCATCTACAGGAGTTAAGGTAGATCAGGATAGACATGAGTTAGACATCTTCATGAAAGAGTTTCAGAGCTGAAAGCCCCCTCATGAGGTTTTGACCAATTTACTGTGGAGTTTATGGTATGATTTTTTTTTTAAACTGATCATAAACTATCTAGGATACTTTTTGTTGACAAGAACACAAATGCAAAACTCAAAATTTGATGGAATATGCTGAAAAACATATAAAGCCATTATTTACATGCATGACCAGGTCTTCTTTGACTGATTTCTGGGTTTTCCCACATAATTCAATTTTTTTAATTTTTTTTCCCTTTTTTTTCTTTGAACAAATGTAAGGTAGAGTGTTGAACAAGGCACTTCTGCAAGGCGATAAATTAATTTGTGAAGCATTGCCTTCTTAGGAGTCACTGCCACCATTCATGCGCTCATCCATGTCTCCAGCAGTGGACTGCAGAGTGCCACTGAGGCTGTAACTTTCATGGCATCTTGAAAAGAGAAGAGACCATTTCAAAGATACCTTTGAAAATTATCTCTCGATGTCAGAATTGCTGAAATATGATGATTTTAATAAATGTGACTCAAGTCCACATGGAAAAAGAAACCAGTTATGGATAGATGAGTGCTTTGCCTATACATTTGAAACTGTTATTCATCATATTAAAACTATACAAGATTATACAAGGCGTTTGTTTTTTTTTTTACTGGGGGGGAGTTTATATGTCTTGAACAATTTTTTTCTTTTAAATCTACCTGCGTGTTATCCCTTCCTTCTTAATCTTTTAAAATAAGTAAATATTATCCTATAATTTGATCACATAATAGCCTTTTTTCCTCTGTCCTGTACTATATGAAATTTGAAATATTCCATGTTCCATGTTTTGATAAATTTACTTTTTTTATCGAATATACTAAAGTGCTGCAGGACCACATTCTTCATTGAACTTTATAATATGACAAATGGAGGATAAATATACAGAAGCTGAGATGAGAACTTTCATTTTCTTAAATCCGTGTTTAATTGTTTCTAATCAAGAAAAGAAATTATCATTAATGGGGTAGACCTCTATTGCTTCCTTCTGAAAGTTTATGTTCTTCCTTCTCTGCATTCATCATATGTTGCTCCCTAAATGTGATGTCTTCTGTGGAGCTAGAGGTAGAATTCTAAGGTAAATGAGGTGAAAATGTTTTAGATTAATAAAAAATTATGACACAAGCATTTTGTATATAAAGTACATGATTTAGAAAGGGAGGGAGACAAGGTATGTAAAATAATGTTAGGCTCTGTTGAAGTTTACCTGATAATAAAGAAGAAGGTAATAAATATTTAGTCTTCTTGAAGCAATAGATCCTACAGCACATGTAGCACTTGATTCTCAGCTCAATAAATTATATTCTTTTCACTTTATTCTGTATTTTTTTTCAAAGTAGGTATTGAATATTGAATTTTCTCCATGTAGATCATAAAAGCTCCATGAAAAAACAGAATAAAGAATTTAATGAATACTTTTGGACAGAATTTTCTGTCATCTTACTACAGTATATTTTATGTATTTATGTCTTATAGCCTTGTTGCTGATACCATTTAAGAGAGTTGCAGTCCAGCAGTGTTGTATATGCGTATGCATGCATTACCAAATATTAAGGTGACTAAGTTGCCATTTAAGCACAAGAAATTCAAGATACTAATTCAAGTTCTTCCTCAGGTACTGGAAATTCAGTGTCCCAGATCTCGGGCAAAATTTTTATGGTTTAATCTATCTATCTCATGTGTGCGCACGGTCTTTGTTGATATCCTTTTGCCTGTTTCACATCTCCATCTGCTTGGAAGTCAAAGAAAGAACCATTCTGGTACTATTAGAAGTACAAATTGTTAATTGTGCTTGGAGAAATCCTAAACCATGAATAGTAGCAATTTTTAAAAATAATTTAAGGAAAAGTCTTGCTTTGACCTCTCTGGATCAATAAACATTGATATCACTTTTCCAGTGAGTGCCTTTTTCTTAGAATTACACCAGCAGCTAAAAACCTGAAATCTGAGTTGCATAAATTGCATAGCAAGGTTTGTGTCAAAATGCTATATTTGTTAGAAGTGATGGGCAGATGTGGATGCTGTCAAGAACAAGACCTGACCTGGAGATACTGTTGATTTTCCTGTCCAGGTGCGGTCCTGCTAGCCAGCGAGAGGACCCTGCCCAAGCCATCCTGCCTGCGGGGTTGACAACTCTGTTATGCTCAGAGTACCAGGCTTCGTCTACAGTCCTGATTTAGGCTACTGCGATCAAGTGCAGGGCTGCCCAGAAGGTACACCCAGACAGCACCAATTTCAACATTAACATACCTTATTACTGCTTTTCCTTTATCTTGACTCTCCTTTTTGCCACCCTTGTACCTCCCTTTCTATGCCCCAATCTCCTCCCAACTGCCCTCAAGTGCTTTTTCCCTATTGATCCCGGTTTTGCTACATCCTTATCCAAATTGGATATTTCTTTTACCATTACTTAGGTAACCTCAGCCTTGTAGGTTATTGCTGATGTGGTTACCTTGGCACTGCTGGCCTGCAAGATACTGCCATCCCGCAGGTCCCCAGTACTCCCTCCAATTACCTGTGAAGTTCAGTCATTTCTTGGATAACTCTGCCTTAACCACCTGTGCACCCCACCATGCCTCACGGTGCTCACTGTAATTTATGTCAGCTTCTCGCACTGTTATCTGTCACATCCAGTAGTTTCCCATGTCATGTCATGTCATGTCCTCTCTTGTCCTGCTCAGTTAACTTAATCTCAGGGCAGGACCTAGCCAGCAGCCTGGTCTTGCAGCCCTAACAAGATTCCACCTTTTATGTAACTTCACAGCTATTTAAAGCAAATCTCCACGCCTATAGACACTTCTTTTAAGTATAGACTTTTTAATATACTTTTAACATGGGTAACTGGGAGGACCAGAATGCCAATGATAAAAGGTTGATTATAGCAGAAATAGTGATAAGTGCCCATCACTTTTGTGCCTCTCTTCCTAACATAACTGTAGTCAGCTAACTTTTCCAGTAACACCACTAATAGTATTTGACATTGAGAGACTTTGACATCATCTTCTCCCTGAAATTTAGCCATACTGTAAAAACATACTTTAAAATCTCTTATTAGAAAAAATTAAATCCTCTTTTCAGATTTTGTTAGACTTTTACATTTCATTTAAATAATCCTTATAAAGTTTGAGTAAGAAAAAAATGTTAGTTACAAAGCTGTCTGACAATTTTACAGTCCATTGTATTTGTTTTCTGTGTGAAGATTTGCCATCAAGTAGAATAAAAGATTTTAGCTAAATAAAAAAGTCTACATCTGTGAACACTACAAACAGAAAAAAGATTTCATTATGTTAAAATGTTATTAAGAGCAAACTGTGATTTAAGAAGTTAATTGAAAAGTGCACTCAAAGTCAATTCCAGTTTCAGAGGTATTGATTATTCCTTCTGTGCTCTCCATTCTAGCTATACAGAAAATTACCACCAATTGCTGAAGTTTTACTTTGAGAACTTAAAATTAATATCTCTATTTTAGCTACATATTACATCTTATCATTTATTTCTGAAAGACAACATAGCCGAAACATACTTGATAATTTAATTATTATAGATTTGTACATTAAACTCCAAAAGATATTTGTATGTTTTAAAAGTGTGGAAGTAGCACATCAGTGGATCTGATCTTCTGTACACATATTGTCTGGAACTTGATCCTTCTGTGAATGTGCCTCACAGTTAAAGTCTTTGGGCTTGCTGCTTGTATATGGATCAAATGCATAGACTCTGCTCTCTAGTTCCTGTGTACTGCCTTCAGGTCCCTTTTCAAAAGTAATCTAGACATTAAGGCAGATTTTTAAGGATAGGTCTGTGACCAGAAGAATGAATTTGGTAAGAACATAGGATAAAGTAGGAATAGTCTCGCACAAGGTGGGAATTATCTCCAGACTGCACACGCTAAAATTTACCTGCACTTAGATATTACTTGCGGTTTTGAAAGCTAAATACTGCAGTTTACGTTATAGTCAATGGTAAGATTGGGCGTCATCCAATTGCCTTGACATTGAAAGAGATATGACAGATATGACATAGTCCCTGCACCCTTCTCAAGTAACAGCTGCATAGGATACCTAAAGACGCTTGTCTTCTACCGATGACTATTTTTTGATATTTTACATATTTCATTAGCTATTGTCTATTTGTTAGGAATTTTTTATGTACTGGTTTAGGTTATTCTTGCTATAGCATATTCAAGTCCTGCAGAAGTCTCTTATTTGCCTGTGCATTCTGTTTGTGTGTTTACACAGCATAAATTCTTCAATGCTGTGTTAGCTCTCATAACTGAACTAAGTGTATTATATGGACAGATAGAAATGTGATGTCTGAGTCCCCTGTGCACTTGAAAATTGAATGGCACCATAGTCACCAAGTTCACTTGTCAGTACCTTACTTGTAATTTACTAACCTATATGTTTAGATTTATGTAGATGTTTGTTAGAAAGAATACCTGGTCAAACAAGTCAGATAAACTTACTTTAAAATTCAATGGAGTAAACATCCAACATAAATTATTGAAGCACAGCCTAACATCATTAAAATGCCATGTCATATCATTCTTCCTCGATAGAAATCTAGCTGGGTGGGTAGAAATCTAACTGGCAATGTGCTCTGTGGAGCATCGTGTATGGACTAGTTTTGGCCAAGTGAAATTGAGAAGTAAATCCTTGTAAGTTTGAAAGCCAGTGATGCTACTGTAATGGTAATATAAATGATGAGATGGAGAATAGTTAAGAAGGTAAATTAAAAACAAAAACCAAAACCAAAACAAAACACAAACTTACACTTGATTTGGCATTCAGCAATGGTTTTGTTCCTTCTCTTGTTCTAAAGGTTCTTTTTGATCTTCATGCACTTTTAGGAATGGTACCCTGGCAACTCGATGGAAGAAACTGGAAGAAAAGGTGTCAGAAGACATGAAAGAGGGAAGAAAATGTTTCCCAAAATATATGTCTTCTGTTGGAGTTGGGCATGAGTTCACTGATGAAGATTCACAGAACGGTGTTCTTTCCTCCTATTTTAATTTAATTTAAAGGGTGTGGTTTAACCTTCAAAAAAAATCTAACCAGAAAATTTCAGAATTATTTTTCAGGATTTCTTTTTCATTAAAAATGGAGGATAATGGTTTGCAATATGTTAGCCTGGCATTTAATAAGATGACCCAGAATCATAAAAATGCACCAAATTCTATTTTTTTTTTTTAAATTCTTGTTTGAGCTGCCTGAAGATTTACTCTGCCTGTATACAAATTTAAATTAATAATATAATGTATAATATAATTAATATATTTTTCTGTTATACAAACGTTTTTCATTATGCCCATCAAAGATAATTTATCCAGAGTTGTATAGTCCAAAAAAAAAAGAACTCAGGGCTGCCTTCTGAGTTCTCAGAGAACTCAATCCCTTATTATGCTCTCATCCAGCTAAGTCATATTTGTTAGGTCTCTTTTCTCTCTTTTAACAGATTGCTTGGGTAGATTAGGAATTATTTTTGCTTGATTGTTTGTTTTGTTATTTGTTTGTTTGCTTACTTTTACAGAAGCAATTAAGGCTGTGCACTCTGAAAAACGTCAATCCAATTTCATGACATAAACTAGTTCAATTATGTTAAAAGCAAAATCTCTTCTATTGTAATGTCAAAATTTGTTGTTTGACATAATTACTTCAGATATACTTTGTTTATGAATAGCTCATTTTGAAACAATAAAAATACTATTCATAATGTATTGCTTTAATAAACATGTTTCCAGTATGATTATCATACTCCATTAATAGATAGAAACAAACAGTGTACATGTTGTCTGAAATTAATATGAGATTTTATCTGGCAAGGAACTTAGGCACTGCAACATCTTATTGCACTACCTCATTTTTAAGTCTAGCTTTCAGATGTGTTCGTTGTAGACTGAAATCCCAGTCATTTTTGTTAGCTTCCTAAACAAAGTTATGTATATGAGACTGACTAGGGACAGAAGAGTGCTGAATGATGAGACAAGAGTTAGCCAACAGTAAGAAGTGTCTATTCAGTGCCATTACTCCTCAGACAATTCTGATCTCCAGGGAGGCTGTTTTCTCCACTTATGATTAACGGTCCTTCTTCTTAAGATACAGAGCACAGCAAGAAGAGTTCTGTTTCCCTTTCACAGAGCAGTTTATTAGGATATAGTAGATGCAGATGCAGATTCCTTCCTCTCGATGCAGACTTAAACCTACTTTTTTCTGGTTTTTTTTGCATATCCCCTATCCTCCAGGCTATAGATTATTGTGGAATAAAGCTGCAATTTGATGAGCAAGATTTAAAATATTTGTTTGTCTTGATAGAAAGACAAAAGCATGAGTAAGCTACTGAATGATCTTATTTGTCCACATATCTACTCATTCTGTCTTTTGTAGTCTCTAAATTTGTTTGGTATAAGAATTATAAATATGTAGTTCTCTGCCTACCCATGAACACTTCTTTAAAAATTAGCCGTGTTTACTCCTCTGCAATCCAGCTATCAGTGCAGTTTTAGACAAAAGATCACATGCTTTTGACACTAATCCATCTGATACATGTGTGAGGTGATTTGTTCTTGTTCATTTATGCATATGCCATAGCCTCTCCTACAATCCCTTCAATTTCAGGCAATTCCTTTATAGAGCCTGTTCCAGAAAGGATTCTGCTGTAAGTACTTATTTCTTATGTCAGCTGAATAGATCTGAGTATATAAAATTAAGTAATTTGAAAATACTTAACATTTAATAAGCAGATCGGACATTGTAACTTTTGAATTGAGAGCTTTATAAAATCTAATTTTGGCCTATACCAATATATTAACAGAGAACGGGACGAACATAGAGGACTATCCTCTAAGCTTAAAATACTGCTTGGCTTCCACTTGGATGTAGTATGTTCAGTGTTTCACCTATTGTTGCTGTCTTTTTTTGTCCTCAACTTCTCCCAGAAATTACTAGAAATTGTTCTTGCAGCTGTTATATGTTTTCTATTTAAACCGATCACCACATTTTAGGTAACATGATTTTTTTTTTTCTGAGCTAAGTAATTGGAGTGTCTACTTGACCTATTGTTGACTTTTAAAATCAGAATAGACTGATAATTTCTTTAGCTGTATCTAAATAGTAATAACAAAGCCATTCCGAGGCAAAAATGTCTTTTACCTAGTGCACCTTGATGCGAGATGAGCACTGTCAAGGTGTGTATGTGACCCTGACAGATTTAAGGTTCTTGAATTTTTATTATTGCTGAGAATAAATCAGTGATATAGGAATGAGATACTACTATTTTAATCATTATTTATCCAAATAGTGGTCAGCACTGCAACATGAAGTTCATTTAAGACATGGCACTGGCTGTTGTATTGTAACTCCAGGCTTCCTTTGTGTAATGAAAATAATTAGAGCTATCTTTTTAAAATGTGTAAGTTTTTAGTTCCTTGTACAGTGGTATTTTAATTCTTACAAGATTACTTGTTTCTCAGTTACTGAAAATAATTTTTTTTTTAATTTCAGATGCTACTGATATCTGTTACTAAGGTAATTTTTGTGTTCATTCCAACTTACGAAACAGAATAATATTGATTACCTCTGTTAGATGGAATTTATTAACTTGTGAAATTATTAACCTCTGACATGAATGAAAGGTAAATGTGAATACTTTATTTCTAAGGGCACTGTAAGTTCACTTGTTGAACTTAATAGCTCATTACCTAAGGAGTATTGGGCTACTTATTCTTCCCAAGAACTATATATAAATAGATACAATATGAAACATGACAAAATTAATACCTAGCATAAATCATGGCTATATTGGAATAACACTGGAGAAAAACTCAGCCTGCTATCCCCACAATAATTCACATTTAGTAGAACAATATGATATTCATAAATAATAGGGCTTCAAAGTTACAAGGGATTAAAAGAAAACAGGAGGTCAGATAATGGTGTTGGCTGACTGTCTTGCTCATATAATTACAACACAGCGATAGTTTATCATAAGATTAATAAAATATGACAACTGCTATGGGTTTTTTGTGGCTCTGCTGGTTCTGCAAATGCCATATGCTCATTGGATTTTATACTGCACTGTGCTTAGTAGTGTACTTGCAACTATAAACAACATTTGTGTATTATAATTAATCCTTGATAAATGAATGTCCACATCAGATTATAGTTAGATCATTTTAATTAAGTAGTTCTATTTTCTCTGCATTAAAATGTCAGAGGTAAGACTGTTGTTATGTTCTCACCCATTCACATTTTGTGATACTGAACACAATTTAATTATGTTTCTCAAAATCTACTGTGGGAATTAGTTACAGTGAGCTGGCATACAGATTTGACTATTCCAAGATGATACACAGGTCCATATATACAGGCTGGAAAGCACTGATGCTTTAGAGAGGCCTTTTCAAAACAATAACTGCATGAGTAACTGATAGACCCAACCTGAAGCAAATGCTACCCCTGAAATGTGATTACAGGCAAAACCCAATAGAAAACTTTGGAGTCTTAATTTGGGTTTGGGAAATTTGGCTTTGGCATTTAATGCCAAAAATAATATATATATAAAGTCCATTCCTGTTTGATTCTAAGATCAGCAGTATCACTGTGCTTTGTTTATGTGCATGCTTGCAGGGAGTCTCATTCTGATCTGTTTGCATAACCGAGGTCTTGAACCTCGATGCTGCGTACTGAATCCAGTGACTCTGCTGTTGTCTTCTGAATGGCCATATAGAAATCTCAAACTGCAACGGACAAACTTTATCACCATATTTGTCTCTCATAAATTGCAATAATAATCACGTTCTCCAAAAAAATATTATCTGTAGAGTGTTAGTTAAGTAATCCACAATAATAGTGCAGTAGCTGAAATGCTGAGACAAATTGAAAATTTACGATTAATTTATCCCTTCTATTTCAGAGGCACCAAATTCTTAGCAGAAGATATAGGAGTTATTTTCAAACTTGTGGTAACTCTCCTGACACATTAAATATTGTTTTCTTATCGCATAACAGCACCTCTTCAAAAGGAGGAACCAAGAGAATTTATCTGCTCCAACCAAGATCTGTTAGTGGAAGGCTTTTTCCTGGGAAGTTCATGATGTTTATTTTACCCTGTTGGTGTAAGATGTGGATTAAATTAAGGTCTTTGACAGCCTGTACCAGTCTTCTGATTGTAAGGAAATCATGTAAATTAGAAACTAGATACCAGTTTGTCTCCCAGCAGTTGTTCTTCAAAATTAAAAAAATCACAAGTCTTGCCAATGGCTTGGAAATAACACTGCAACCATACTTTTTATAAAGTCTGTGGGATCTACATGCTGGTCTACCAATAGATTCCCAAGGAGCTCACGCCAAAGTACTTCCAGGGAAATTCAGAGCTAGAGAGGCACATAGTGAGTTTAGATGATTTATTCACAGTACTTGTGAATCATAAGGTTTGTACCTACTTAAAAAGCAAGATTCACTATTGTGCTGGTTTTGGCTGGGATAGAGTTAATTTTCTTCACAGTAGCTAGTATGGGGCTATGTTTTGGATTTCTGCTGAAAACAGTGTTGATAACAGAGGGATGCTTTCATTCCTGCTGAGCAGGGCTTACCCAGAGCCAAGGGCTGTTCTGCTTCTCCCCCCACCCCACCAGCAAGCAGGCTGGGGGGGCACAAGGAGTTGGGAGGGGACACAGCCGGGACAGCTGACCCCCACTGACCAAGGGATGTCCAGACCACAGGACGTCGCACTCAGCAATAAGAGCTGGGAGAAGAAGAAGGAAGGGGGGACGTTGGGAGTGATGGCGTTTGTCTCCCCAAGTCCCCGTTGGGCGTGATGGAGCCCGGCTGTCCTGGAGATGGATGAACGTCTACCTGCCCGTGGGAGGTGGGGAAGGAATTCCTGGGTTTGCTTTGCTTGTGTATGCAGCTTTTGTTTTCCCTATTAAACTGTCTTTATCTCAACCCACAAGTTTTCTACTCTTCTCATTCTCTCCCCCACCCCACTGTAGCAGGGGGAGTGAGTGAGCGGCTGTGTGGGGCTGAGCTGCCGGCTGGGGTTAAACCACGGCAGCCACATAGTTGTTGTCAGTATGCGAGTCTGTAGTTAAGTGAGTACAATATGCCTTCGTATAGCAATTTGTGTCCTGCAACATAGCCATGTTTCATAAAGCATACTTCTGCTGGAACTTGACCTAACTGAAAATCAGTAACCCAAAAGACCAAAGGAACCAGTGAGTAACAAAGTGGAGGACAGACAGTGACAAACTGTACTGTACATTTCAAGTGTTCGAAACAGCTTCTGCTCAAGGCATTTCTTTGATTATACCTTGATGAGTTCCTACTATTTGGAGATTAATTTTTTTTTTTTTTTTTATGTCTCTTACCATAAGGTTAATAATTTCTTATGTGTTCTTTTCTAGGGACATAAGATAACAATTTTTTGGAGAAATCTTAACAGAAAATAAAGACAAGAAAATTTTTAAATGGCGAGAATGAAAAGGAAAACCATGACTTCTAATCATCGCCCATCTCTATATAAAACCATATCGAATGGCCTATAAATCAGGCAGATTTTGGCTCTCAGTGCTGGAATGAATATGTTTGTGTGTGATATATAACAGATATCAGTTCTTCATAACTTTTCCAAGATATTTTTCACAAAGAAATTATTCACAGAAATTTATTGGCAAAGTAGTTGCCCAAATGGTTTCTTTCTTTAAGATCTGTACCTGACAGAACCATAAAGAAAAATCTGACAGAAGCAGAAAAAGGGACTATTTTGTCAGATAATTATGCAGAAAATACACATTTGCTGTGGGTCATCCAAATATTGCACGGGTTTGGACCTTGCAAATCAAAATTATCTGGCAATTCGATAAAGGAACTGCTTTTATACTCATTTTTCCAACAATAAAAAAAAAAATTAGAAAGGAAGTCCCAGAAGTTAAAATTCACAGATTCCAATGATTTTGTTCTTAAGTATTCATACATATTTACATTGTTAGAAATACCAAAATGATAATGATTTACATGCATATTCTGCAGCTGCAAATGACTGCATGATCAAGAGCACTATAGAATTTGATCCCTTTCTGTTTGACTAATATATTTTTCCAGGCTCCATTTAGTTAGGCTGATTTCTAAGCAATTTTCAAGTACTCTGCTTTTGTTTAACAGAAGTCTTTCAACTCTCAATGAATTCTCATGTCCTTCTTGACAGTTCTTAGAAGCAAATTTCCATTTTTAGGTATAATGTTTTGTATAATGACAAGTGTTGATTTCCATCATTGAGAGCAGATGCAGTTATTACTGAAAATAATAATAAAAAGTTTCTTGATAGAATAGCCCCAAGTGTTTTGCTTTATTAATATTAATGGTGTTAATAATGTATTAATAGTAGAAGGCCAAAATCTACTGCAATGCAAATTGGCACCATTCTGTAAATTTGGTAGGACTATATCCAGTAAATCTGGCAAAGTGATACAGTTTCTAACTGAATCTGGGGTTTTGTAAGTGTATCCTTAATATCTGTGTTGAGTAAAAATGCATGGTTTTGTTTTCTTTCCATTTCGTTATCATTTTTGTAACCTTGTTTCTCTTATACATTACTTTTAAAAGTCATTAATGACTAAGAAAGGAATATATCTCTGAGACTGTCAAAAAATGGATGAGCTTCTCCTTGGTGAAAGTATCTAGTTTTCTATCCTTCTAAAGACTGAAGAGTTTCCTGATATTTGGTGTATTATATTTTCTTTTATGATAATAAATGTAATATGTAGATTTTTTTTTTCCTCTGATGTTATTTACCCTTTCAAACTGCTTTAAATTACATTTAAAACTAGTCTTCTCCATTATTGAGACAGATTTGCATACCATTTCTGTGATTTTAAAAAGTGCAGTTCCCCGTGACTTTGAGTGGATTTATGAAATCAAGACCTCTTTTTTTGGCTAGTCTTTCTCCAGGAATTTATGCTTGAAAATGTAAGAATGTGTAATTATTTTAAGATGTCATGTCATCTTTTTCTTTGCAGTAAAAGATACAAGGGAATTGGGAAAGCTATACTTTTATAATATGCCTGAATGTATTCTTTGTTATTCTATCGGGTGTTCTTGCTAAAACTTATCGTGTATGAATCCATATGTGTGTATACACACACATAAAAATTACATGTTATTACTGCTGATTTTTTACACCAACAATTTTTCAGTCTTAATATTTAACTGCAAATGCTTAATTCTTTTTAAGTGAGACTTTTGTATTAGCAGTACAATTCATGTAAGGGGAACTGAGAAGCATAGATACTCGAATCCCTGCCTATTTCTAGGCATTGTTTGTTTTCAACTAGTAAAAGGTTGTGTGATAAGAATGACAGTTCTATAGTACTAGTCAAGACTGGGGCCCTTATTCAAAAACTTTCGAAGGGCTGAGCTTTAAGTGTGTGACAGCTGTCTGTATGGCTCTAGGGTGCAATCATTCACAATTTAGATAGGCAATGTAAATTTTGCAGTAAATGAGCTTCCATACTGATACAACAGAAACAGTCTGTATTTGTAATCAAATCGAATGTCACAAATTGGCCACAGAAATATGGTTAAATTTTAGTACTTAAATGGTACTTGAAAAATTAACCACACAATCTCAGAATATTTTTCTAAATTGTTTCAGTAAAATGTCATGTTATGTATAAGTTAGCAAAAGAAGTTACAAAAAAAAAGTCAAGGAGGAAAAGACTTGCACCTCGTTTGTTCTCTGATACATCCTGCAAGTTGTTCATCTTGTTTGACAGAAAACACTACAAAATGTGACTGGAATGAATTTAAATTATTTATTATAATTAGTAAAATGGGGGAAGGGGACAGAAATTGTCCTTTTTTATGCATAAAAGAGATTTACATGTCTAATTTCCATTATCAGTGATCAAGAAAGGAATAAAAATAATTATTTCCATTTAATAATTTTCTCCAAATTTCAGAGCTGCTCTCATTTAAAATCAATAATAATGTTTCCAGGTTAACACTGTGCTCATTTAATATACTGAGGCCCTAGGGGTAGGGGACATTTACATGGCAGCTCTTAAGTGATTTCACTTGCTAATTCTGCCAGTAAAATCAGATTATCTCCCAAATGGGGAGAACTAATTAAAAATTAGATGTCTTCCTGACTTTTTCACTTGGAGTAAAACCTCAGAACTAGAATGTCACATTCATTCTGTAGGGAGGATTTGTCAAATCTCTTTTCTTTAGGGTTGATGAGCTTCTGGATATGTAAAGTTAACATCTTCAATCCTCAGTTTAAATCCTCGTGATATAAATAAAAGTTTTACATAAAGATGAAGGAAAGTCCATGTGTTCCTATGTCTTAAGCCTCTCTAGGAAACTTGGATGAGTCAGAAAGACAAGAAGCAGAGAGACGAGCATTGCAAAGCTACTTCACATAGAGCAATTTACTTTAATAAATGGACTCAGACATCTTTATACTATGCATGTAACACTGCATCTAAAAGCAACAGTTTCTTAAACTTTGTGACAGGTATAGAACATTTGTTGACTGTTTAATTGGCTTCGTACATAATCTCTGTAGAAGGCGGCCTCTGATGCTAAGAAAACACTTTCTATTTCATGGGTTTATTCCCTACCATGGCCTTGAGCTAATTCATAAAGTCCCAACTGGAACTTAGATGTAAAAAGAACCTGTCAGCCATTTACAGCTTCTATGAACTGAACATCAAAAAGAAAGAAAAACAGATGCCATGATAGAAACAGAACAAAAACAACCGTCAGAGGCAGGAAAGGACACTTCTGAGAAATGCACATACTATGCTGCTTGTTTTGTTTTCATTTTCTTAGCATTTGTTGTTCATAACATTATAAGCAACAAATGCATAAATATGGTGATTATTTACATTAAGATAGACACATTATAGGAAAAATCTATCTAGTAATTATATCAATCAAACTGTAACAAGACTTCTCCCCTTTCCTTTTTTTTAATACATCTTACACATAAACTATATAAAAAACATCTGATACACTTAAGAAATTAAGAAAAGTTATTTACTACTGCATATGTCCAGGCTGATCTTAACCCTGAAAAAAGCCAAGATGTCCCACTCAGGCATCTGCAAAACAGTTAATGATACTAGAAACCTTAACAATACACAGCCTCCTGGCTTTAGCTCTGAATGCTGATACCTTGCTCTAAAGCACTTCTTTAAACTGCCTCAGAAAGTGAAAATTCGGTGCTTTAGGGCAAGTTATGTGTTTGGAAGGAAAAAAAAAAATCAAACAAAACCCCAATCCTTCACTTTCAGATAAGGAAGTAACTAGTTTACAAGTCAATAAAAACAGTAAACCTGCCTACTGGGAGGAAAAAGTATATGTTTCACATGTAGTAGAGCAATGAAAAAAATTGTCCATTAAGAAAGTCTTGAATCTTAGCAGCAAAGTATGAGAGTGAGCTCTGAAAAAGTGAGGAGGGAAGGAGAAAAGAAAGGAAGATCTGGTGCTAAATGTCCACGTATCGGACCCAAGTGGTGGGTTTGGGTAGATGGGAGCTGCACAGTGCCCTGGATGGAGAAGGCCCTGAGGGTCCCGTTGGCTCTGACACCACTGTAAACACCCCATTGCACCCCAAACTGCAGCCGGGCAGGGGAGCCCCAGGTGCTCTGGCTCACAGGTATTTAGGAAAGAGGGGCAGCTGCGAGGCACAGGAGACACATCGGGGAGAGGCACTTTGGGAGACTGGGGGAAAAGGTGTGTGGGGAAACATGTTGAAGAGAGGCACCTGTGGAGACACATGGGGTTAGACTTTTGGGGAGACGCGAGGGGAGGGGCACTGGGGAGACGTGTAGGTGCTGTGCAAGGTGCTGTTGGAGAAATCGCAGAAAGACGAAAGGGTGGTGACAGAAGAGAGACTCCAGGGGTGCGCAGGAGAGGACCCAAGGCAGGACTGATGGGACTGCAGAAGAAGGCACCAAAGTGACACCCAGGGGACCCCACAGCCCAGCCCCCTGGTTGTGCACCACACAGCTGTGACTGCTGCACTGACCCATCCGACCTTCCTTCTGCACCGCACTGTCTATCCCAAGAGACAGCAAGGTCATGTAATTTGTAAAATTGCACATGTATCTGTGATTAAAGCATTTTGTATCTGCCAATGTCATCTTAAACTGTGACATTCCAGAGATTTGATTCCACGGCTCTATTGGCATTATGGCTCTTTATTGCCAGACAGTATGTAGCAATCAATACCTTCATGTTTCACAGGCACTATCAAAGGGTACAGTATTAACCCCCCAAATAAAGAAAAAAACAACAAAAAAACCCCAAATAGGGATACAGATTCAATCATTCTGACATTAATTAAAAAGGTACTTTCTGCAGCAAACCTATTTTCACTACACAATTCTCTCCCTTTAGCTTCAGAAATCAAAGAACATTCTGTCTTGAAAATAGTTTGGTCAAACAAAGTCTGATAAGCCATAACAACAAGTTATAAATTTCTTTTACTCCAAGATGCATATTGAACAAAACACATCTTGAAAATGCATTCACAATTATGCTTAGAATAACAGAATTCAAAATAATTATTAACATATCTCATCCAACTGCAGTATTTTAATATGAGGCATTACAGGGGAATTGATTTATATTTCTTTTGACATTAGTCTGTAGCTAAAGGCATGCCAGTGTAACCCATGAAAAAGGAAAAATTACATGTCATGTTCTTTAATTTACTGGTGTTCCTATATATCTTAAATACTTGATTTTGTGGCCCCTTTTGTGTTACTTACTTTTTTACAGAACTTTCATTTGACTTCAGTGGTAACAGAATAGGACTGAAAACCAGTGTACCTTACCTAATATTTTTTCTTAGAAAATAAATTATTAATTTTTTTTTACAAAATTTTAATTATATATTAAAGCATGACAAATACAGTCTTTCTGAATAATAACAAAATCAGTTCATCATATATTATAGAAGAACCACTCCTTTGGTTCTATGCTTTAAAATGTGAAACGATGTCAATTCATTTGCCAGTTTTGTTCAAAGACAGTAGAAAGCATCTACCAACTTGGATTTCACCAAAAATATTTTGTTAAAGAGAACTCATATTCATTTTGAGCTCACATGAATATTTGACAAAAGGTTTATAAAGACTTACAAAAATAAAGTTTAAAAACTTCATAAGTCTCATTTTATTTCCATGAAAAGTCCTGTTATAGAGCATTCATAACTTTTTATGTGAATTTTAACAAATGTTAGGGACATGGCTTTACCAACTGTCATAAAATGCTTTTGAAAATTAAAAAGAAAAATTAGGAGGAGTAGCAAATGGATGCCCCCTCAGCCATCTTTCAAACTTTAATACCGTGACTTTTCATAAATATGTTTTTAAACAGGACCTTGGATTGAATAACAGTACATAAGGATGCTTCCTGTTCATGAGTTGTGTGCTAAACCAGTCTGCTTGCAAAACAGAATTTCTTCTCCAGCTCTTGGTTCCTGCATGTCCCACACTCTACCATGTGCTGCTACTTTGCCCCATAAGGAAGTGGGATGGGGAGGATGTCAAGGCAACATCAAGACATTTTGTACTTTAAATGCATTGTATTCTGTTTATCCTAGCAGGGCTGTTCCTTTAAGGGACTCTCTGGTCGATCTGGTGTTTATCAAATCCATCAGGAAGGATTACACAAAATCTATCCCACAGAGGCTCCCAAGTCTGCATTTGTAAGAACAGAGATTATTTCAAACGTGAATTTTCAACTCATGCTCTGTAGCTAATAATCTTAAAAGTAATGGAGGAAGGGGCTAACAATCATCATTCTGTATCCTCAGAGCACTGAAATGAATGAATGGAAGCCATATGCTTCTTAGAAATGCTGTAGAACAGATGTAACACTGGGAGAGAGTGTGTGTATGTTAAAAATAGATTGATAAATTAAGAAAAGATACTCTATCTAATAACATTAGACTTTTTATTTTATATTTACTAAACATTATTATTTCTCTATTGTTTATTACATTATTAACATAGAAAGATACCAGTCAATGCTTCCATCTTTTCTGACCTACTCTTTATTTCTACAGTTCTTCTGATGTAAAATAATATTCAATTTCAGATCCTCTACCTGTGTGTCTGTTTTGTTCGATATATTGCCCACGCTACTTGCTTTAGCAGAGTAACATATCTAGGATTTACGTTTTCATAAAAGCTCTTTCATTTTTACTCTTGTCAAACTGTTGTATAGGTACCTATGGGTGAGACAGAGAAATAGATAGAAGAAAAAATTTGGTTGAAGGGAGAAGATGTACGTGCACGTGAGAGGAGTAGCACATGAAAGTCTCCCAAGACTAGAAGGGCCATGGAATCTGCAAGAACTGAAAAACTCAGGACACCGTGAATCTGCCATGTCAATTCAAGGCCACCAGCACATGCTGGTATCAACAGTAGACTGGATAACTCAGATGACATCCAAGAGGGCAGTGGTTGCTCTATGCAGGCAAGAACAACAGGATTATGTTTATATACACCTGGGGAAAGAAGGAAACCATTGAGGGTATTTCTGAACACCTTTGTAGAAGCCATTGGAGCATCAGTATGACTCTCCAATCCTGAGCTGGGGTTGACCTCCTGGCTGCTGCTCCAACTACATAACTATAAAAGTGTATGTGTGTGTGAGAGAGAGAGGGAGGGAGAGGGAACTTTGTGAGGGAATGATTGAATACACTGTGCAAGTAGTTATCTGCTATGAATAACAGCTTGATTCTATTAATAGCAACAGCTTAATTAATAAGGGCTGTTCTAATAAATGTTCATTGTGAATAGTTTCTGATACCCTAATAGAAAAGGGAATTTACAACACTAGATGCTTCTTACTGACCACATCCAATTTCCTCGTTGAAGCAGATGCAGTATTTCTCTTAGTTGCATTGCCTATGTGCAAGCTTACCTCATTAATATTAATGGTTTCATTTCTTTCTTATCTAGCCCACTATCATTTTGTTACTTATTTTATCAGCACATGCTGGACATCCTTATTCTCCTGATATTCTTCCATGCCACACATGGAAACTATATAAATCCATACACTTTCTCCTTTTTGTTTTATATCATAGAGTCAGAGAATGGTTTGAGTTGGAAGGGACATTAAAGATCATCTACTTCCAATCTCCTTGCCACGGGCAGGGACACCTTCCACTAGGCCAGATTGCTCAAAGCCCCATCCAACCTGGCCTTGAACACTTCCAGGGATGGGGCAGCTTCTCTGGGCAACCTGTTCCAGTGTCTCACCACTCTCACAGTGAAGAATTTCTTCCTTATATCTGATCTAAACCTACCTTCTTTCAGTTTAAAACCATTACCCCTTGTCCTATCATTACATGCCCTTGTAAAAAGTCCCTCTCTGGCTTTCTTGTAGGCCCCCTTTAGGTGCTGGAAGGCTGCTATAAGGTCTCCGTGGAGCCTTCTCTTCTCCAGGCTGAACAACCCCATCGACCCCTCTGATCATCTTTGTGGCCCTCATCTGGACTTGCTCCAATAGGTCCATGTCCTTCTTATGCTGGGGGTCCCAGAGCTGAACACAGTACTCCAGGTGGAGTCTCATGAGAGCAGAGTAAAGGGGGAGAATCACCTCCCTCGACCTGCTGGTCATGCTTCTTTTGATGCAGCCCAGGATATGGTTGGCTTTCTGAGCTGAGTGCACACATTGTTGGGTCATTTTGAGCTTCTCGTCAACCAACACCCCTAAGTCCTTCTCGGCAGGGCTGCTCTCAATCCATTAATCACCCAGCCTGTATTTGTGCTTAGGATTGCCCCGACCCATGTTCAGGACCTTGCACTTGGCATTGCTGAACTTCACAAGGTTCTTACAGGCCCAACTCTCAAGCCTGTCAAAGTCCCTCTGGATGGCACCCCTTCCCTCAGTCATGTCAACTGCACCACACAGCTTGGTTTCGTTGGCAAATTTGCTGAGGGTGCACTCAATTCCACTGTCCATGTCACCAACGAAGGTGTTAAACAGTGCTGTCCCAATACCGTCCGCTGATGAACACCACTCATTACTGGTCTCCACTCAGACATCGAGCTGTTGACCACAGCTCTTTGAGTGTGACCATCCAGTCAATTTCTTATCCACCGAGTGGTCCATCCATCAAATCCATATCTCTCCAATTTAGAGACGAGGATGTGTGGGACTGTGTCAAATGCTTTGCACAAGTCCAGGTAGATGACATCCATTGCTCTTCCCTTACCCACCAAAGTTGTTACCCTGACATAAAAAAGCCACCAAATTCATCAGGCATGATTTGCCCTTAGTGAAGCCATGTTGGCTGTCACCAATCACCTCCTTATTTTCTGTGTGCCCTAGCATAGTTTCCAGGAGGATCTGTTCCATGGTCTTGCTGGGCACAGAGGTGAGGTTGACTGTCTCATAGTGCCCTGAGTCTCCCTTTTTTACCTTTTTAAAAATGGGTGTTATGTTTCCTCTTCTCCTGTCAGTGGGAACTTCCCCAGGCTGCTACGACTTCTCAAATAAGATGAGTAGTGGTTAACCTAATTAATCCACCAGTTCTCAGTCCTCTGTAAGGATTATGTTTGGATATAGGCACTCACATATTGCATATTTGAGATGGAAAACCAGCATGTGCTGCACATCTGCAGCAGCTTTGCTATGGGTTAACAAAGCTGACCATGCCAAGCTAACCTCAAAATATAAACGTGCTTTGTAGTGGATCTATTCTATTCAAACGTCTATTGAAACTTAAAAAAATCGTTAGCTGAACTGGGGCTAGTTACAAGTTATAAGGTAGATAAAGGGCTTGATGAAAAAAAAGAGACAAAATTCAAGGAGTAAAAAGGCATGTAAAGGAAACTCCTGTTGGATTTTCTTAGGATTCAGTCTTGAGAACAAGCTTATTTAGTATTTTTATGACTGATTCTAATAAAAAAATAGGAATATTCTAAGTAAATTTTCTCATAATGCAGAGTTGGGAGACATCATTAATACACAGCCAGACCTGCATATCATGAGGGAATAATAAGATAATCTTCCAGGATGAAGTAATACAAATGGGACAAAATTTAGTGGGGTCATGTGCATAGGGATTTATAGAGTGAGTTTCTACCATATTAAAGCTTATTAGTAGAATATTGCTTCAGTGACCATGACTATACACTGCCAAATTAATACAGAAATGGAAAAAGTGAAGGGAAAGTCTAAACAGTGCCATGCAAAGTATTCCTAGTAGGAAAGTATTACAATTATTGTACAAAGGAACAGAATAGAATAGAATAGAATAGAATAGAATAGAATAGAATAGAATAGAATAGAATATTTCAGTTGGAAGGAACCTACAATGATCATCTAGTCCAACTCCCTGACCACTTCAGGGCTGACCAAAAGATAAAGCATGTTATTAAGGGCATTGTCCAAATGCCTCTTAAACACTGACAGGCTTGGGGCATCGGCCACCTCTGTAGGAAGCCTGTTCCAGTGTTTGACCACCCTCTCGTTAAAGAAATGCTTCCTAATGTCCAGTCTGAACCTCCCCTGGCACAGCTGTGAACCATTCCCCATGTCCTATCACTGAGTACCAGGGAGAAGAGCTCAGCACCTCCCTCTCCCCGTCCCCTCCTCAGGAAGCCGGAGAGAGCGATGAGGTCGCCCCTCAGCCTCCTCTTCTCCAAACTAGACAGACCCAGAGTCCCTAGCCGCTCCTCAGAGGACATGCCTTCCAGCCCTGTCACCAGCTGTGTTGCCCTCCTCTGGACACGTTCAAGGACCTTCACATCCTTCTTAAATTGTGGGGCCCAGGGCTGCACACAGTACTGGAAGTAAGGCTGCACCAACACTGAGTGAGATGAAAATGCATGAATATCACTGTGGGAGTAACCTCTCCTTTTTTATTTTGCCTTTTCAATACTAAATGAAGTCAGGATCAGTTTGTGCCCAGCTCCAGATATATACACATTTGAGGTTCATGTATAGACCAACATTTATATACCTGGTAACACCAGTCCTCATTGGCAGACCAAGAGTGTGGTTGGGTCAACATTCAGTCTGCAATGGGAGCTCTGTGAGTCAATGTCTATCCATCAACGCATCCCGTGCAATCTGGAGTGTCCCAAGTGCTTCAGAGGAACCAAAGTTGAGGTGATAGACAAAAACCTAGTTCTTGAAAGAGGCAGATGTAAGAAATATTTACTACAGCTAAAATCACTGCTAGTAAGATGTCACTAGGAAGTTACACTGTGACAAAGCTGTAAAGTACAATGCATGGGAGAAAAGTTAGACATCCAACTATCTTGGCAAGTTAGGAGAAGCTTTCCAAATTTTCTGTCATGCACTAGATGTTACTCTGCTACCATAACAATAAGCCACAGACCCCTTCTCTTCCCTTCCACCATCTCTTCTGTCCCCATCTTCTCCCAACTGCATGTCATAAGTATAATCACTCACCTTGCTGGAGCACAAGAACAAAGCAGCTCCATCAGTCCAGGTTCCATCCCAGCACAGGGGAACCATGAGACTTCCTTCCAAGCAGCCACGGGCTGGAGACTTTAGGGTTTTCTTACCATGTACAAAATAAAAACTATACTGAAAAAAGCCCACAACTATGACCATTCGCTGTGAATGGACAAAGTTGACATCCTGATTTTTAATATTACAGAATTCATATCTGTATTATTGCTTCAGTTAGGCAATATTCTGAATGCTTTAAGATTTTTACAGTAATCTGTATAAATACATTATATATTAGTGGATTTTAACTAGAACTGGATCTAAATTAATACATGAACCTTTACGTAATACAAGGGAAACTGATAAAAAGAAATTTCAAACTACTGAATATAAAGTAAAAAACAAGTTTCCCATCACCCTCCAATCTCTGCAGTGGAGAAAGCTGAGGTTGCCAGTAATGTAAAGCCTGAAAGATTCAGAACATGAATCTGAACCTCCTGACATATCTTTGGAGGTTTTTGTTAGACACGGTAAAGAGTGTGCTTCGTCATGAGTATGTGGGCTGGGAACATACTTTGTCCCCACTGCAAATGTGGAAACGGCATCTTTCCACTTAAGATGGTGCTCTCCTTCAATAAATCACAGGTTAAGTGTGCATGTACCAGAAGAGTATGTACAGAGAGTAACTAGAATTTAAGCACTGACAGAACAGGAATGTAGCACATAGCATTACAAGATTAATTCTGCTTTTCAGAGCACTTCTACTCATCATCCTGCTTACCAGCAGATGGAGGTGAGGGACAGGTTACTTTTCGTTTCAGTACATCACGATGGAGTAGGCACAGCAGCCATCAGAGAGCTCTGAAGCATCACACTCAGCCACTCAGCAGTCATACCTGTGTGCTGGAGCAATACTTTGTACCACTTCAGTTTATAACTTAGTCATAATTAGTGGCATTGTCAAAAAAATTTTATAGGTGTTTATTTTCCCCCCAGACAGATAATTAATTACCTCTCATTGGTAGATTTATACATAAGGAGCCATAGGTTGATTGTTCTTCAGAATACAAAGATAAAAATGTCTCTGTAAAAGTCTAAATGATTTTTGTACACATACAGTTAGCATACAGATTAATGTAATCAGAAAAAAAAAATTACATATAGGTATCTTACACATATGCATGTGCATAGTTGGATGCACAAAGGAAATAAAATATTGCTTGACCTGGGTTTTCAAAAAGGTTTTTGCTGTTCTGTTGGGTGATAAAGGAAGAACCCTCCCTGTTCAAGCTTAACATTGGACTATGAATACAGAACTAGAAGTTCCATGGCTTTGCCCTTTTTACTGAGTCCATAGACACAATTTGTCCAGTCCCAAAACAAAATATTGAATAGGAAATGGCAAACCTAATGGATTAGGTGTGGACTGTAGAAGAACAATCCAGGAAAAACACTGTGTCCATTCATAAGAGGCTAAAAAGAGAAGAAAATGTTTGCTTGATTAGTTCCCGGGAGGTTTAACAAGGCTATTCCACAAGGACAGATCCTGAGAGCTCAGCTGGTGCAGCACTGCTGGGACTGGTGCCAGGAAGGCACTTAAAGTAGAGCCAGAGCACAAATATTGGGCTGTGTCCCTCCTGCCAGAGCAGAGTGAACCATCGCATTCTGCATGGCCAGCTCTTCCAGGAATCCCTTTTTAGAGAAACTAATGCTTTATTTTGAGAAAAAAAATATCTGAAGGTAGCAGTGGTAAAATGTTCTGTCTTGTGTGTTTTACTGCAGCAACAAAGACTTTACCCTACTTGAATTTTGTAATGCATTGTTTTTTATAAAAAACTACATAATAACTCTTAATAACCAAAGAGTGAGTGCCCCCTTAAAATGAATTACTGGGAGAAGGAGACCACACAAAGCTGAAGGTATTAAACTGTATGGAGACTAGATAGCCTGATAAAAACATCCTGGCAGAGAAGTGGTTCAGGTGTTTTACATGTCACCTTCAGCTTTCGTCTTGACTAATGAACTGAAGGTGGATTATTTTAATCTTTTTTTCACTAGCTAGCAAAGCCTATTTGTGTTCTTTTCACTGAATAAGGCAAGAAAAACCTTACATCCCAATTCTGAGATTCTCCTTCTCAACTCTCACTAGGAGAAAGATGAAAAATATGGTTTTATGCCAATTTCATGATTTTCTGCATAGCCTTAAATTACACTCAGTCCTAGCAAATTTATCACATGCTGTACAGGAATTTACTAGGTATTACCACCTCATCAAAAACATTGATGTTAAGAAGCAAAGGGAAGGAACTAGGTTCCTAAAAATTGTGTGGTGCTATTTAAGGCACCCTAGAATAACCAAGATCCTCGGAGCAGAGCTCCCAGCAGAAATGCCAGAGACCCCTGGGTAGACTCCAGCCCTGTGGAAAGCTACCTGGAGGCCAGGAAGGATATTCCAGCACACCAGTTAGGCACCTAAATTCCGCCCAAAATATACTTACCTTTGTAAAGATAGAGGTTCAGGCTCTGCTAGATAAATGAAGGAGGCTAAAGTGAAACTGTGTGTTGACACTGCTATGTAACTTTAACATTTAGATGGAAAAAGCTGCTGAATGCACTGTGCTTATTGAATTTCATAAGAGAATTCATTATGAACCGTGGGATGAACACAAGAGCTAACTGCTTTACAGAAAAGCAGGTGCCAACAAGAGATTGGGATTCACACTTTTTCTTGCATTTAGATTTCCAAGTTTTACCTTTCGAAAGAGAGGTCAGAGCTACTTTGCTTTGGCAATGGAGAGTGAGGAGGTTTTCCCTTGCATTCAGTAATCACTGGCTAACCTATCCACTCAGGATGAATTTTTATTCTTCAGGATGTGTTTCATACTTTCATGGGTTTCATGGTTCATCAGACAGAAGAGGATGTAAATCTGTGTTTTCTACCTACCTGGAGAATATACCCAGCTGTTTTGCATATGAGTACCATCTGCTCCAGCAATTCAGCTTTGCAAAAAGGAACTGAGGTTTACTGGGCTGAGAGTACAAGCATCTGAAGATAACAAATGGTAAGACCTCGATTCTAGTTTTTGTCATGAGGGCTACTATACATTTTCCCCCATATAGTATGCATAAGCAATCTTTTAAGTAGGAATCAGAACATATAATTCCCTGGTCAGATCCTAAATTACCATTTAGTGCATTGGCAGGGTATCTGCACTGAGAACAGAGCGTGTCATAGAATAATTTATTGGAGAATTTAATGTACTTGCCTAAAATTGACTTGAATATCTTGTAGAATTTCCTTCTATAACTGTCCAGAATTTTTAATTTGAGCTTTTTGTCACATCAATAAATTCTAAAGATAGTCTTAATCTTATGTTTCACTCTGGCATAGTATTTCCTTTATTATGGCTTTCAAGCTTTAAATAGCACAAAGGATAAATAAACACAAACACATGGTGATTATCAGCCCATTAATTGGTTTAAATAACTCCTAAAAATACTGCAGAAAATTGACTTTTAATGAATTTCTAGAGATTAGGTTGAATTGGATATGTTGGTTGCTATGCATTTGCAGAAGGAAAAAAGATGGATAAAGGTATACCACAGCCATAATACACCACTTCTAAATTCAATTACTATATTTTAAGCAATTACATTTTATATTTAAATTTTATATAATACATATAATTTTATAGGTATATACTTATATAATATAATAGTAAATTGTATTATGTTTTATATATGGTTATATTTCCTGCTAGAAGAGAATAATCTTTAACCCATAGCTCACACTTATCAACTTAGCAAGTTTAGCCCATAAGTCAAATTTATCAAGCTTTATCATCATAACAATGGAACAATGTGATACAGTTAACAATAAAATCTTTACGTTAGGGTTTTTTAGGCATATTTTTATGCCCATATAATTTTGTAAGTTTTATTCTTTGTTTTATATGACACTCAAGTACTTTGATTCTGCATGTGGTTCTTAAGTCTATTGTGCACTTGTAATTCTTTCTAACCACCTACTAAAGTTAGCTGCTCCTTCAGGAACACTTGGGAAACTGTCCTCAGGACAAAAGCAGAAGCAAGGCATAGTTTCATGGCTCCTTTGCTCGATCTTCTGCACCTATAACAAAACTCCACCTTGACTGCAGGTGACAACGCTGCTAGAGGTGCTCATATGTAACAGAGTAAAACCTAGCAGTGTTAAAGCTTTTGCAAAACAAAAGTTGCTCTGTTTAGAAAACCAAAACTTAACACACACGGACAAGACAGGAGAGTCTGTTCAGTGGCTTAGGATGGCAAATAGAAGAAGAGCTGAAAACCAGTATTTCTGGGCCACCACCCGGAGTTCACTTGTTCCCTCTCTAAATAACACTCAAGTGTTGTTTAGGTGCTTAAAGGTGTGTCACGCCATTAGCAGGCAGCATGACACTGAGCAAATGTCCAGATGTGCTACCTGATTCCCTGCATTTCAGGAAAGAGAAATCCAATACTGCATAAACTCTTCTAGACATCCAATGCTGTTCTTCTTCTCTTCCACATTAAATGGTGAATCAGATGCTTCTGATCAACTGAGTATTACTGACTTCCATTTAGCACTGTCAATTAAATCTGAGTGAGGATCTGACTTGGTTTTTAGACCACTGTAATTTTTCCCTTCTTAATGAGGGCTTCATTGTTAGTACTGCTGGTTTCGAAAGCTGTGTTGAAGAATTACTGTGAGTCTTAAGTACTTGAACAGAGAGAATATTCTCTTTTTCTGCTGATTCATGTCACTTGGGCTCAGCAAAACCAGAACTGCCTGCTGTACATATGATCTGAGGATCACAGACTGTTTTGTCTTGAATCCTAAATAAAAATTATTAAGAAAACACAGGAAATCTTCACTTCATTTATCATGCTTATGCTTGCTTGGAAGAAGAGTAGCATCTCTTAAGGTAATTCAGGTGCCCAGCCTGAGAAACAATCTTCAGCAGAGGGCACTTTTTTGCAATTAATGCACATCATGCTCTCAAATTCAAAGCACAGATTTCCATAGAGAACATCCCTTACAGAAGACCAATTCATCATGCAGAGTAGTCACAATATGGTTACTTGTGCACATAAATATGCATAGATATTATTTTCTTTCTTAACTCCAACAAAAGTTAGGTGGAACAGGTATATTACAAATCTTTGATTCTTTGCATGTATTTTTACCTTAAGATGAAACGTTACCTCTTTTTTTATGTATGGTTTTTTTTTTAATTTACTCCTTTCCAAGAAAATGAATTCATATCCACAGCCAATCTTGAAACAAGCCACCTGAATAAGATAGGTAGATGACTGTAATTTAAATGAATAAGAATACCATTTTAACAGTCATAGAAACTTAAGGAGAATAAAGATTAAATTTGGAGTTTCTTGGACTTTTATTAAAGTTAAATACAGGGACTTTAACAAAATTTAAATACAGTGCTATTGTTCAAAAGTGAACTCTGCTTTTGATTATAATCATCCTTTTATTGGTTGAATAACACCCCATTAGAATTTAGGGTGACCGGTAGTCTCTACCAGTTTGACATGTTTCTCCTAGCTCTCAGCTCTGTTCTAAGCTAACGTTCGATCTCAGTTACACCAGTGTCAAACAGAAATACTTCCACTGAACAGAGCTGGGTGACACCAAGCAACTGTAAACATCAACTCAGCTGTGTGTGCTATTCCTTCAGATATAAACATCTCCACACCGAATAATATCACAAACATCTTCCACCTGGTTCTTCTCACTCTAGGGACATGCGTACAGTCAGCAAAGATGAGTGAGCCTGGATTTGCTTTGCCTGTGCTCCAGACAAGGCAACAACGATCCAGGCTGGGAAGCAGCGTGGCTGCCTTAGTTCAGGACTGCATCCAAGCTGCTACGGACAGTGGCATGGTGTCACCCCGACGTGGCATGCGGCTTTCCATGGGGGCTTTCGGACCCTAAAATGGGGGCAGAGATTTTGCATTCAGCTGCCCAGACAGGCAGGTCCTAAGGCCCTTTGGTGCATCTCTGTTAATAAATTAGAGACTGGGCAGAGGTGTGAGAGCAGCGGTTTGGCCATTGCATTTTTACACTGACAGAGCAGTTCCTGCACTGTTTTGATATGGGCTGTCTCTCAAATCACCCGAGGTACATTTGGGAACTGGCATAGACAAAAGACCATTCCTAAAGGCAATTTACAAGCAGTCGCCCTGTCTTAGGACCCAGGACAGTCTAGTAACATATGGTCTGACCATGCCACCTCTGGTCACAGAACCAGAAAGCATGCTCTAGCACTGTTTTAGTTTACAAGAAGAGATTTAACTCCTGATACCACTCTGCCCATGAATTATAAGTCTTGAAACAGCCACATTCAGATTTCTTTATCCTGCCAAAGTTGCAACATGGTCTGAGAGTGACGACGCAATGATCTGCTGGCTTTATATATACAGGATTCACTTTTGAGGCTCAGAAGCAGGCTATTGCACTCATTTAGCACTGATTTAATGAGCTGATGAAACTCTCACTGACATCAATGGAAAGATTCTCATGGATGTCATATGAGGGGAATCATGTCCCAGATAGGGCAGAAAGGTGTCAGGCCCGAGGAGTTCTCCGGGGGAAATACTCTTGCTGCTGACTCCAGCAGGAGAAAGCAAGCCTTAGTTATACATTTATAATAAATCAAGGTCTAAATATGCTCACAATGAATTGGATGCCTCAGTTCACATGTCGATATATTGGCAGAAGCTTTTTCATCTCTAGTCTAGTTCAGAACATAGCCATAATAAGCTTTTTTTCCATTTTAAACTTTTCTGTCCTAATCACAAATCATTCCAGCTGAGTAAAGTGAACTGATAAATCTGTCTCTTTTGTTATTATACTTGATTGATTAGTTCCCATTCATCTCACAAGGGATGTACATGAAGTACCTTTTTGGTAGCTAGGTGTAATCTATTGTAGGTTGAAAATAATATTGAGTGCAAAAGTAAAATTTTTATCAGATTTATTTCAAAAGTACAATAAATTATATTTTCCAGGTTCAGATCCAGTCATTACCATTAGGAAATGACCTCATCATTCAACATGTCTTTTAAACTTTTATGCATTTTTTGCAATGCTAAGGGTTGAAAATGCTTTTTTACAGCGGACATCAAAGCCAATTGACTCATAACCACATCCTAGGTGGGATGATGATTAGGACTCAGTAAGGAAGCTGGAAGAATAATGACAGGGCAACTCTTAATCTGTAATATAGACAAAATTGTGCTTTCCCATGATAATTTCCCCCTGGATATTTGAAATATCGAGGCATATGAGAACTGACGTCAGCAAAAGGACTTGTGCAACAGCTCTGTTGTGTATGACAGAATTTTCCTTGCAGGAATGCCACAACCTTAGAATTTGCTCCTCTATGAAATCAAGTACTGTGAATGTGATATTCTTCAGGACATGATACAAAGCTCATTTTATCACCAGACATTTCCACTGAGGAAAGTTTTGAAGGCACTAGAGAGAACTGTTATCATTATGGTAAAGAATTACTGTTGAGGTGGGGAAAGGAAGGTAATGAGGTTTGTGACGGGTTACTTGAAACTCCTTCACTTTGAGTGTAATTGTATTTTCTTGTGGAAGCATGGAGATATGGGCCCTTCTGGGGACCTTTACAAAGTCAAAGCGAACACAGAGAAATAAAACCATGGATGGGATATGGTGGGGGTTTTTTTGCTCACAGTATCATAGATCCTCAGGAGCAAAACTTGCAAGGATTTTTTTTCACTTGGAAAGCCAAACTCTAGTTCTGTGATGAAAACTGGCCCTACTTCACTCTCAGTTTCCCATCTGCACTATTCACAGTACCGCTTATTGAAGCCTCCCAAATGCACAAGCTGCAGAAGCAGCTGGTTTGAACAAACTAAAAGACTTCAAAACCTCAACTAAGGCCCCTAAAAGAAGCAGTAAAAGAAGGAGCCAGTTACCAGCTGTCACAACCCGCGCCAGACAGGCCAGGGAGGGCTGGCGGCGAGCTCGGCATTCCCTGGGGCTAAATCCGGGAGAAACGGCACCAAAGGGTCAGCGGAAGGCTTTATTCACGGCAGAAGCAGCGGCCTGACCTCGGGCGGTGGGACAGACAGCAGGCGGCGGGGTCTGCCACAGCAGGAACGGGCGGGAAACTACCTCAGCGAACCGCGTCCCCCGCGGTAACCGCACCTCACCAGACCGGTACCGCCAGCCCGGCTTCTCTGGGGATCGAGTCAGGGAGGAGAACACGGAGAGCCCTCCCGCCGGGTCAGCAGGCTCGCAGCGGACCCCCCGGCTCCTTCCCAGAGAGGAGCCCGGGGGCGGCCGGCTCTGCTCCTCGTCCCCGTCCCACAGGGGGTCGGCGGTTTCGTGTCCCGGGGGCTGAGGTGTGGGAAGGCGAGAACGACGCCGTGTGCTCCCGGAGCCTCGGGGAAAGGGGTCGGCGGGCTCGGGGGTGGCTCGGGGAGTCCCTTTTCCCTTCCCTTCCCTTCCCTTCCCTTCCCTTCCCTTCCCTTCCCTTCCCT
>JAVJGG010000008.1:19475936-19489859 GCA_035590195.1 Aviceda cuculoides | reverse complement strand
TGCTGAACACAGCGGGATAATCAACACTCTTGACCAGCTGGTTGTGCTCTGTCTGATCCACCCCAGGATGGGGTTTGCCCTCCTGGGTGCCAGGGCACGTGGCTGACTCACACTGAGCTTGTCACCAACCAGCACCCCCAGATCCCTTTCTGCAGGGCTGCTCTCCAGCCACTCCTCTCCCAATGCATACTTGTGTCCAGCTTTACTCCATCCTTGGTGCAGAATCCAGCGTTTAGACTTAGTTTTCATCCCATTAATCATAGCCCAATGGTCCAAGTTATCCAGATCCCCCTGCAAGGCCTCTTGTCCTTCTGGAGAGTCATAAGCACCTCCTAGTTTATGAGGCATAGTCTAGAATAATACTGAAAACTCTGTTATTCTATGTAAGAAGAAGATAAATAAATTTGTAAGACACTCAGAGAAAGGTGACTTGGGTGATTAGGAGGCTATAAAACTTATGTTAGGAATAGCAGCTACAAGAGCTAGCAGTGTTAAACCAGATAAAATGAAGCTTGAAAAGACAGTAGTATAAAGTAGAGCAGAAATATAAGAGTGATTAAAGCTGAAGGATAAATGTTAGGGCAAGAAAAAATGGTCATAAAGTGACTATGAATAAAGTTAACAATTAAATTTGAACTTTCTTTTAATAGCAGAATTGGTGAGACAAAAAATGGCTTGTTTTATATTTACGCTTGCTTCAGTGTAAGGAGATGGGATACCGGGGGTTGGACAGCTTCCCGTATTTACAAGAACAAGGGCTGAGGAAGAAAAAGATTCCTCCCAGTCCTGCACTCCAGTTGTGGTACAGCAGTCTCTCTCTTGGGACATGAGCTATTTTGATATCATTACTTTCTCATAGGTTGTCTGTTTTTTAATTGCCTTTGGATAGTTTCCTTTTCCTTCATGGGGAAACACTGTATTGAAGTATGGGCCTGTGCTTAGAGACCTAAAGCCAACTGTAAGTAACAATTTGTTGCTGATAAAAGCTCTATGTTTTGTTTCACTGACAGAAAAAAACCCAAACCAACAAACGAAACAAACCCAAACCAAAACCCAAACACTCCAAAAAACCTAAACCACAAAAACACCCCCAAACCAGACAGTATGCAGTTTGGCTTTGAATTTTGCTTGTATTTACATCTGACTGGTGAGACAAGATTGCTAATAATAGAGACATAAGTATGAAATCTGTTATGGACATACCATACCATACTGGCAAAGTAGAAAAAAGGATGGGCATACATCCTAAAGAAGACAGAGTTTGTGTTAGTTGAATGTATTATTTGAGAAGTCGAACTCTATTCTTACTCCATGGACTAAAAAAAAAAAAGAAGAAAAATTCAATAGACTTGGAAGGCAATATACATTCTAGTCTTTGATACCTTCATGCTACTTTAGTGAAAAAGTTTGGTAGGAAATTTGGTGTTACGTGATTACTGTTCAGTTTTCTACTTACATGTGGGCTCTATTTGCACAACTGCATGACAGGCTTAGTAATGTGACATACCAGTAACCTTACATAATTTAGAGACTATTGAAATCTTACCCTAAAATATTGACTATAACAAGCTCATCATGGTATACTTATTTCAGAATATGAATTATGAATATCATTAATTATATTATCAGCAATTCATGTTTCAGAAGTTGAAATAACTTCTTTTGGTGTGTCATACATTCATAGGATCCTTTATCTGTTAGCTTAATGCTTCACAGAATTTAGACTACAAATTATTTAATTTTTTTATCTTAAGGTGGAAAAAAATTTGTCTAGTAAAAAATAAAATAGAAGGCTAACAGCCTAGCAGTAGTAAAGAATCCCTAATTCTCTGAAGGGTTGGCAATAAATAAGGAAAAAATAATTGAATATTACCTACCAAGTAAAAAAAGCAATCAACAAATACAAACATAAGGAAAAAAATATGACTATTAACAACAAATAAAGCTAAACAAAAGAAGAATAAAAATACCTTAAGCTACTCAGAAAAGGTTTTTTTTTCCTAGATGCAGATCTGAAAAGCTATACATATCTTAAACAAAAGACAGGTTCCTTCTTTATACCTACAACTAGTCAACATCTTACTGATTGCATGTCAGGCTTGCTCCAGTGGGTTTTCCTCAATACCCACTGCTGTCTCTGATAATGCACTTGTTCAGAGAGCACCTTTTTCAGCAGTGATTAAGTGTTCCACAGTCATAAACAGTATTTGTGAAAAAGAAAAAAAAAAAAGAAAAAGAAAGAAAAAGAAAAAAGAAAAGGAAAAAAGAAAAAGAAAAAAGGAAAAGGAAGAAATGAAAAAGAAAAAAAGACTGATTATTGGGGTTTTTGAAAGAGTAACACTCACATGGGGAGTCAAATATCTCAGGCAGGATGGTCAGTCACTGTTCACATAATGATGGGTGCTTATTAATTGCCCTAACAGCCTCATCTGCACCCTCCAGCCATGCACCCACCATACCAGCACCCCTGCTTTGCTTGCCTGGATTGGGTCCTGTTGGGGCTGCACCCTGTTGACGAGCGTACTGCCTGGGGCCAGTGCTGGGGTCACCCTCAGCTCCCAGGTCGTCCTGCCTCGGGGAGCAGCCCTGCTCTTGCTGCTGCCTGACAGACAGGACCACTCCAGCGTGTGTATGATCTGTTACTACTGATTATCTTACACCGCATGCAAAACATCTCCTGGTTATCCTCAGTATGTGCAAAAGATTGTCATCTGTGACCATTTCTGTATCTGCATGAGCACTTTATACTGACTATTTACAAGAGTCTTGTCTACACAGAGGCTGGTCGGTTCTGTGCAGGAACCATCTGGGGAGTTTCTGAAAGGGCCAGGTTTTCCACCCAGGGTGTCAGTCAACACACTGGCCATACAGACTGGTCTGGGCACGATATTTCACCTGGGAAGATCTTAGGGACAGTTTGAAATTGTGACCTGGAGAGGTCCTCTGCAAATTAGTCAAATGCTTCGTTGGGAAGATGACTAGGAGTTCAGTCAATAAAGTTGTCTCGAGCCAGTCTGTTATCTCAACTATGCAGATAACTTCACTGGGAATTTCTGGACCACCCTGAGAATTAATGACTTAGGTGCACCGGGTGTGCACAAAGGCCCAGAACTCATAGGCAGCTATACAGCAGTTATAGCTAAAGGACAAATTTTAATCTAACTTGCAAATTATATTCCATACCTTTCACCATACAAGAGAGAACTAACAAATTGTCTTCTGCTGATGCTGTGGACATGAGAATAGCGGAATGACAACAGCTTAACTGGAATCAAATGCTCTGTTAATATGTCATAGTGAATATATCTCCTCACTGAAGCTGAAAACGAGACTGGATATACTGAAAAATAAGGCAGGAGAAACACCTACCTGCCTAGAGGTTTCCAGGTCTGCAAGGACAAAGCTGGCACTGACCAAAAGCTGAAATGACTTTTTAATGAGAACCATCCCCCTCAAATAAATCCCATGGTTCCCTATTGCAGGGCATTTTTGATTGTCCTCATTAACATAAAACTTTGCATAATATACTAATATAATTTTTAGGGTCTGTCTTAAAAAAATCTCATTCCTACAATCCACTGAGTTATCACCAAATCTCTAAATTTGCAATGGCAATATGCACAAAAATGGTTTTGCTTTAAAAAGAAATAATTTGAAGTAAAACATTCAGCAACATGAATTCAATCATATAAATAAAGATAGGTATTTATCATAGGTATGAGTTAATGAGCATAGCATAATTAAGGAGCCTTTGTTTAATCTCATATTTACATGCCAGAAAATATCTTGCTTCCCAACTGCACTCCTGAAAGTTATACACACAATTTTAATTTTAGCCTTGGAAGCACCTCTCCCAATAGATTTGTTGTAAATGTCAGTGTTACAGACTCTAGCCAAATGCAGCAAATGAAAATGTGATAATAAGAGATGTGACGGCTGTACAGCACCTATAATGCATTAATTGACATTGCATTCTAATATTTTTTACATGCAATATCTAGGTAGGACTCAGAGCCTTTGCAGTTCCTCCATCAGTTGCTAATTGTTAAATTCATAATGATTATTTTCTTCTTTTTTTTTTTTCCATGATTCTTTTTCTTGAAGTCTCAAAAGCAGATCAACTATAGCCTACTTTTGTGATTCTGTAAAGTATTCTCATATTCTTTGTAAGAAATTTGAGAGAGGGACTGCAGGGTGATCCTTTGGCTCACAATGACCACTCACTGTACTCCCACAATTCCTTCTGTTGGGATGTGATTCAGATGCCTAAAAATAGAGATCTAAATTTAAGCTAGTGCTTTTTCCAAACCGCATTTAATCATGAGATATCCGCCCAAAGGCAGACATCCTATTCCCCTATTTACACGATGGAAGATATTATGGATAGAGGGCCTTCAGCTGGAGCCATTCAGGTGACTCAGCTTTATCAAGATGACAGTACAGCGACATGAAGGAAAAGTGCTGCAGGGCATCGCACTAAAACCCCCTCCTCCCACTCTTCCCACCCTTATTTCTGCTCAGTCTTCCTCCTTCTTCAAATCTGTCATTACTCTGTTTTGCAAAAAACCCAGACCTTGGAGGTTTATTTTCCCTTCTCTGCTAGCAAGACCTTTTTCCCCTTACCCCAGATGAACTATCTAGAAAACAGAAGGGGCAGATTCATGGACAAAAAGATGTAGCCTCTGTAAGACAGATCTGAAAGAAGAGTCACAGCTTCTAGTCTCACAGAGCACATCTGGACACCATGGTTTCCATCTGTCACAGCCAAACCCAAAGCAGGTAGATCATGCAGATGTCATATATGTTCAGCCAATAAATATTACAGTTTCTGTCTGCAATGCAGTGTGGTTGATGATTTACATGCTCAGATTCTTGCTATAAGGGCATACAGATGCTGGCAGCTGAAGATTGATCTCTCACTGAGTGGCATATAGGATGGTAGTGTTTTCCCACTTTGCCCTGTGAGGTGGAAGAACCCCCATAATACAGGACGACACAGAGTGGAGGAGGCTGTCAAAGAAGGACATATAAAGGATGTTCTGGGTGTGCCTCGGAAGATATTTAGACACTGTTCCCCACTTTCCTCATTGTCTTCACACTGTATTCAGGACCCAGATACAGGCGCCAGGAGTACTGCTTGCAATAAATGCCTTCATGAGAAACACTTATTGCAAGAAGTCAACACTGACAGATTTCTACAGTGACACAATCCTTTCACAGATCTGACAGCAAAGCCTGACCTTTCCTGTAGTAGTACTAACATCCTTCCAACAGGGTAGGCAGCTCAAGTTCCATGGCTAACCAGAAATACAGAACAAGATGCCAGGGGCACATCAATGTTGACGGCTACCCACCAGCCACAGAAGCCAATGCTGAATCATCTAGCTTCAGCATGAAGTGTTTGCTTCAGGTGGTCAGCAGGATGAGCCCTTCATCATGGGCCTAAGTTTACATGAGTTCACTTTGTCTTACGGCAAAAACAGCCAGAATTTATAGTAACACAACATATAGGTTTATTCATCAAGATAGAGAAGTAAAAGTCCAAGACACAGACACAAGGTTTAGAAATAAAAGTGGCACTGAAATAAATCCTAATTTATGCCTTTTATTTTAGTAGCTATTGGTAACTGAATCTATATCCCTCTGACATGTAGAATACCTAAGGGATAAAGAGAAAAATGGGTTTATGAGAGGCTTAATACTTCTGTACCTTTTCTCCTCCCCCTCACAATCGTTTCCATATCATTAGTCTAAATTTTTGAATGGTGATAGTTGAAGAGTATAATGTCTTGTTCTGATCACTGTCTTCGGTTGCCAAATTCAATCTCATACAATATAAAAAGGGGGAGAAGAATTTAAGTTAAACTTCCTCACACTGTTAGTGAGTACACTGAATGAGCATCTGAGGTGGAGATCCACAGGAGTCACATACTGAGAGGGAAGTGTTTGAAGCTGGATGGGCGCTCTCTGTGCCTTAGAACTGTTCATTCAGATGATCCATTCCTATGCCTGTGCAAACTGTACTTAAAAGCATTAAGGCTGTAGTTGAATGCAAAAGGGAACTACACATGGCCTTTATCAAAAGGCAGTCAGAAAGGTATGACATTTGGTCTTCGTTTGGAAGCAGCTGATAATCATATACTGTCTTGGGTATGGTACTTCTGGTTGGTGCTGTTGCTAGACTCCAAGTGTAAGTAGACATCACCATAAAGAGATAATTTTGATAATATTCTAGGACACAATGCAGGATCTATTTCCAGATACATTTGCTTGCAGAAGAATATGTGAGATTTTCCACAAAACTCAGTCTTTGATATAACCATTCAAATTAAAACAAGTTAAAAATGTCTTAAATTTCAAGACTTTGGTACATACCTGAGTCTATGCTGTAGACCAGTTCCAGTGGCTGATGTTTCCAGAACTCTGCAACTTTTAACTTATGGAACTTGTACCAGTGTGAAAAATCTGGACAGCATTACAAATAGGTCTATTATTAACTCTCAGAATTTTTCTTTCTGAAGAGCATGCAGTAATAACGAGGTAGTACTTCAGGAAGTTTAAGGGAAGAGTAGATGGATTTTTGCATTTAGATCCTTCAGTCTACAGCTGTCATGACACAATTCCTTTTCTCCTCTTCTTTTTTTAATCTTTTCTTAAATCCGTTTGTTCCTGACATCATCTTAAGGTGCACAGACCACAATGACATCTTTACTCTTTTATTAATAATCGATGCACAAATGAACATGCATGTACAAATTCATGAAAATAAGTTTAATAAATGGATCCTTTATCTGCAGTTTCTTCTTTCAGTTATCTCACCCTTTTCTTGATTATCTGTTTTCTCTTTGTAGAGCCTTTTGCCAATCTGTACACTGGGATTGATACCAGAGAAAGGTTGCTAGGCAACATAGAATGGAAATCATGTAGTGGACTAACAGGCATTTCTAATGTAGGCTTCTTGAACCATACCTTAGTCTTCACACCTCACAAATAAGTCTGGGATTATGGACTGGTGTAACAGATACACGGTGGTCTCCAGCTAGTATACCCTAATGTACAGAGAAGTAGCACGCCAAAATGGAAGTTATTAAGGAATGCAAGATACACGTTTAATACTCAAGGGCACGGGAATCAGAAATGACCAGTTAGAGAGGTTCATTGAAAACACAGTTATGCAATACTATGGAACATAAATTATCTAGCTGCCTCAGCTTGAGGTAAAGAGTTAAAAAATAAATGGAACAGTAAACGTCAACAGTGTAGCCTTTGGTTGCGTCTATATTAGTAAATAAAACAGTTTCTGGAAATGCTCCTGGAGACTGTAATGTGTACTCCGTCAGACTGCTAGAATGGTTCCTGAAAGGCTTTCGGCTTGTGCCAGTAAGAGTCTCCCAAAGCATTTCTTGGGACAAACTGGGAGTTAACATTGACTATGGATGACCACCAAAAGGCACTGTGGATGTAACCACAATGTTCTGGAGCATAAGGGTGTTTAATGGTTTAATAGTATGAATGCAGGTTATTCCACAGAGTTGCCCTGAGTGACAGACAACAGTCTGAGTTGCAGTTAATTTACTAGCATAGGCTTCGCTTGTGAGGATTCAGCTGTGCATTTTCAGTCGTGACGAATTTCTTGATCCCTAGATCATGGTACTCTATCCAAATGTTCTGATTTGCATTTTTGTATTTTCTTACATGACATTCAGAACCCTTTAATCACAACTAGAATCTGTAGTTTTCTACAAACCATTTTCTGAGTACAAGTGATACATACATGCAGTTTACCAGATTGTGTGTATCTGCTGCTTTATAATATAAAAATGGTTATTTGAACAACTTACCACATGAATTTCAATTATTTAGAAGGTCTTATTACTCAGTTTGGTTATTCTGTACATTTCCTTTTATTTGCAATGTTGCTTTGACAATTGTGAGCATGCACAACAGCTATTGTGTTCCCATGGTGAGACATTAAATATGCAAACTCTTATAATTTTGTCACTGATTAAATAATACATAATTCCAGTAGGAAACTCACAGGATGTCTCTTATTGTCACTGCTTCTGTTAAGTTTCCTTACTCTATATTTTTCCCCTGCCTTCCTACTCACACTCCGAGTACCTCCTTCCTAATTTTCTGTGCTGCCCGAGTTCTCCTTCTCCACATCATCTTTCTCTGGTTTGAACTATTTCTAATGAAGCCATGCAAAGTTAAATAATTGTAACAGGAAGGAGTGAGAAATTCCAAAATGTAACGTATCTTGTTTTGTTATTCATTGAAGAGATGAAAGATGTGTCTTCAAATCTTCCTGTGTGAAGAATATCCTGTGAATATCTTGAAGAACATCTGTGTGTAGTATCTTGCAACCTCAGTAAATGTTATAGTCATTGCTTTGGCAAATTTTACAGAAGTGCTGCATTTTGAGTTTCACAGTTTATAGGGAGGGTTTTCTAGATGTTGAGAATGGGCTTCATCTCACCTAACTTTAGACATCTGAAAGTCATCTAGGTTTCCTAAATAGTCAATAGAAATACAAACATCTGCAAAGAACAGGAGGTGGGATTGATTTTACCATGTGTCTTTAATGTAGGTATATACATGTGAAGTGGATTATAGTCAGATTTCTGTTCAGAACAGTCAATGAAGTTTACAGAGTTGATAATTTTATTCTATAGTACATATCCACCGAGGCTGAAGGGCTCTACGCTCCAGTGCCTACAAGTCATCTCAACATAATTATTTCAATCCTTGAGTTGAATCCTAGCAGAAAAAAGGTTTTATCAAGGTGAACCCTACCTGAAGAGTCAATGTTAGGTGGAACAAATCAATTACTTTTCTGCCAAGCTAATATAAAGAGACCCTAAAGATTAAATGTATTAACTTAGGTGGAAGGAATCATACTCTTTGTAGATGGCATGAAGTGCACAGTACTGACTAAAGGAAGAAGCAAAAAAGCATGCAAATTAATGTGTAGTGCACTCAGAAGAACTTAAAGAGAATCACTGAAAGTATATTTGCTTTATATGTAGGAGGAATCTGTGTGATATATATATATATTTACATATGGTTTTAATTCACGTTTAAAATATCAAAGCGGATGAGAAATACAATATAAATAATTAATGGAATTTAGTGTTAGAAGATTTCTTTAGAGGCAGGTACCTTGTGGATACATGTCTAGCCACCTATTAACTTCCCATTGGCAATTTTTGCATTTTTAATTGCCTTTGTAATCTATAATTTAATGCTTTTCAGACAAACTTTTCTTTGGTTAATATTTGCATAAGCTTTTTTTAACACTGGTACAAATTTCCAGAAATGGTCTAATTGTCTGCTTTAATCATTTTTAGGACATTAGAAATCATTTGTGGTGTTGTGTATAGAAGGCAAAACCATAAAATAAAAGTCAGTATTCCCATTATGCTTATACTGTTTCTCCAGCTGTTGATCAAAGACCATTTTGAATTATTTCCAGCATCCCAAAACACACTCATACTTTATCAAGGCAGAGCTTCTCATTCAGACTTTTGAGACCAACATATTAATACATTAATTTCCACCACCTTGCTGAAAAGGCAGTTCCCACACATATTAGAATCTTGAAAATATAAGTGCATGAGTTCATCTACTCTCCATTTCTTTTTCCTGGTGCATTCATCTGTAATGCTCTGACACTGTTGTAGATTTTTGTTTCCATTAATCTTCAGAAAAGCCAAAGTATTTACAAAATACAATTTGCAAAAATTTGCCACATTTCCAAAACAATGTAAATAATTCTACTGTAAATGAATATTAGTCCCAAGTATCTAGAAACAAAGGGATCTAACCATTACTTAATGACATCTGAAATGGGTGAGAAATTTATTTGCAGTGAGTTTTTCTCTAGTGATCTAGATGACAGTGTTGGACTAAACCCAAGGATTCTGAAACACCGTTCTCCTTAGTAGGGTTCCTTCCAGATCGAAACAACCTTAGAGCTATGGAAACAAAAATGCCCAGCTAAGTAATTTGCACCTGTATTACAAGGTTGAGACATGTCTTCTCTGAAATAATTTATTTTTGAAAATCTGACATTAAAAATGTGTTTCCAGATAGTTGTTTCATGTTGCATGGTAACCACTAACTTCTATGACAACTGTTGTAAATTTTATATACTTTCCAAACCAAATCCTAAATATCTTCTGGTAAGGTTGTTTAATATTATAAATAATAAATATATGTTGTGTTAAAAAAACCCAAACAAACAAACAAAAAAAACCCGGTAAAACAAAACAGAAATAACCCAAACCCACAAACAAAGAAACAAACAAAAGAAACAGTTTATGGAGTTGCACCTTCTTCAATCATCTTCCACAATGTAAGGGTAGCTCTTAGCAGTTTAAAGAGGATAAAGTATTAGAGTCTGTTTGAAACAATATCACTTCTAAAAATATTCTGGTCTGAACATTATTACTAGTATGCTTACCTGTACTACATAAGTGGTAGTGCTTGCTTCTATGAGCTGTAATTAAAAATACTACTTATTAGTAATATCACTACAGTTTAAAACAGATTAAATTGTGTAACATGGTTTGGTTACAGGAACAAAATTTATATATGCATGTATGTATATATGTGTGTGTCTGTTTCTATACATTGTTGTACAAATCAGAACAAATCTGGAACTTAGAATCAAAGGTATAAGAATTTAAGTATTTGTAGATTCCTACGGCAAAAGTTTAAAATAGCACAGCCTTAAATACCTCAGATTGCAACTTTCAATTGCTGCTTTTAGGCTGAATAAATAGGCAGCATGAAGCTGTAGCTTTAAAATAAAAATCTTAGTAAACATTTTTAGTAATGTAGATTTAATGTGCTTTCCAAATACATAGCAAACTCACAATCCTAACGCAGACTCACTGTTATTTGTCCCTCTTTTTCTATCAGCGCTAGAAGGTTCCAAGAAAGGAAGAGTAAACTCTAGTTTTTTGTTTAGAACATAACATTTCTATCTCATGGTGAATGGCCTATTGTCCAAATCAAAGGTGCACACCTTTTTAAAAAATATGTATTCTCTGGTAATATGTAATGCAGCTGTAGATCGTCATACTAAAAAAAACCCCAAACAAACAAACAAACAAACAAAACAACCAAAAAACCAGGTCAGTTTCTTTTAATTTGTTACAGACTTTTACTAAGCTCCAAATTTCACTACTCTCTTTTAGAAATAACTTTTAAAATATATTGCTGAAGGAGTAAACCTCACAATGAATTCATAACAATTTACTTTTGAAAAGTGGAGAACTTAATTTTCACTAGTCTAAGTATACCCAGAATTTTCCCACTAAAAGGCAAGTTTTTAAAGGGTAAAATAAGGACATTATGGAGAATAGTATTTATTCTACAAAGCTTATAGGAAGTATTGAATATTGTGATGGGTGACCTTACTGTTTCAGAGGAATTTACTAGTCTGATGAAAATATTTTAGATTTTCCCCAAAAAAAGGAAGGAGGGATGGAGGGAATTTTAAATCACTCACCTTTAAGTAACTGAAAAGCAAGTTCCCTTAGTCATTGCTTAGTGTCTCAGCAGTCTGTAGCTTAAGTTCTCCCTACTCCATACGAACATAGAAGAAATGGAAAGGTATGCAGAAAGCTAATCAAATGTATGTGCTCTTAGCCACTACTTGAACTAAAATCGTGGTCAAAGGCAGACCTTCCATCTCACTAGTTAGAGTTCTTCTCTCAGAGAGAAAAAAAGGAACTGTAGTGATGTGCTGCAGCCCAGCATCTCGTCTGTTCTCTTCAGTTATCAACAGTTAAATTTTTAATAGATCCTAAATTCTACCTGGATTTATGGTACATGTTTTGCGTAGATGTTCCGTATGTTGTAATTTGCATAGTTATAATAACGTCTATTTTCTTATTTGGCAGGCTAGAAAATACTGGCTGAGTACCATATATGCTCAACATATTTTTCATGCCAAATTACTTTAAATTATACTATGGTTCATACATTTTAGTAATTTATAGGTAGTAATCCAGAAGACCTGATATGAGTCTTGATATACTGCTGGTTGTTTAAATGCTTCCTGTGAAAACTGCTGTAGTTAAGCTAAGTGCAACAAAAGGTATTTATTTTCAGCTTTTCTGATGGTAGTTCTAGTTGGCTGAAGCACTGCAATATGATCTTGAAAAATATACATGACATATTTGCACTATTACTGTTTAATTAAAACCAGCTTGCAATTCCATTTATTACTCATATAATTTCTATTATGATTGATGTACTTATTATCAAGAGGGTGGATTTATGATTTGTCCATTCAAAGGTGTATGTCTGTAATTTAATTAAGTGTGTATTTATTACATACCTCTTACAAACAAAGAAGTATTGGTATTGGACTTTTTCATGGGGCTGAGGAATCAATAAATGTATTTCACTGTATTTGTAGTGATTATGTTTCCAATATTAACCTCCAGAAATCCAACAAATGAGCTAGCCTGTTCTTTCTTCAGTTGAAAAGCTCTGTTTGATCAAACTGTGTTTTTACTAACATCACTTAAGAATTTTCTAAGTTCATCAAATCAGGTCACATTAAGCTAGTCAGCTGGTAATTTTGGAATGGGTTTCTCATCAGCTTGTTGGCTACATTCCACTCCTCACAAGGCTCTCCTAAAGGGAATGAGCTTAGGTAAAATTCTATAACAGATTTCTTACCTTATTAGCAGTCAAAATAAGTGGAATCAACTCTAGAAATATGAGCGTTGAACGGTATCATTATTCAATTACTTTAACTTGCCATTTTCAATAAGATGTTTATGATATTTGTAAAAGTGTAAACTGATAAAATTAATTCTATTTTCATAGTTATATCTCCAAGTTACCTACACAAATAGGTATTATCTAGAGAGAAACCGTATATATTTATGACAGTCCATATTTTTGAAAGAGAGGTCTTGGTTTTAATGAGAGTTTTCCCATTTATTTTAATGAATCTAAGACTGAGTTCTATAATAGGAAGAATTAAATTTAGAGAGATTCTTGAAAAAAACACTGTACTAAAAAATGCATGCCATTGGTGTGTGGTAAATATGCCATAGATGTGTTCCTGCAAAAGATGACCTGTCATTGACATATATATTCTTTAGATGCTGTTTTATATTTAGAAAATATTTGTGTGTAAGCCGCCCAATTCAGAATGAATGGTTCACATGAAGATGTAATTTGAATTGTCTTTACCAATATTTTATGAATTTTCTTGACATCAGATCCAGGAAGAATACCTCTTGCCTTCGAGTACCAAGACAGATTGAACAGAAAAAGGAAATTCCCTTCTTTCAGACCCAAAATCACAGAACTGTTTGCTAGGGGAAGGGTATGGAAGTGTGTTCACTCACAGAGCAGATCGGTTTAGTAACCAACATACAGTAAGTGTGAATGTATATGATTTTGTATTTTTTATTAATCTTTTTTTCAAAGATAAATTTGTTTTTAACGATTTTCCAGACAATTGAAAAACCTTCCTATGTATCTGTGCACACAGAATTCTCCATGAAGCTTAACTAAAACATGCAAAGGTAATCCTTTGTACAGGATGTTGACTATTTAGACTATTTTATTTTCACCTGCATAAATTAATTTCCTTAATTTGGAAATATTTCTGTTATCTAAAGCAATAACTTCTAACATCTATTTTCAGAAGATATGTTCTGTAAAAAATGAGATCATAATCTGTAACAGAAATGCAAAAAACCCCTTAAAATAGTCTGTTTCATAGTTTTAATTTTGTATTTCTGAATTTTCACTATCTAACCTGAATTGTCACTTTAAAACCACTGTGTAAGCCTCTATCTTCACAAGTTTATTATTTATGCATTTTTATACTTCAAAATGATATTTAGGGAAGAGTCATTATCTGTCATTACTTCACAGTTTGCAAAG
>JAVJGG010000008.1:19451651-19467361 GCA_035590195.1 Aviceda cuculoides | reverse complement strand
TCAGCACAAATCCAAAACACAGCCCCATACTAGCTACTATGAAGAAAATTAACTCTATCCCAGCCAAAACCAGCACAACATTTTTTATTGGCCTATGAATGACAGTTGGGGTTAATTCACATAATTTTTCAGATGAAGATCAAGATTCAGTGTTGTTTAAGCTGGAAGCAGAAATGTTTAAATGCTCTAGCCTCCTCTTCAGTACACTTTGTATTACAAAATCAGTGCAGAACTTTGTCCCATTAGGTCCAGCTGCTAGCCAACATAAACTGAGGTACCTCAGTTTATACTAACAGGACTACATTAATATGCCTCACATGATGCTGACACACAAAGAACCTCAGTGTGCAGCTATCGCTGATGGTAATTACATGTGGTTGGACATTCCTGCTGCTGACTGGGGCTCATCAGAGGAGTAGCCTTTTTTTTCATGAGGTTTCTCAACTGCTTACATTCTCAAGCACTCTGTTGGTACCCTGCCTACACCCTTGGTGTGCCCCGTTGGAGTCTATATTTCAGATGTCTGGCAACGCAGTCTTTTTAGAAGAACTATAGAGGTTTAATGGAGAAGTCTCTGGGAGAAGGGGCCTTAAGAAGACAGGAGAAATCCCATCTGTATATGTTTATGCAAATACCTTAAATACCATTTACTGAAAAATATCTTCAAATTTATCTGTCTTCCTCTGCAGACTACATGTGAAACTATATGCATTAGAAGTACTGTTCCACCGAGCATCTAAAATATAGGTGAGTTTAAGTGGACTGAACCAGGCTTGGGAAGCAGTCAAATGCAGGTTTTCACAAATACCTAACATCCAAATCTTGTAGAAATTGATGTGCTTTTTATGTCTGAGTACGTATGAGTACTCAGCCACCTAAGATTTTTAAACTGGAATAGAAGGAAAGTTTTAACCAGTGAGGGCAAAGCATTTTGAGTATTGACTTGTGAAAGAAGCCTCACATCTTTCATAGCTTGAAGCTTTGTTCTTATTTTTTTTCCTGTTTTCCAATTCACTTATATAATTTATTTTATTGAGTAATGAGAACTCAGGTTGTCTAAAATTATTTAATGCTATACTTTCAACTTTTTTTTTTTTTAATGGGATTGTTTCAAAGAATATATATCTGGATCCTCATTTCCCCATAGTCATTATTATATGAAAAGATTTTAAACATTGTATTTTGATCTTAAATAGTGTTATTATATTCAGAAGTTCAAGCGTCTGTTGTTAAATGAATTATTTACATGGTTTCCCTGCTGTTCTGACTTCACCTAACCACTCTTTTCAGCTATATATTTTTGCAGTAAGGTGTCACAGGGCTCTGTGAGTTTTATTATGGAGAAGTAATGTGCAAAATACATGTGTGACATACTTTACATGTGTCACATCAGAAAGTTACAGTATGCTTAGATGAGCTGAAATAAATAAACTTAACACAGCAATTCTAGATCTCAGAAAACCATTAAACAAACTTTTTCCATCTTTCTATGAGTAGACTCAGTTTGCATGACTGTGTGTAGATATGCAAATGTGAATTCCAAGGAAAGAGCAGAAGATGTATGAGGCAGCAGTGCAGAAGATTGCCCTGGGGAGTGATATAAGCAGGACTGCATCCTATAACAGATGCCAGTTGCCTCTGCAAGTGTGAAGGTAGAAAATTTGTGCCATCAGCCTAGTTTTCTGGAGACTTTTGGGCTTGAGCATTCTTAAAGGTCTGCAGACCTGAATGAATTTGTCCTTTCATGTTTTTTATGTGTCTGACCTGATCTGGTATTGTGCATTGTATTGTATAATTTTATAAACTGACATGTTTCAACTGTTTGAAAATAGTATTTGAAGGTTAGGATGGAATAATGCAAATAATTGACATACTTAAATCGCATTGGTTGACAAAATAATTTGTTTTCTGTTTTAAGTACAATATCAATAGAAAAATTCAATCCACTCCTATGACACAGATTTATTTTGAATTTTCAGGGTAATTTGCATTAGTGGTGGTATTGCATGTGCAATAAATGACTTGCTTGGTTTCTAATGATTTTTAAAGTTCTCTGTGTATTATTATGACAAGAATTGAATCTACCATCATTATTTGCCCATTATTATTGTGCTGTACAAAAAAAATAGTTTTGAATTAACAAATAAATAAAATGCATGTTTGTATTTAACATCATTCTTGAAGGTAGTCCTCACCTCTGAAAACACCTCTTAGAAGCTGTTTCAAGCAGGAAAGCTAGACAGATGGCAGAATACAGAACCTGCCATTCAGGATAGAGAACAAAATAAAACCCAAGAAATTCTTCCTGGATGCTGCAGAAGTAAAAAGGCACCATTAATTAAACTTAAAAAATAGTGCAATATGAAAATTCTTAGATTAATAAAAATCTGTGCTAAACAAGAGACTAAAATTCCAAGTGTGCTACAAGGCATTATTGTAATTAACATAATTTCCAGCATGAGAAAAATACTATTTTTATTGTAAATTGTTTTAGAGGGCACAACAGTTTGGAAAAGTGTTTTTATTTTTCTACCTATAATAGCTGCCTATCATTATAAGAGGTATTGTAAACCTTGACATTTTTGAAAACAATGTTATTTTAAAGGTTAATTACATTCATAAATACTTCACATGAACTAATTTATTATGCTGTTAATCCTGAAGACTCTTAAAGGAAAATGTCCCTGTTGCACTCTGTTGTCTCTAATAAAGGTACACAGTCTCACCTGCATTCTAATGCTTTCTTATATTCCTGATGCATGGCCCAAGTATCTTTAGCTCCATTACCAGGATGATTTCCATAACAAGTGATGAGAATTTCTGCTCATGATTGGTGAAATTAATCATCATAAGAATTATTTGAAGTCAATTTGAAGTTTCTTTCAAAAGGGATTTCTTCCTTCCTAATGGAAAACATTGCCCATAGTGCACCTACTCAGTTCTTCAGGAGGGAAATAATAGACCTACACTGTTCAGTTTCCTCAATTTTTTGTTACTTTCTTCTTATTATTATATCACCTCAGACTTACTTTATTCTAAATACTTAAAAACTTTTGAGTTTATATTTATAGCTAACTACTTTCACTGTGTTCTACAGCATATGTATATAAAGATTATATACAAGAATACAGATATATTATATTATATTAATTACATTACATTAACAAAGCAAAAAGTTGCAATATTTTTTATCTTATACAAAATTTAAAAAAACTTATGAAACTGAGACTAGCAAGTGATGTCGATAAGACTGTTGCTGCTGCTTTTTTCCAGTACAGTGTGCAGTTCTCCCCAATCCTTTTTTTCCCTCTGATTATGTCATGTAACAGTGGTGATTCGAGACAATTGTCTCAGAGACAAATTTATTCTCAGGATTTTCTCAGATTTTTTGCTTTCTCCCTTCTTGTCAGGCATACAGCAACACTTACTGGGAAAGCAAATGGGGAATTTTAAACTACAATTTCTTCTTCCATCAAAACCAAAGTGGTTTTCTGCTTTTTTTAAATTTCTTGTCTGACACTGTGTTTGAGTGGAATGTTTCAGGTGAGACTTAATCTATGCAAAATAAAAAGGGAAAATACGGAGCAAAAGTTCACTGGCTCGTCTTGCTGAGATTTTTATCCAAGAGATGGGCTATTTTAAGGTGCTTTACAGGGTACCCCAAATGGACAGTCTACAACCTGTACATGACTCTTGGAAGTTTCCCTTGTCACACAGACTTCCCAGGAGACTTCTTGCTTGTTTAGAGGAATTGCCCAGACTAAAGCTGCAAGTTGGAAGCTTTTAAAACAGGTTTTTCTGGAAAAAATCTATGCTCCTCCTAGACCCAGTGGCATTTAGCAAAGAATGAGAGTACCTACAAATAAAGTATTTATTTAAGTACTTGTGTGTTTTTTTCTTCACAGAATCTTTGTCTGCTTGGGCTCAGTGCCAGAACACTGAATCCGTCACATAAAATATGCATAACATGCCCTACCCTACAGCTTCAAAATCTTCTACAGATGAATAAGCATCTCTTTTTTTTTTGCCTTGATCTGCTTAAAAGTTTTAGATCTAGCTCTTGCCACAGTTATCTGCAGCTTTGGCTTCTGGACTGCATTGTTGCAATGCAGACTGCATGGTCCTGTTCTGAGCTGCCACATGAGAAACAACAGCTGCTGCAGTGTTGCTTTCTTGTCCTGGGACAAAAAAAAAGCAAAAGGATGTCATACTCTCACCTCTGTACTTCCCAGTGAGGTTCGGTGTGTTGACAGTGATCTGTAGGACCTATTCTGTGTGGCTGTCCTGGAGCTGTGTGCTGTCATGGCCCCTGAGATACCTGAGTTTGCAGTTTACAGATTTACATTCCTGGAGCATGCTGAGCATTCTCGGTGAAGTAAAGGTCTCCCACTGCCCTGATGCAACTGGTGGCTGACAAGGCAATAACGTATCATCTCAGGTGCTTTGAAAGAAAGGAAGTATAGCTGAAGAAGAGTCAACCGAGTCTCCGAGGGCTCATTTGGCAGGAGAATCAAAACTATGTAAGGCTTTGAAGCTGTTGTTTTCCTGGGCAGTCTGCAAAAATTTGCCATGGGAAATTTGCCATAAATAGGGATTGTGATAATATGTCAGACATGATTTTTTCTCAAGTGTAAGGCAGTTAGAAAGCCTATATGCTTAACCTCAAAGAAAACAAGCAAACAAAGTAAAAATACCCTTTACTCTCTGCCAGAACCAGGAGCTGAATTACAAAGGAGGAAGAACTGTTACGGTCAACGGAAGAATTTATTCATGGATTGCCATTGAAATCAATGGCAAAATTCCCATCAGCCTGTAAAGTGCAAAAATCATATCTTCAGTTTTTAGAGTTAAATTTTTCTCCCACTCCTTAGCCTCAAAGAAAACCTACAGGAAAGCAGATGGTGTCAGTTTCCCTGAAATCCAATGAATTAGAATGATATAGAGATTCAGGTGTTATTGTCCCGAGTCAGCAAGAGATATTAATTTCCTGTATGATTATTATCATTATTTTATATGTGCAAAATGTAAGAAATATTAGAGCGAAGACTTTAAACAATCTAAAACTCAGGCACATACACAAATATTTTTGCACAGTCTTCTAATGGTGGCACATTACTGCTGGCGTAAAGCATTGTCTTGCCAGCATTTTAATTGGTGTGTTTTTGTCATGTTTAAATTTGGTAATGGTACAAACTTTTTTACTGGCCACAGTTCAGCAAGTGAGAGAGCCAATTAGCCCTTAGGTGCTATCATGAGTCCCAGAGAAAGATGCATGAAATGATAATGTGCCCTGTACTCTGTGAAGAGAGCCAAAACTCTTATTGCTGCGATCAGTCCCCATCCTGATGCAGAAAGTGCCCAGAGGGACGTGAAGCACAGCCTTTACCCTCTTCGCACTCACTGGTAAATTGGAGACAGAATTTACCTCAGCTTTTTGCAAAAATACCCTTTTCATGCCACTGTTAACCAGATGACATCTCAGGGCAAACTTGCAGTGGCAGAAAGTAAGCACTTCCTGGAAAACCTTCCGAAATTGTTCTGAAGTTATTCCCATGCACTGCTACCAACCTCCACTGTCTAGCTCTCAGAAATGTTTGGGGCCATGTTAAAAGGTAAATAGTTATCAACAATATACTGATCCTGCAATACTGAGTAAATATAAATATTTACAGAGTTGCCATGGAAAAAAACTTTATGTTGGTGAAAAGGAGTTTAGTATAAAAAAATAAAATGGCAAGCTAGGAAACAGAACAAAAAACAAAACAAAATTTTGCCTCAGTAGTATGAAGATCCCTAGGATATATACCTTTAAGTCAGAAGGGACATTTTTTAAGTTAGTTTGTGAAAGTAAGTATGAAGTAGTAACACATTCTACATAACCAGTGCATAAATTCAGGTTTCTAACTTATTAAAGCCATATGATTAAAACCAGAATTTGTTGCCTTGTGGAAAAGCAGCCAATTAATAATTTTATCAAAGATAGAATTAGATCAAGTATTCCTACAAGACAGTACCACTACTAACAAAAGCTTTTTGGCATGCATTTAACTATGGGAAACTTGAGAAAACAGAAGATATAACTGTTTTCTCTTCTTAAAGCAGAAGACTATAACTGGTTTTTCTTCTTATAAGGTTTTTGCTGCAGCAAGTTGTACTACTTGTTAATGCTGAAAGATAGTCTAAAGAAACCCTGTCAAAATAAAAAGACTGTAATATAAGCTACTGTAAATACTGCATAATAGATTCAGTTCCAGCCAATTTTAACTAGTACTTATTGGACACATACTTTAGTTGCATATTCTAATGCATAGATGAACTATATTATCACTAATAAATGCAGAACCTGGATACAGGAGCAAATGCACATGAACTTCAGGCGAGGAAAGCATTTGAGGGCTTGCTGCAGTCCCTTGACTTTACAAGAAGCTATGTCCACTAATCCCATCTGTAAACATATGTAGTTCAATTTTGAAATGAGTTGTATTTATTGTCCTCTTTTCCTGCTATATGAAGAAACTGTGTTTTGGACTAATCTTCAAAATGTCATGGCTAAAGCCTTTAAGATGCCTCAAATCTTCTTTTTCTCCTAGAAACAACTGCCTTGAAACCTCTTTAAAACTGACTTTTTCCCTTAAGTTGCAGTATTTAAAAATAGCATCTTGTCCTTGAGCAGGGCATTTAGAATATCATTTACAAATTTAGATTAAAAATAACACTTTTCCTAGTAATCTCTCTTTTTTACAGTGCAGTGCTAGCGTGGGCAGTGAAGAAGCGAGCAGACTGCAGTTCTTTCTAGTGCATCTTGAACAAATGCCATTGCTTATGTTCTGATCATTCACTTCACCAAAGTAACTAATGATGAAAAAAAGGTTGCAAAGACATCGCTAGTAGTATCATATGGCAAAGTGTGGGTGTGATTTATCAAGAATTTGTATCATCACAGAGGATGATACCTGGCAAACAGCAAATTAAGTTTGTTCTTCAGATCTCAGACTGATGTTACATGGCAGTAATTTAATAAAAGGATAACCAGAATGATATTTCCCAGCAAAACTGAGCCAGTGAACAAGAAACTTAATTATGCCACTACCATGGACATCTGGCATTCATGGCTAGACAGTGGCTGGATTTAGAAAAAAAAAAGAGGAATTATCACAGTTTAAAGAATCATGACCATAAACACTTTCCTAATGGACCATATCCTGTTCATTGACTGAAATGATGCAAAGATAGATAGGATATATGAAACATTTAATGTAGATCAAACATTTATTTTCTAATGTGGTGCTGACAGACAGTGAACCCACTAACTTACATATTGCTCAGTACATGAGGTTACATGACTTGCTACAATTTCCTGAGGAATCGTCAGGCTTTGGCAGAAGGGGATTTTTCCCTGCATCTGTGAAAATGTGGCAACCTTTTGTACAATCCTGTTACAACAATGTGGTTCAGCCTGATCAGCTAGGGTGAAGGGTGAATCGGCAGCAGCAAGATGGCTGGCCAGAGAAGTTCAGTTGATGGGATTTGATCTACAAGATATTTTGAAGATCTGTTTCAGTCGTTTGTCAAACACAGCCTTTAAGTGAAGCTAAACCATTTGCCAGGCTGTGGATCATATGAAAAGATACTTAGTGGGATCTGCACTGGACCATATGCTTCTTAATTTCTCCCTCAACTTCTTCATCACCGTCTCTCATCTGTTCCACATGAGCTATGTTCAAAGTTCACAGCATCATTTTCGTAGAGTCTTGAGGCCTGATACAGTAGGAATGATGAATATAACATACCTGGGATGGATTTCCCAGTTCTGATAAAATGTGCAGTGTACACAAATCCAATGAGAAGATGTTCCCCCCATAACTTCAGTGCATTGTGAATGTCTCCTCTTTAAAATCTGGTATTAACATGTTACAGAGACTATATTTATAGAGACTATATTTTAGTCTCAAATACAAACTTTTTCTGAGAGTGTCTGAGAGATTTGTATGGAGCATAGAGATTTGACACCTGCAACTTTGAATCTCGGAGGAAAAAGGAAGTTGTAAGATGTTTCTAATTTTACTGGGTTTAAGTTTAAAATCTAAGCACTTTTCAAAAAGTGTCAAGCTCAAATGCACATCAACATATTTCAGTCATCTGTAAGCTATTATTAATTAAAATGTGTTTCAAAACAAAGAAATTTTGAAACTTTACTGAAATTTCGTATGTCTAAAATTATTCTTTCTGACATAAATGCAAAAAGGTTTTTACTTTGATGGAAACTCATTGTTACTGCAAAACACTCTTTTTACTGGAGATGCTGAAGCAAAGCTTTTGCAGGCAATGGACAAAATACAGACTATAGGAGAAATACCTGCTGAAGCACAGAGGCATATGGAAAAAGATACTATCTAATCAAAGCTACTTTATGTATTGTGCATGAATAAAAGAAAAGGTTATATCTTCCCTTTTTGTTTCTGTACTTGATCTATGATGCTACTAAACCCATGGAAAAGTCCTTATCAGTTTGCTAATTAACATATATAAGAGAAACAGAAAGCATAGAGGAGATAATTCAGTTCTGCTTCATTCTATTCCAACGTCCTGTTGAGAGATTCATACGTGAGATTGAGACTTAAATTTGTTGACATTATTTCTCCACTTTTTTTTTTCCTTCAGAAAAATAATCCAGTATTGTAGATTGAATTACATTTAAATTACAGGTAGTGTACACTCAACATTGTATAAATGAGTAAATACAGTTAATAGTGTGAATGTCTGTACTGAAGCCCATTTATTCCAAGTTCAGCACTGCTGTCAACTGAGGGTGAAAACAGGTGGTTTTACATTTTCCCAGAATACTGAAAACCATGTACTTTAGGTGCCTGATTTCAGTGCTGCAGTACCGAGCAGCAGAGGCCCAGCTTCAGCTATCAATGTCCTTCAGACTAATATTCAGATATTGATTATCGAGACTCCAATGTAATCAGTTAGATATCTCTAAAAGCTTTTTATGTGTCATCGGGAGAATGTATCTTTGCTTTTAAAAGTAAAGCATAAAGCCTCATAGCATAGATAAGGCCGACAGTGATTCTGCACTCCAAGTTTGGAAGGTACTTGGAGTTAGTAATTGGCATACAACAGAGAACAGGTGATTATCTACAAATATTTTCCTTAGGACTTTGTAGTAGGTGCAACTTTTCACCAAAGGTTCAGATATCCATGTCCTTTTATGAGGTTTGCATGAGTCTGCTGTCCTTCCTGGCCGAACTGTCTCAGCTAGAACCTCATGCATGAGGTGTGCTCCAGGTCCTCCCTGGCACCATGAGGTTTGAACATAACACTCTTTTCTCCAAGAACCTCATCATCCATTCACTGCTTGGTATTCTGATGGACCAGATCCTCTGAAAATACATCACTGATCCTTTGACCCCATGGAATGGGACTTTCCAGGAACTCTTAGTGGTGATCGCATTTGAAGCAAAGCTTATTTATTTTCCATTTGAGTGCTGTTGGGTGAAGTACCAAAACAGTAAAATCTGAGGCAAATCTGAAAATCTGATTTAAAGATCTGAGACACAATTGAAGCTATCTTCATGTATTAGGAGCTGTTAATAATGTTGTGAGTTTGCATTAAAAGATAACCATGTGGCATTTTAGCAATAACACCAAAATAATATCTTGGATTACTTTAGAATGAAAATATCTAAGTAAGTTTAACTGTACTTCCACCAATGCTTCCCAAACCACATAACCTTCAAAGGGATTATAAATGAACAAGCTTCAATACTGGGTAGTGTCTTCAGCAATGATGAGTTCTTAGAAATAGAGATTTGAGGGAAAAGAAAAGGTAGAGTTAACAGTGGGACTGGAAGACCAAATAGACAACAGGAGACATCTGAAGAATGACTTAGAAGTATTGCTTAGCTAATAGTCACTAAGTGCTGAAATTGCTGACTTGCACAGCAGCAAGTGAGCCTCTTGGTGGTTGTGAAACAAAAGTTTGAATATAAAAGAAGCTCAGATTTAAGGATAGGAGCAAGTTCTTCACTCGGTTGTACTGGTGTAAATTCCAAGTTGTACAAAAAAATGTAATTATCTGTGATTTACATTACTGTAACAGAAAGGCTAATTAAAACTATTCAGAAGATATATCAAATGTGAAAAAAATATAGTATATGAATTACAACATAAAATATGTGGGATGGGTTTCAATATGTGAAGCTATCTGAAGAGGAAAAGAAGTCAGACTTTAAACTCTGTATTTTAACACTTTATAGTGTTAGGATTTCATGAAATGACAAAGAAGGATGTAAAACACCATTCAGGGCATTGTTTGCTGTAGTTCAGCCTGGTCATTACCAATAACAGGTGTTTTAACTAACGTTAAGTATATCACACATACTTTCCATTCATTGAAAACTTACTGTTTACAATGAATAAGCAATGAGGACCAAAATTTTTTGAAACCATCTTATAAATGTCAAGTATTTCATTATAAATGGTCTGTGATTAAAACACTTACTCCAGCTTAGTGAAGAACAAATAAATGGTTCCATATCAGAACTGCTGAAAATTATATAAATTAAACAACCTTTTATCCTGAAAATATATCGTATAATCTTTTTAGTAAGAAAATATTCATAGAAATACAGCAGACATTCAAAAGGTGGGAAATAAAATTGAGGAATTTTAATTAAGTAAATTAAATAAAAGTAATGTGTAAATAAAGTAAAATAAAATAACATGGTTTAAATATGGTGTGGACATAAAACATCATTTTCCCATGATTGCATCAGATGTTTTGCACAGGAAAATACTTACTTAGCATTTCAGTCTTTTCCAAGTTGTTAATAATCTGCTATGCTGATCCTGGGTGTGGGGGTATGGGTGTACAACTGTTGAATTCTTTCAAAAGTTACTGTATTGTTCAGACTCTTAAGGATAATATATTATTACTTTTTTGTTATTATTTTCCACAGAAAGCTTGCATTCTTTTTGCATCAAAGACTTCAGTTAAGATTAAAACTTAATATGAGCTAGTCAGCTCTTTATTCCCCAATCAGTTTGTCTCAGTAGGAAATTAGCAAAACCAGTCCTAAAGTGAATGGAATAGCCCCAAACAGGTTAACAGGCATCCTCTTGCCCCTCACAGGTTATCTTGGACTAATTTGGCATATCGATATGTTGCATTATATATGCATGAACACATTTTGATGTTTTATATTGTCCAGTTGCTTTCTTGAATGCTTTTTAAATACAAGGTGACAATGTAGGTCTTTTGGAGACATGGGAAAGGGTGGTGGTTGTTTGGTTATTTATTTCTATGGTGGAAGATAAATATCATAATTTTTTTTTTTCCTAGAAATCCAAGACCCACTGAAGTCATTGAAAGTGGGATTTGTCCAATTAGATGGAGAAGTCTGCATCTTAGCTAGTTACTCTCAGCTTTTGTTTATAGCTAATGAAAGAAAACAGACAATTGCAATTTGTTATTCATCTGAATTAAGATATCTACTTGAGATTAGATAAATCACATCCTAAAAATACCTGCTTCCCTGTATTGATTATAAATAAATCCTAGTGTCAACACATCAAAGACAGACATCCAGACTGTGTATCTCTGAAGTTAGATGAGAAGTTGAAGGCTTTTCACTAATTGCTATGGCTTTGGAATAAGCTATTTGTGCCTCTGAGCAGAAATTCCTCTGGATTCCTCATAATCTCTTTTTCTGTTGTTTTAATCACAGCTTGAATTAAAAAAAAAAAACAACAAACAAAACCCCATAAAAATCTAACATCTTTCTCACCTATTTTAGACTGAAAATCAGTTTAGATTACAGTAGCCTACAATTTAAAAACTTTTTTTTCCATTCCCCTTCTTTGTCTGCCAGATGTATAAGTTTATTCTTTTAACTATAACTTTTAAAATCATCTGGTCTTTGAAAGAAATTACTTATACATATTTGAAAATCTATTTTACTGTTATTACTGAGTACTTTATGCCATATATGAAATGGCAGGGATCATCCAGATTGCTTACTGAAATGCCTTAAAAATAATCAATCAAATATTACATTTGCTTTTCCTTTTAAAATGAAGATATATTTTATTAGAAATTCTACAAATTAATTCAGATCTAAATATATACAATGCACCATACATATATAAACCTAATTCCTTTGATGTCAATTAACATGTCATACCTTCTTTTAAAGGAGACCATCCTTTGTTTCAAATTAAATTACTCTTAACAGATATTTGCCTTATGTTCTGTAAATCCTTTAATGACACTCCTTAATCTGATATTGTAAAATGATATTGTAAATTTGGGACTGTTTGACCTGCAGAGGAGAAGGCTCAGGGGGATCTCATCAATGTATATAAATACTTGCAAGGAGGGTGCAAAGAGGATGGAGCCAGGCTCTTTTCAGTGGTGCTCAGTGACAGGACCAGAGTCCATGGGCACAAACTGAAACACAGGGGGCTCTGTCTGAACATCAGGAAATATTTTTTTTACTGTGAGGGTGGCCAAGCCCTGGCACAGGTTGCCCAGAAAGGTTATGGAGTCTGCATCTTTGGCAATATTAAAAAAACATCCAGAAAAGATCCTGGACAGCCTGCTCTAGGTGTCCCTGCTTGAGCAGGGGAGTTGGACCAGACGACCTCCAGAGTTCCTTTCTAACCTAAGTCACCCTGTGATTCTGTGATATATGAATCATGATGGTCAAGAAACAGTGGAGCAAAGGACGATGAGGTGGCAAAAGCAAAAGTCTCTATTATCCTAAGATATTTTTTTGTCTATTGGAAAATTATGAAATGTGTTGTTCATATTCCTAGGGTTATAATGGTTGTGGGGTTTTGTGTTTGTGTTTTTTGGTTGGCTGGGTTTTTTTGTTTGGTTGGTTGGGTTTTTAAACTGTCATTATATTTCAGAGTTGTTACGGAGAAAAATGTGAGTGCATGGGTACTGAAGAGAAATAGGAAGAAGCAATAGTTAAGCCCCCAATAACATGCCACCTAAATATAACCGTGAGACAAAGGTCAAGTTCAGACAGATTAGGGCAATCAAGGGATGAAAGAGTCAGCAAGTCAGCGCTGGTCAGGATGGTAAGTGCTTTGTGTTCTGTGCATAACACAGTAAAAGTTTTCTCTTCTTGATTGCTATTCACATTCTGCAGTAGTTCTATGAAAAGAACATTTATTAATATCAGTGGGAGTCCTGTATACAGGACAGCTGCAGAATATACTATTAAGAACTGCAGTGCAGATTGTAGAAAGGAATTTTATCCTTTATTAAGGACTACATTGCAGCATTTCTCATCCCTTCAAATAGACTTTCAAGTGAAATTGTTCTACTCCTGTCCTGATTTCTTTCACTGTCTAATTTTTAGCAGTGCATTCCATCTAGCCCTTTCTCTCTACAATTTCATTTTTCTTACTTGCACTCTTTTGATGCTCAACTCTTTTCTGTCCTCCATCACACCTGAAATTGCAGACCAATAAACAGTGGTCAAGCACCTTTGTTCTCCCTCGGAGAGAACCTAAAGCTCTTCTACTTCATTGATTCTCATAAGTCTCATGGTTAAATTTATTTTTATAGTTATTTGTATTATTTATTCCTGCACTTGCTTGTCATTTTTTTTCTGAGTGAAAAAAGAGTGGGCCTATGAGACCAAAGGAATAAAAGAAAAGGTTTAAATAGGGTACTCACAGGTTAAAACTCCAGGCTATAAAATTACATTATATTCTATGATTCTATGATTCTATGATTCTATGAATCTATAACTTCGGAATGTACTTAAAATCCCAGTAAACAGGGTTGTAATAGTAATCTGAGACCCAAAACTGAGGGAAAGGCTATTAAGAACTTGATTTAAACTTAGAGAAATAAATTTGTATTTTCTGAGGTACAGAACAATATCAGGTCTTCACAATGTATTTAGAAGAAAGAAAAAAAACAAAAAAAGAATTTTAAACTGAAACAGATTTGGAAGAAAAACCAAGCCCAAACAGACAGACAGAACTAATGTATCCCTAAGAAAAAACCCTAACATTTTGCAAGAGCCCACAAAGAAGGAGTGGAAGTATCAAAGAAGAAATAAAGTATAAACATATTGTGTATAGTGAAGAAGATCTTTCATGGGAAACTACTGATGCTGTAGCTTCATTAAATGATGAGGTTGTCTTAGACACAAGTAGAACCGTTATTATTCATAAAATGGATGCTAGTGGAAAGAATAAGAAATTGCCAGAAGTCACACTAAAGTTTTGGAAGGAAAAAAGTATTAAATTTAGCATAATTTGAATTCAGATGATAGTGTGAACAAATTATTTTGTCTCAAAATACTGCAAGGATTGTAAATAAAAATATCAAAACACAATTAGGAAGTTTAGAGTTTACACTTCCCAGACAACTGGTCAGTAGGAATTAGCAAAGAAATGATTGATCATGGTGCAGTGCTCAGAATATGTAGTTTTATATAAGTACCTAAAATATACATATATTTCTTAAAAATACATATTTAAGTTGCAAAAAAGAACATTTTATATTCAGTGTAGTTTCTGAGGATAATAAACTGTGGCCTTTCCTCTGCCTTTTTTCTCTTTCTGTACCTTTGAAAGCAGAAGCAGAATTTAAGCCCTTTGAATATAAAATCTTACAAAAAAGGTCTTGGGATTTTGTTGTTGTTGTTGTTAGGCAGTCTACTAATTACTACTTTTTTTCTGTAATAAAAAAGGCTATTTAAAATATCAAGCCAGATGAAAGATTTTGATTAGGTAAAATCTTCAGGAGTTTATGTCATTTAATAGTAATTAAACTGTCTAATATGAAATACATTATACTTTTAATGCAACTATAAAACTGTAAACCTTAGGTCCGAAAAAATAATGAAAAAGGATTCCTGTTGATCTTGAAGAGCAGCAAATGAATAAAGCTTTGTGTATGGACCGTTCTGGATAGATGCAAGTCGCTATACCATGCTTTCTAAGTCCTCTAAGCCAACCTGGCACAAGTCAGCTTTATTCCAGTAGCCAAAGAAATGATATTAACATTAGCAGCTCGATATATTTGAGGTCACAGGCTTCAGTTGCTGCAGATTGTCAGATGTTCATCCTGCTGGCACACCAAAGCAGCCAAACACAGGACAGCCATGTCCAGAAAACAGTATTTTTACAGATTGAAGCCTAAGTTAACATTCCTTGCCTCTTAGCAAAGCCTGTCAGCCTGAATACAATGACAGTGTCATTAGTTTTTAGTATATTCGTAGCACTACTTCTGGTGATTGCTGAAGACGTTTTTGTCAAATACAGTTTATGATGTCATTCATCCTTGTTTATAGGCAACATCGACAAGCAGCAGACTGGTGCAAAGCATCTAAACATGATAATACTTTGCATTCGTGTAACATTTTTTTTTTTTCATATCACTAACAATGCTCTAATAAGTCTTCAGAAGGATCTTGCTGAATTAGATGATATCAACCCAAAGTCAAACTCAGCTGATTAAATCACAGAAATGATATCTGAGGTTATAGAACAAATCAATGGCAGAGAAAATTAGAGCTCTGGAACTCTGAATTTTAATAAGCAGTCCCTCAGCCACATTGGAGGTGATATCTTTGTGCTGTTAGAATGATTTTATGCAATTTCTTCACTGTGAGGGTGGTGAGGCACTGGCACAGGTTGCCCAGAGAGGCTGTGGATGCCCCATCCCTGGCAGTGTT
>JAVJGG010000008.1:19410873-19434637 GCA_035590195.1 Aviceda cuculoides | reverse complement strand
GTTTCCTGCCTTGCTTAAGAAGTCTTCCCCCCACCCCCCACCCCTTTCTCCTTTTCAGTTCTTTTCTCCCTTTCACACAACACTGCCTTCTGGCATGGTTTACAGCAGGATCTCACTCACTGCGTTCTAGAGTGTAAATGAATACATCATAAAAAGTAAGCATAATTTATTGCAGATCATATTGAGTTTGTTTAGGGTGCAATTCATCCCTGTGTAAAGGGCAATACTGCCAAAGTCAAGCAGTCAAACTACTTGACAGCTTTCCCTCCCTTCTTCCACACAAAAAAATGAGACTGGTTTAAATCATGGAACCAAAAATGAGCCTTTTAACTTCTGAGCCTTCAGGAAGCAACCACCTTTTGCTGATTATTTCAGGTTCATCTCCAATTCTGTGTTTCTGTAAACACAGAGAAGTGGGCTTCTAACTGTTCAGAAGGACAAGTGCTGTCCTGACTGCCCTTTTCTATCCCTATCCCTAACTTTTTACTACCCTTTATGTCTTTTATATTTCTAATTGTTCTTACAACTTAATCTCTGGTTCCCCTCAGTTATCTGTACATTCAGTATATTTTCTCATTTTTCACATACCACTCCATCTTCTGCATCCCTTCAATATCCCTGATCCATCTTTTATTTTGTACTATCTGTACCCTTCTATTTCCTTAAAATTTGTCTAATACAGAGTATGAGAGAATGTAACAGTCTCTCCTGCATGCCTCACTGGGAAACAAAACAAAATGAAACAAAAAACCCCACAAACCTGGAAGGAGGCAGTCTTTCCCAATAAGAGTATATCTTTCAAATGCAAATTAAGCCATGTTGACAGAGATCAACTATGGTTCTATGATATGCAACAGTGTCAGTATTCATTTCAAGAAAAGTGAAACTTAAGACCTTAATGGAAATTGAGACTTTAGGGAAAAATAAGCTTATGAGCCTAAATTTTCTGTAAAAGCTGTCCCAACATTTAAAATCAGCATCTTTGGTAACTCTCAAGTTATGATTTTTTTTTTTTTTTTTCCTGTTTTTACTGATTTGGGGTTTTTTTTGTTGTTGTTGTGGGTTTTGGGTTTGTTTTGTTGGGGTTTTTTTTTTCCACTTAGCAAAGCTTTTCTTCATATCCATGCAAACTGAAAAGTAATAAAATGAAAAGTGGGATACCCAAAATTAGTATTATTCCAGAATTGCTGACCTTAAAGAAATTCCTGCAAGCTGTGTAAAATTCATAATCAGATCAGTGGACACATACTATGCTCTTCATTTGAATTGTTTCACTGACACAGGAAAGAAATGCAGTCTTTGAAACCATTCATGATCATTTAATAGTTGTTATTATTTAGCAAGTTAATAATGCTTTACATGAATTTTAAAGTGAGCTTTCAGAAATACCTGTATTAGCTGTTTGTGTCCACTTTCATAAAATATAATATTATTTAATAGGACAATCAGACAGACTAAGACTTAAATGCACCAATGATAAGAAGTTTTCAATTTATCCTGCAAAACATAGGGAAGAAAGTACCGTTGTCTATGGATTTTATAAACAAAACCCTTCTGTGATATCTCATATGACCAGATGTTAAATTTGTTTTTGAACAAGATGAGCTATCATTACCAGAGGAATTGCAGTGGCATGAAAACCTAAAGCTTGAATCAATGATACTGCAAGAGCATAAACATGTAGTGTTTCTAAAAGGATACACTAACAGCACAAAGTTTAAAATGGAAATACATACCATTGTATTATAAAAAAACCCAAACAAACCAAACCAAAGCAACAAACCACAGGACAAAAGAATTATTTAAATCGCTTGTCCTAGACTGAGTATCAAAGCAGTTCCAAAGTGACCCTCTATCATCTTCCTTCAAGCCTAGGCATTCAAACCCATCATCTTTTATAATGTATGTAATCAACTGTAATATGACAAAACTGAATAGAGAAAAAAAGTATGAAAGCCACGGTTTAAGTAACATCTATTTCTCTATTTTGTTTGAATTGCCTTTCAACTGACTGAAAATCTTCTCAGATTTTTTTACTTTCTGGACATTACTTCTCCTTTATGCCACTCAGTAGTGATCCCCCTTTCCCTCAATCTTTCCCTGGTTTTATATATATATGTAAAAGTAATTATATCCTCTGTTAGAATCCTAACTTAACTTTGTGAAGTCATTTATACATCTGGTAATCTGACAAATTTAGATGATAGATGATTAAAAGTTGAGGAAAAAAACCTGGATCAGGCATGTTTAATCTTACGAGCTAAATAATCTTCAGGACAGAATGCTCCATTCTGAGTGTCAGAAAGGCTGAAGAGAAGCACAATGTATATTCTTAGTTTAACAGCTGGGACTCCCTACGGTTGGTTTATTTTAAAAGCATATTTTTAAATTCATTCAAAACTATACTCAAGGTAGAGATCACTCAGCATAGTTCATAGAAGATAGATATCTACTACCTCTAAAATCTAAAAGCCATTTTCTGTTTATGTGAACACCAAGTACAGAAACGTACATGGATGATTCAGACCTATAGTCTAGAATCAGATATGGTATAAGTTCATGTTTCTGATTTAAAGTCAAAACATATATTAAAACCTTTCAGTGTATTTTCTCATGTTTTTGGACAAAGTTTGTAACTAATGAATAAAAAAGATTTAATTATATTTTCCACAGTTAGTATAAGCAAATGAAAACCATTGAGGGGGAAAGTTTGGGAATACACTAAGTGGAATCTCAAAATGCTTTTGCTTTTTCATGTTTAATAATTTTTCTTGCCTTACATTGGAACACAATAAGTCATTCTTTGTTTTGTATCCTGTATATAGACCTGTACCACTAACTTGAAAAATGTGTAGAGAGCAATAAATGTGCTCCCATTTTCCTGGGGACAATGACACAGTCTGTTCTACAAAGCACAGGATATATTTTGGGCATGAATGGTGTAGACCAAAGCATCAACAAAAGTCTATTTTCATGTGCAAGCATAGGAAGAAATTCTTAAACAAAATAAAATTTTGGCTGTACTTGAGAATGATGGATAGAGGAATTTTTATGAAAGATCAGTTGTGAGTGAGCAAGATGGAGGCTTCAGTTCTCATAAATGCTGCTACTTGGATGAGAAAAATTGTGTTTTCTGTTTATGATAAAGCAGCTGACAGCCCTACAAACACAACACAGTTCAGAAGTTAAATGTATAAAACATGATAACCTTAAGTTACATTTGTACATGAGACAAGACAAGATCACTATTGTAACTATGTTTCTTATATAAAAACATGAATGTCTCTTGGGGAAGCTGATTATTTCTGAATACTGAAGAGATGAAGAAAGAGAAATCCATTGAACATTCCTTTAAGTATCTGTAGTCCATTTTTTACTCTTGTTTTCCCCTTGCACTTACTGTATGCATACGTTTGATAGGATTCTTTTCTTTGGTATTTTTAAATTCCCCATACTTGAACTCTTAGAAAACCTATGAGAACAAAATCACCCATGGCTACAGATGTAAAGGGCTTAATTCTCACTTAGACATTTATGTAAATGAATAACTGAGAATTAGAGTAAAGTCTTCTGAAGTCAGTCAATTTTCAGATTTGTGAGACCATAAGACAGTAGCCTAGCTCACTATTATGTTTTGAAGAGGGCTTATGTCTCCTTTGTGAAGATTTTTTTTTTTTAACCTTAACTTCTGGCAATCAAAAAGTATTAAGTAATAGACCTCCGATCTCCTTTGACTGGGCCAGGCTGAGTGACTAGCCACAACTGTAAATAAGAGGATGCCGTTCACAGCAAATGTTATGTTGTCTTAGAGAAATGGTTCAGCAAACTGAAAGGAGGCCACTGAAGAAGCAATACCACAAATTTCCAAGGCAGAGAGGAAAGTGGTAAGTTTTACAGCTTTTCATGGGGGAGAAGGAGCATGACAGAATTTTTTTCATAAGATTCTTCTCCTTTATAGACAGAAAGTTTAGGTATCTAAATCTGAGAGACATAGAAGGTAATGAGGAAATTAATGTCTGAAAATTGGCCTGCTAGGGGAAAACTTCAGCACTTTACTGATTTAATACTTTATATTGACTTTATCCTGATTTCATTTTGAGGCATGGCTGGACAGACCTGTATTTTTGGTTGAATTTTGGTTCTTTGTGAGCTGTTAGTAAGTCCAAGAAAAAGAAGGGAGATTTGACTATAAACACTTTTTCCACTTTTAAGGTACAGGAAGAATCTGATAAATGCTGTGTGCCCATAGGATCATGCTGTATCATGAAGAAGTGGGGTCCTAGAAGTACCATTACACACATCCTTTAATTAATTGGTGAGATGATTTATAGGTCCAGGAAGAGGAAAAAGTTACTAACAAATTTACATACACTCTCACATGGAAGGAATCTCCTCACTTCTGCTTTTATTAAGCCTTCCTAAGCCAGGAACAAACTAAGGGAAGACAGAAATTACTGTTCTCTGCCAGTTGCCTCAAATGCTGTATAAAAGCCTTGAGTTTCAACAAGTATAGCTGAAGTCTAGAGGTTCCAAAAGTCTGAACTTCCAACATCTTAATAAAAATCACTAGTTAGGGAAGAAATTCTCTCTCCTGGTGCAAGAAGGCTGTAAAATGGACTTGATAGTTATATTTTATTTTTGATCTGCTTTCTGTCCAACAACACACATAGAGCTTGGAGACTGGGAGAGCGTGTGCTGACTCTCATTCTGCCAGTACTCAGAGTACATTACAGAGAGCTGGGTTTCAGGCTGAAATTATGATATTTGGTGCAAACTAGAGAATGAACAGGGAAAAGAAAGAAAGAGAAAGGAATAGAGCTTGGTTTATTTCAGAGGAAGGTCTAGAAAATAAACTTATGGGAAATCGAGTTGTTAAGTCTATTGTTCACACAACAATTTATTGATTTGAAATTTGCATAATATCCTGGAATATAATTTCCAGAAATACCAGGTCAAATGATTCAGGGGGCTTAGTCAAAGAGAGTGACTGTGTCAAGCTCCACATTCTGAGTGATTCTATCATGTTGCAGTGATTTTAAAAAAAAGCCAAAAACGTTCCTAATGTGACGCTGCTGTCATGAGCTGATAATCAAGGATTACGTGTTGGAAGCCAGATTCTCATCTTAGTTGCAGTGAAGTGTGATTTCTGTAGAGTTATTCTGGATTTATAGTGGCTTAATCAAGATAAGACTCTGGTCTGGTGCAGCCTAGAATTAATCAGATGCTGGTTTTGGTGCTCTAATAGATGTGTTAGCAAGTCTGGGACAGGGTTGGGAGGAAAGGAATTCTCGTCTCCTTGCCACACCCCAGTTCAGCTGCTGCCATGAAGATACTTCCCTGAAGGGTAGTTAATAACCACTGAGCTCTAGTCAGAGACTCAGAATGTTTTATGTTTTCTTGGCAGCTCCTGATTGCAAAATACCAAGGACTCCTTGTTGCAGTACACTTCAGCTGTGGAGCACACAGCACTTGCATTTCCATCTCTTATGACCTTGTCAGTATTATATCTGTCATTGGGAAGGAAAAAGTACCCATGGCGACGAGGCATTTTGGAACACTCAGCAGGTGAAAAAAGTTCTTAAACTGGGTCTTAAAACAACTCTTTCTTTTCATGGTCTGTGTCTCTCTCACTCCCCACTTCCCCCCTCCCAAGTCTTTTTTGAAACACAGTCTTTTGATTTAGTTTTGCAGGCAGCTTTGATGAAAGCCACACGATGTTTTTGCAGACATGCTGTCTAGTACAGGCCCAAATGAAACAGACCATGTTTAACCCAGCAGCTCAGGAACACTGTCACATCCACCTACCCAGCCAATGAAAAGGAAGTGATCAATATTGGCTATTTCATAGGAACTTCAGTAAGTGTGAGGAAAAAACTGTGGGAGTAATGCAGTATGGTAGTAATACAGTAAACCAGTGAAGGGAAACGATAAAAATATGTAAGAATTAGCTTGTTCACCAATAACTTCCAACAGGAATACAGTTAAGGTAGTAGTTAGGATCATGAAAGCACTTCTGTATATGCCTACATTAGTTTTCTTTCTTTTGTGTTTGAACATGAACAAGCTGATGGACAAGGGAATGAAATGATCATAAAATTAGCTTTTATTTTTAGTAACTTGTGTTATGCATGTCTTTTACTGATGCAAATGCACTTTGCACTGATGTAGCCCAATTATTCTCTATATTTCTTTTCTTCTTTTCCTCCATGTCTAGTTTCGTCTTACACATTTTAACTTTACCAGAACAACAATAGGATTTAAGTACCCTTTTTCTTTTATACATTCTGATGAATCCCTTCTTTGCATTTGCCTTCTCAGAATTTTTCACATACTGATGACAGTCTGTCACTTCAGTTTCTTTTTAGTAGATCTTTAAGCTTCAGATTTTGTACATTAAATTACAAGATTTTCCACCTTCCAAATTTTCGCCTGTTATGCAAAGGAATTTGAAGTATTGTATAAATCCAGTAAATGGATTTAGGTGTCATAGAGTTGTCATCTTTGAATCACCTACAAAGTTGTAGAAAGGTTAAAAGACTCAGCTATCGTAATAGCTCTGGGGTATCTTTACAAATGAGATTACAAAATCTAAAGTAAAAATTTGTGCTAGTCATATGGGGGCCATATTAAATTAAGATACATTTAATGTATACAAAATAAAATGAAAACTCTTCAAGAAAAAGATCCTGTCTCCCTTTCTAGTTTTGAAGTGTTTTGATAAATGGAAACTATAAACAAATCCAAGCATACATTCAGGCACTTTGCTGTATTGTGGATGTCATGGTTTAACACCAGTTGGCAACTAAGCACCACACAGCTGCTCACTCACTCCCCCCACCCAGTAGGATGGGGGAGAGAATCAAAAAACGAGTAAGACTCCTGGGTTGAGATAAGAGCAGTTTAATAGTACAGAAAAGGAAGAAAATTAATAATATAATAATATTAATAATAATAATAATAAAACCAATTAGAACATACAGAACAAGTGATGCACAGTGCAGTTGCTCACCACTTGCTGACCAATGCCCAGTTAGTTCCTGAGCAGTGATCTGCCCCTCCCAGCCAACTCCTCCCAGTTTATATACTGGACATGATGTCATATTGTATGGAATACCCCTTTGGCCAGTTTGGGTCAGCTGCCCTGGCTGTGTCCTGTGCCAGCTTCTTGTGCCCCTCCAACCTTCTTGCTGGCTGGGCATGAGAAACTGAAAAATCCTCGACTTGGTCTAGACACTACTTAGCAACAACTGAAAACATCAGGGTGTTATCAACATTCTTCTCATACTGAACCCAAAACACAGCACTGTACCAGCTATTAGGAGGAAAGTTAACTCTATCCCAGCCGAAACCAGGACAATGAGTGACACAGTTGCTACAGTATGTGATGTTAAATACAGCACCCTCTGCTAGGACACTTTGAAAGGACATGGAGAAACACACAGCCAGAAGTTAGAATGTTACAGTGCGACAGTTGTTACTTATCCATTGCAAATAAATTGAGTGCCTACAGACAGAAGCTGTAACCTGCTTTTATTTCAAAGTGTCGCTGGCCCAGTTAAGTCTTGAATTGCACAGTTACTGCAGAAGACCTAAGCACGGACACCTTCCCCAGTTTCTAACAAAGCAGCTGGACTGGGGTTTTGTTTCATTTTGTTTTAATATAAATCCACTGTCAGCAAATAAATGTTATCACCTCCTCAGAGAAATTTAGCACACTTCATAATGCAAATGAAAATGGATCTGTATAGGTTCCTATTCAGATCTGTAGCCTGAAGTCACACAAGGTCAGCGTCTAACCTTCTAATTCTGTTTGGTCCTTCCGTCGGTCGTGCTCCCACATCACTGCACACCAGCGCTCCCTTAGCATGTGAACATTTCAAGGTTGAACATGAAGAACTGTACACTTATTTTGCTTTTTACATTGCGAGTCATTCTGCTATTGTCAGGTAATCTGCTGACCTTGCAGAAAGCAAACGCCAGCTGAGGCAAATGAGTGATTCCTGTAGTCTTCATAACAGTCAACACTCATAACAATTTAAGCATGTGTCTTATTTCATATTACTTGTAAGTAAGTAATTGCAAATCAGGACCATATGTCTTTTATTAATACTCTGGAAAACGAGTACTCTACAAAATGTGGGTAATATAGATTTCCTAATCAGATTTGCTGCCTTTTCATTTGTTTTTGTTATATTCCTCCCTAAACATCCGTTGTTGGCCATTCTTATAGACAGGCTTTTGTGCTAGATAAATCAGTGGTCTGTCCCAGTACAGACATTTATATGTTCCTTAGACACTCAGCATTTTTTTGAATGGCTTTATAATCTAGTAGTCTTCACATCCTACTATATGGGTACCAAACACCTGCAGGACTTCTATCCATGTCAAGAAACTTCAACAAATAAATTATTTTAAATTGGTAATAGCCAGATAGATTTTTTTTTTTCCTACAAGAAATGGTACTAGGGTAATCTGAGAAATGTCTTTCTCCATTATTTTGTGCTAGTGTGTTACACAAAGCTAAACTTTTTGTCAGTTAATGGGGTGGTAATAAGAATGAAAAAAATGTAAACTGAAGTCAAAATTTGTGAATAAGGGAGAAGTTTCCTCCAATTTTTTTGCCTATTAAGGTATTTTTGTTAATTAAATGTGGAATGTTTGCATTTATTCTTAAAAGTACTGTGTAAGCATTGTGTAAATAATTTTCTTCGAGGCTACCTACTAAAAACATTTATCTCTGACTTTATTGTTAGTAGCCAAAATATATTGCTCCACTGCTATAACACAAAGATTTGAGTTTATTACTTCAACACATTAATTAATTTATTAAATATTAATGACAAAAAAGCCATTCAAGTGATGTTATATAGACAGCTTCAGCATTGCTAACGTGTTATTGCCCCATTTATCAGCAGCTATGCATAAGATGTATGAAGCAATATAACTGGTAGATGAGGTATGTTCATACCATATGTTGCTAATCTAGTTAATGGAATAACAAATACATAGCTGGGTCTATTAGATGTGCGACTTAACAATATGCATTTATGTTGAAATATTTTATCTTCTGCAGACAGGATGATTACACTGCCTTTTTGATCTCAGATAAAGAATGAAGCATGAACAAAAATCATTTTAGAATTATAATTATGCCAGGGTTTTTTGCTGTCCAAAATGTTGCACCGAGAAAAGCTTTATACTGAAACAAATGTACTTATTTTTAGATAAATATTTTGTAAGGTTGTATTAAGTGTAATTAAATCTTAAAAATATTTTATAAATCTATGTATTGAATTTTACTTAACCTCCTTTAATTTATTTTCTCTGTCTTTGTTACCATTTATTGTACTGCATCAATATGAATGATCATCTTCCTTCTGTTCCCATGAAGTAGATGTAATATAATGTCAATCTTCTGAGCTGAAACTTTACCTGAATGTCAATTTTGTAAGTTGAAATCTGTTTTTTCTAACTTCAGTATGTCATCATTATTGACCTAAACCTTGGGGGCTGGAGATGTAAGCTCTGCTCTGTTTTTTATTCGTTGTACTTCTTGTAAAGTCCCTAAACACTGCTCATTTCTTTTTGTTTATCAGTATTGTCTCTAGTTAGTTTTAAAAGTGATATATTTATGAAGCTATGATTTATAAATGAATGTCTGCTATTAAACAAACTTGATAATTATTTTATTTGTTCTTTCAATAATTTAAACTATAGGCAGTCAATTCTATTAGGTGAAAAATCTGATGTTTAAGATTTCAGATTGCAACTATCCTTTTGAAAGCTCTTGTAAAACTTTAATTAATTTAAGCAAATAAACCATTCAAAGGGAATATCAAAATCAGTGCTGTAAATATTTTAAGGATAATTTCCTGTTCTACATATTTTAACTAATTGGTTCTGTTTATCTTATTTTCTACTGGAACATTGCATGTATTTGTAATGTGACAAGTTTATTAAAAAATTATCTACATTCTGCAATGTGATAAACCTAATCGCAAGATGTGGGCATGTATTCATCAAAGCACTGTTTTGTTTTCTAAACTACACTACCTATAATTTTAGATTCTTTTACTTTAATTGGAATAGTATTTGTACTTCAATATCACTTTTTATAATTAATAGTCTTTTATGGTACTAGTAATACACTTTATAGCATTTTTCCAAATAGATACGTTAAACTCTTCTGCACTCATACTTCTGGGGTAGTATCAACACGTATGAAATGCAGTCAGTACTAACATGGGTTTGAATGTTTTAGGAGGGGTGTTACTTCTAATAGGAGTAGTTAATGTAGTGTAGGAAACTTGAGGTGGCAGAATTATGTTTCAGTTCCATAATTTTTTTTTAGAAACTTCACAGGGAGTGAACATCACGTTTAACATTAACAAGAGACTAATTCCAAAATCAGCCATTTTATCTGATAAATCATATGCTCTGTTACGTATCATATCAAACATATTCATATTTCAACCCACATGGAGAAATGAGAATGTGGAGAACACCTGAAATGCCATGCAACTTTTATGCAAATAGATTTTCAAGAATGCCTTTATTTAAGCTGTTTTTTTCACTTTTATTTGAAATATGGCCTGGGGCAGGAGTGGTGGTGGTGTCAACTTGTTGGAGTTTTTGTTGCCAGAAGAAGTTCTTCTGAAAGATTATATTCTACATTGACCAGTTATTGAATAAACTTCACAAACACCTTTGAAATTGAACTTGGGTCTCCCTATTCAAGGGGACTACTTCTAGGACTAGCTTGCAGACTCATGCTCACTCTTAACTCTCTGTTTCTGTTTCTTTCCCATTTTCTTTGCTCTTTGCCACACTCTACACAACCTTATCACTTTTTTTCCCACTTCCCTAGTCTTGTAATTAAGACAAACTTTTACAAGGAATTTTTTAAAGCTTTGTTAGATTCAAAAAAGTGTAGGACTTAAGTATTCTCCTTCCCTTATGAGTATTGTAACAAAAGTGTTACATAAAGATTAATTATCTTTATTTTGAACACAAGTAGATATTCCAGTATGTTTTGTGGACAAATAGCCCCCATTCTTATATAAGATGTGACCTCAACATGCCTTCTTCACTGTTCTGCCAGCACCTACTGTGAAGGTCTTAATTGGCCTTAGGGACATATAGGGAACAATTTGCTCAGACTTATAGTGTCGGTCTTAAGCATGTGCATCAGAAGATCTTTAGATACCTGAGGACTTTTCCCATGAAAGCGATTAAACTATGGAAATGAAGATTTTCCTAGAGTTTAACATTCTGCTTGAAGTCCACTACAGAAACTTAAATCCCATGTCAATTTAGATCTAGGTCTGTAGAGAAATTTCAAATGTCAGTCATTGCAATGAATTTCCAGAAGAATCCACTGTCACAGAATCACAGAATGACTGAGGCTGGAAGGGATCTGTGGAGGTCATCTGGTCCAAGCCACCTGCTCAAAGAGGGATACCTAGAGTCAGTTGCCCATGATCATATCTGGATGGTTTTTTAGTATCTCCCAAGGATGGAGACTCCACAGCCTTTCTGGGCAACCTGTGCCAGGGCTGAGTCACCCTCAGAGAAAAAAGTATTTCCTGATGTTCAGAGGGAACCTCCTGTGTTTCTGTTTGCGCCCACTGCCTCTTGTCCTTTCTCTGAGCACCACTGAAAAGATCCTGGCTCCCTCCTCTTTGCACCCTCCCTTCAGGTACTTATATACATTCATAAGATCCCCATTGAGACATAAATGTCAAAAATCCTTCCTGAAGTCCAGGTAGACAATATTCACTGCTCTCCCCTCATCTACCAGGCTAGTTGCTTCCTCATAGAAGTGTACCAAGTTGGTCAAGTATGACTTCCCCTTGGTGAAGCCATGCTGACCATCTCATCCTTAATGAGCCTCACAATGGTTTCCAGGATTAGCTGCTCCATCACCTTCCCAGGGATCGAGGTGAGGCTGACCAGCCTGTAATTCCCTTGGTCCTCCTTATTGCCCTTCTAGCAGATGGAGTGACATTTGCTTTTGTCCAGTTTTTGGGCACTTCCCTCAGTTGCTATGATCAATCAAGGTTATTAGGAGTGGCCTCACAAAAAGATTTCCTACCTCACTTGGAACTCATGAGTGCGTCTCATCAGGGTCCATGGATTTAACAGAAGAGTTATGAGCTGGGTGACTAGACTCTTATAAAAGCTTGCACAGGATGATAGGACATCTAAAAAATTATATTGATAAAAATCTGCAGAGTGAGTGAAGAGCTATACAAGCCATCCAACAATCAATACCAAGAAGAGAGTCCCCACTTAATACAAAGCATCTTATCATGGAAGTAAGTAGCTTTAGACCCAGGCAGCGTTCCCTTTTGAAAGGACCGAGAAGACATTATTCTACTCCATCCAGTAATACAATGTACCGACTATTCGCTTGCAATATAAAAAATGAAATTAATCCAGAAATTACTGCCTCCTAAATAGATGATAAACTACCAACTGGGTATTCCTCTAACAGATGAGAGCACCTGCTGAAGTCCCTACTCTGTCAGTTTGTGCATACAAGAAGACTATCCTAATTAGGCTATTTGAGTCGGGATTACTGATCTTTTAACTTCTTCTGCTGAATTTTGAATATTCACTGAAGCAGGGACCTGAACGTGAAACTTTCATTTCCCAGCTGTGTTCCCTAGCCTTTAAGGCTGTGATGCCATCATTTCTCACCAGCTGAATTAATAATTTATTAGTACAAAGTGGAACAGCTCCAAGAGGAAAGATAAAGGCTGGACAATATTGTCTCTTGGTAAAGTTATTCATCTCAAATGAAAAGTGCCCAACTTCTAATCACTCACTGGTCTGAAGCTACAAGGAAGAGGAGATGGACCAGGTTGCCTTCCACTGCTTTTCTCATTGCCACTTCAGCGATCAGTACAGGTATGCAGACATCCAAAAATATAGTCTTGCTGAATTAATAGATTTTGGTTAAAAAAATAAATTCTTCAGCAGCTGAAGCTAAAACAGCAAAATAGAGGTAATGAATTCCATGGCAGATTGAAATGAATATTTATTCCTTTAATATTGTATAATGTTGCATACTGCATAAGCTTGTGTTGCATTATTCTATGTGAAGTCCTATAGGTTTTCTAACTGTCACACCTCTCCTTATGAATACCCTATCCATAATCAAATACGGTAATCTGGAGGACCACATGTTTCAGATAAGTAGAGAACAAGAATGTAATTGCTTGCCTTTTTGTTTTTACTAATGTTTGTTCCTCTGAAAATAATGTTTTCTTCCTTTCCAATATGTTAATATTGTTCCCACAGGCCAATCGCCACACACTTCCTGTCAGAGCTGTCACTAATCAGCTCTTCTCCTATCTGCCTTCAAGCAGTTGACTTTTCTGTTCTAAAAGTAGCACCTCCTATGTAGGTGTGCTCTTGGTTTCCAGTGTCATCTTGTATTCAAACCCCTCCTGCAAAATACTGATATTTGTGTAATCCACTAATGGAAATAAAAATCTCTATCCATACTTATCAATTAAAAATATTAAAATATGCTGGCCCTAGACAATCCCCTGTAGCTTTACACTACTTATCTTTGCCATGTTTCTCCAACTTGCATGTCGTCTACTGTGACAATTGTTTAACCTGAAGGTGATTAAAAAGGGTGTATGTATGCGCATGTGGCACTGGCATGAGAATACTTTTCAAATCCATAAAAGTTTCCTGCAAATGCAATTACTTGCACACTGTATACATGAACTACATAAGAAATAACAGAGCAAGTTAGTTATTAATAAAAGTTTCTAATGACTAGGAGAACATTATTAAAATCCATAGCAAGTCTGTGGTGTCTCTAACACTGGAGGCTTTACAGAACAGGTATCTGTCAGGAGTGCCATGGGTATGATTGTGCTTGTGCTGGAGTAGATAAATCGACATGTAAAGGGAGAATGAAGTTAAATGCATCCCAAAAGGGAATAAGTGAAGGTGAATATAAATTCTTTTCACCAAAAGACATTCCTAGGACCTGTTCTTTTTCACCTGAACAACCAAATTGCTTAAATACGTTTTACACTTTGATAGTATTTTTTTTCCCAGGTAGAGGACTTTGCTGTGATGTAAATGAGGTAAAAAACAACTTTACTTATTTATTTCCTACTGTATCAGCAATATTTTCAGTATGTTCCTGTCCAGGGAAAAGCTTTTTAAAAAGCTGGGTTTTATAATTCCTAATTGGGGGAAATGTATGGCTTGACAGCAGCAAATAGAGGTGAAATGAAGGAGATGTGTCTTGATGGAGGATATGTTTGGAAACTGAGATTTAGACTGCATTAATAAGAAGGGAATTATGCACTGAGCTTGCAATTTATTTAACTTTACTGTGGCTAATTTGTATAGAAGAAAGGTTCTGCACTATTATTACTTAGGTACTCTGTGTAATCTACTTCATCAATTTCTAACAAATCAGAAAGAAAAGGATGAGAATAATGAAGCAAACTAAATATGATAAAAGCTAGCAGAAATCCTCAAGATTGGAGGACTTCTCTCTCCCTTCCTGACAGATATTTTTTATAAATTATTATTTTGCTGAAGTGATGCTGCAATACAGCACAGATGAAAACAATTTGTGCAAAGGATAATTTTAAATGAATCATCTTCTGTAGATGCAAAATAATCAACACATTTCTTCAAGAAATATAATTAGAACTTAATAGAAATTATCATTTAATGTAGCCTGTTGAACTGCAGAAGAGAATATAATTGCTAATAACTTTAGGTATTTTTAAAAAGCTTCTAAATATATATGGTATTCCTTGCATAAAATAAATAAATAAATAAATAAAAATGGTATCCTTTGTATAACCATATTAGTTTCATCTGTTTGACATTCTTCTATAATTTTCACAGATTCCCTTGCCAAATTTAAGGCACTATCAGGGCATATATATATATATATAAGGTGGATGAAGTGTCAAGGTGAACAGTACTCTATCAAAGTCACATTTGTCACACTTTGCCAGGTATTTATGACACCAAGGTTTGATTAGCACAGCACTGATAACTAAGTTAAAAGCCATAAAAACTGTCAGTTGACACTAAAAAGACTGTCTTCTGAACAAATTGAGCCATAGTGAACGTAGTTGTGCAATCTATATGGAATCCAGTTCATTTTCTTAATTTGTAAATTCTTTCCTGAAGCTGTCTTTTCTTTGTGGCTGCATCTTCTCTTAATCTCTCATAACTTTTAGAGGTGTAGATATTATCTGAGAGGATTAGTCTTATGAGCCCAATAGAAAGGAGATTGATCTGTAATTTGCTATTTATTGCTAAGAGCAATTTAATATAAAACTGAAGAATTTACTAATGCTTCATGATAAGATGTTCCTTAAGTATTTCTTGTGATGATCTACAGGAATGGATTATTATATATGAAATTAGGTAAGTTATCTGTCCAAAGATTTCTAACTTAATCGCACTTTGAATTACATGAAAAACTTTATTTTGCCGAGATTGATACAATAACTACTTTACTACGGAGGGGAAGGAAAAAAAAAGTGTGAGAGAAAAAAATTAATCTATTTAAGCATTCATGAGAGGAGATGAGAGAAGTCTTTGTAAAACTTGGCTAGCGGATAGAGAGTATGGGTGTGGACACCAGTGTAAGTGCATGGAGAGAAGGAAACTTTCACTTTCCATTCCTGGAAAGAGCATCATGATGGCTCTCCTTGTGTGCAGGGACAGCAAGACCTCACCAAATCCTCTTCTCAGAGAGAAACAAACATTTCTTCAGATCGTGCTCTGCTAATCAGAATGTAGATACATCCCTCTCCTGCATTAAAATTTTTGAAATAGCATATAAACATATAAGTTGCTGGAGGAGCTTGATTTGATAGGGTTATTCAGAGCACACCTTCTTTATTCCAGTTGATTTGATTACTGTCAAACACATTGAAGGAAAAGTCAACTTTGTGCTTAATAATGTAACGATTAGAAAATTCACCCCACCCCCAAAATGGTGATCTGAACTCTACCTCTTGTTAGCATGAGGATTGAGTCTATATTGCAAACTGATGCTCTGAGGTATTTTGCTTGCAATTGCTCACTAACTACTCTCTTGAAATTGGGACTCTGTTTAGTTTATAATAAAAATGGACAGAGCAAGGGTAAAACAAACAAACAAACAAACAAAATGCTGGGCCAGAGAAATTTCTTATTACATTCCACTAGTTATTTTTCACAGTGCTCTTCAGAAACTCCTTGTGTTCTTCACATTAGGAAAGGATTGATGCAGGCAGCAGAAATTACATCTCGAGGGTTTATTCCTCCCAATTTATGACTTGACTTTGCTCTAGACACCTAATGTAAGATTCCCACCACTCCCCCAGCTCTTAATCCTGGCTGTGATGGGTGTCTAAGCTGAAATAAGAGGGAGGTTTGGGCATATGTGACTTAATACATTGCATTCTCACATCTGCTCCCATGTGAGATGTGTATCTGAGACACATGCCCAGGGCTGGTAGATAGAACACGGGACCTACTGGAGAGCCTCAGCCTTCTTAAGGAGCACTTGTATGTGAGTTCATAAACCCCAGGGAATATCAAATGGCAGCTGAGCTTAGGCAACCCACCTGAGTCCATCCCTTTCTCATTTTCTGTTTTTCTTCTTGAGTACTCCAGTGTTCAAGGAGGTTTATAGGAATCCCAGTTTATGGGAATTTAATCATCTGTATTGTAAATTCTACTGCTGGAGCTGAGCAGTTACATTTCACAATTCTGAGCATCACATAGTCCTTTGGTTGAATGCCTACCTAGCTCAGTTAGTTTAATGCAACTGCATCACAGAATGCTAATGCTGCAAAGAAAAGAGATGTTAAAAACAAGTCAATGTAAATTCATAAAGCCAAATGACATTTCAACCCAATACTTTATTTAATAAAAGTAATCTATCACTGTAATTGCCACATAGTATAGAAATATAACTTCAGTTAGAAAAATGTATTAAAAGTGATATGCCATAAATGATAAATCATAGGGAAATCTATAAATCAATTGCCAAATCCAGGCAGAAATGTCAATGAATTAATATATACTGGTGATATTTTAAACTCATAAACACAAACCTAAATACTTCCTTAAAGCAAAAAAGACATTTTGCATGATGTGATATATATTGACTGATCCTTCATTACCCCGACTATTATTTATTATGTATAATAGTCCTAAAGTCTTCATTTTTTTCACAGCACTACGTGCATACCAAGTAAGTAGTTCGCTTCTTCCATTACAAAGTTTTATTGTATATTGATTGATGTTACCACATTTTAATGACTATTCTGTGGTTTTTCTTGTAGTAGTAGTCGTCTTTTTTCAGCCTTCTGACTGCAGAACTGAAAGACCAAGATATGAAATGCGAAGGAATCCACTGTCAGTTCAGGTATATGCTCATGGGACAAGGCAGCTTTTCTTACATTTTCTTTTGGCATCCCCTACTGGTGTACAGCTGCAAAGACTCCTCCATGACACCGAAGATCTCAAAAGGGCTTGCTGTGCTTCTGTAACAGAGTCCTTCTGAATGTTAGTAATAGCAAAAGTGATGGCACGTTAATGTGAAAATGCCTATATTCTCTTCAAGCAACATAAATTCATTGCTTCTGTAAATATACCATCTCCTTAAACAGTACATCTAACTACACTACTTACTTTGCTTGTTTCACACATGCTTATTTTAACTCCTCGTCTTATAGAAATCAAGAGGTTTGCTGAATCTGGATGAGTTGTTAGTTGAGTATTATTTTTTTTTTAATCTTAATAACAAATAAATAAGCGTCAAATTTTTCATTCAAACTATGTCATGATAAACATGATTTGCGATGATGCAGTGTGGCAACGTATACTTTTCCATCCATTCATGAGTCACGTGAAGATGAAAAGTCTGTATGAATATTCCAGCTTCATTCTTTGAGCATTGGGACAGAGTTGTTCCTCAATGTTAGAGTAACACTATTACTTATATTTCCTCCTCCCAGAAAGAGTGTAAAGACATCAGTGACATTAACATCTTTCCACATGTTGTAGCTGTAGTGTTTCTTAATGTGGAAACCTCCCCACCTCACTTTAGGGACCGGGCATCTCTGAAACCATGATCAACCCAGGCTCCCTAAAAAAATCAGAGAAGATAAACTAGCATCTCAGATTCATAACCTAGAAATTGTCTATTGACTACAGAAGTGTTGGGCAGCTGCATTCTAGACAAAATATCTAGTCTATCTTAATGTCTAGAGTTAGGGTGTGTCTGTTGACCATGGAAAATATTCTCAGTAGAATAGCTGCATAACAGTGCTATAGGTCTGCTTGTAACAGAATTTTCTACATTTTTCTAGGAGACCAAACATACAGTGTTTTCTCACCATTATTAAAGATGCTTATGTGAGTTTTCTCATTAAAGGATCTCAGAAGTGGATGACACATACCTAGTCTATGATTATGGGGTGTGCGCATCAATAGGGGCTGAAGGATCTTTCTGTGGATACTTACTAAGCATAAAAATCAAATAATTTTAAATAGAAATCAAATAGTACACTACTGAATAGCTGGGTGTTGATCAATGACACTTTCTAAATGAAGAGTGATTTCCAATTGCACATTTTGTTCATTCTTTGAATGCTCATTAATCTCCAGTGAGGATAAGATGGGAGTATGTACTGCTAAATATTAATACTTCCCATTAATCTAAAAATGCAATTATGATTTTCACTTAGATGGAACAATATTATCATATGTGTCCTGTCAGGTTATCTATTAGACAGGAGTAGCCTCTTCCTTCTATCATAGACTACTTCAACTATTTCCCACACATACCTTTTTCCACCAAAATCTGTGATTTCTTCAAACATAAAGTTCACTCTTTATTTAAATGTGTGTGTGTGTGTATATACATACATATACACCTATAAAGGGAACACTACATTTTAACCTCTTTCCCCTTCTAGATTGATTCTTTTTGTTTTGTTTTGTTTTTAACTGTAGGCTATTGGTATTTCTCTAGAGTTAATGAGTAGAATATGCCTTTTCTTGCAGATGGGAATTATGAGGCACAGGCAGCTCAGTGACTTGCTGAATAGGAAACACCTGCCTGCAGCACCAGAATACAGGAGTCTTTGTTCCCAAGTGTATACTTTAATAGTATACAATGTATTTTCTTCTGTCTGTAGAATATAAAGTGATTTATTATCATTTATAGTGAACATACTTGCCATGCACCTCAACTTTCAAAACAATAAAAGATGTGCCTTATATTTAAATAGGGGATAATGCTAACACCAATGAAATCAGGCTATACCTGTATTTATAAGTAACACAGGGCAAGGAATAAGGTTTGTCATTATCCATGCTTAATTGCCAGCACCATCTCCAGCATTGGTTTGCTGTATGCTGGCTGTTCCCCAGAAAGCATCTGGGCCCGGATAGCACATCCCTCTAGGCAGTATGGAAGAACAAATCCTGTTGGGGGATGAGAGAGGGTTTAAGCAAGTGGGCATAATAAGGCTTTGCCACCTAAGCCTGAGGGTCAAAAAAGTGTCCCTGGCCTGCTATAGTTACTTGCAGAAAGTAACATATTAAGGCATCAAAACTGATTTATTAAAAACTGCTGCACCTTCAACCATGAACCAATCTGTTAGTCTATACAGCTATCTTACTTTCTGCAGTTCTCAGACTGCACTGAAATAAATTCCCTTGTATTTCAGAGGATCAAACATTTCATTGCATATGTGAGGCAAACTATACTGCCAGGTAGACCAACATCCACCCTGAACCCAAACCTTGTCTTTTTTGAAAATTAAATTGAAATCAGATGCATCCCTTCTCTTGATGTTTAGAATGTTCTATAACATTCAGGAAATAATACAATGTGATATCAACTGTTACCTCATTACAGACATAGTGAAGGAGAAAGTTAAGTTTCTACTTTTCATCTTCAAAGTATATTTGACTTGACTGCCATGCAGGTTCAATATTTTTGTCTATGCCACTTGGTTGAACATTTGTATCCCTGTGAAATCACATAAGATGTCTTTATTATGCTGTTTAAAACCTTATTTCAGTCCCAAACCTCACTATCTATACAATTTATGTTCAACCAGATGACATAACATAGGTTTGACTATAGTCTAAAACAAATACAGTAAGAAGTTCTTTTTCTCCTCTTTATTGGAGAAAAAATAGATGGCTGGAGGTCCAGTCTTCTCTCCGTCTCTCAAATGATATGGAAAGGTATTGAAGTAAAATCATATATTTCATTGAATAATAGCTTCTGCAGAGGCAAATGTGGCACTACAGATTCCCAAAACATTTAACAAACATTTTTGGGTTTAGGTTGTATCATTCTATAAAGCTAAAACCAGTTCAAATCTTTTATGCCACTTCAGAGTGAGATTTTTCAAAAAGAATAAATTCATTCCAGCTGCCTTTTTTGCTGTTGATACCTCCCCCACAGTAAACAAACAGCTAGTATTAGAAGTCAAACTTCATGAAATGTTCTGGAAAGAAAACTTATGCATACATTAAACAAACAAACAAACAAAAACCAAAAACAAAACAAAAAACAAACAAAAAGTAAAAATATAAATTCCTTACAATTCTAACTTATGGCTCATACAGTTAATATGAAATCATCAAACATTACAAGTTCATAAAACAGACGTTTATATCAAGTATACTCAATTAATTAGAATAAAATATGACTTAGTGTTTGTTAATTCAATACAATAGTCAACCCTACAAAGAGAAACTCTTATTTTTCTTGGGAGTTTCTGTTGCTTTTCTCCTAGACTTAAGGAAAGACTATGTACTCCACAGGTACTCCACAGGTATTTTCTGGATGTGGAAAGAAAATCCTAGAAATGGTTGCATAAGTAGTTCTAGCATTTATCAGCAATGTAATGCTGGCTATCTACCTACTGCAGATCTTTGGCTTTGATTTCTGCCTTTCCATTCCATTTCATTCCTTTCATTCTGAACAGCACAAGGCTACTGTGCCATCATTTATAATGCAACAGGGGTAGGATATTTGCAGCATGTTTCCTCAGTAACCAGAACACCACATAGTTCATATTTATTGAGACAGAATCAAGTAAAAAAACCCTATTCAAGGCTGTTACCAGTAAAATTGGATCCAGTTCAAAGATCCACTTTTCAAAACTCCCAATGCCCGGTGTTGGGCAGGCATCATCATTTCAAGTCTCTTTTCTTTTTCTTGAAAAGAAATGGCTTGTTAGTACATCCTAGCTGTCTCTCATGGGTCGGGAAAATTAATAAATAAATAAACTTTTAAGTGATGAGTGTCTTTCAGCCCTAACAACCTCTGATTCAAATTGTTCTCAGAAAAGGGCTCCAATCTTTAATACATCATATCCCCAGTCCTGAAGGTTTTCCTCATAAAACCTGCAGAATAGAGTGGAAAAAACCACACAGGGTAAGTTCACACATTTAGTATTTAATACAGTCTTCTTCACATGCACAGGGCAACTATTATCCTCATTGTAATGAAGGTGTAGAGTCAGCAGTGTGTTTCTGGCCTGAATATGCAAAAGTGTGCCTATTAGACTGTACTATGCTGAATGTTGAAACCCGGCTCGGATTTTTTCTTCCCTTTTATACAATAGAGGATTTTTAAGATATTCAGGTTTTGTTATTAGAATACGAAATACTAATTTTATTCTTGCTCCACTTTAACAAGAGGTGAGTCCATATGTATGTATGTATGCATGCATATATTCATTGTATAGCTATGACAGTGTGAGATCCGGACAGACAAAATCAAGTCCAAACTTTTTAATTTTACAAGGTTTAGTTGCAAAATGATTGGATTTATTTATTATTCCACTATAATTAGCAAAACTTCTTTATTTAAATGCAAAAGGAAACATTTATCTACTTTCTGTCTTATAAACAAACTCTTCACATGATGCTTAATATAAGAACCACTGAAATTGCTGAGAACTTTTCTGTTGTTTCTGATAGGCTTTATATAAAGTTGATTGTTAGCAGCAAATATCTGCAGTGCAGAAATGATTATCTCTTCTCACATTTATGACACTTGTACAGAGACTTGTTTATATTTGTGCCACTGTGATCCAACAGGAACTAACTCAGTACAACCCATTATATCCTTCAAAGACTGGAAGTATGCTTCTCGTTAATAATATATGCATGTTTGCATGTTTACAATGACAATGTATGTGCTGCTTGATTTTGTGTGCACCTTCATTTCTCATTTTACTCCTACTCAACTTTTAACTTAATTGCATGTGTATTCCTGACTAATCTACTAGCCTTCTATGACGGAGTGACTGCAACAGTGGACAGAGGAAAAGCTATGGATGGAAAAGCTACCTAGAATTCTGTAAGACCTTTGATATGGTCACCCCTAACAGTCTTACCTCTAAATTGGAGAGATATGGGTTTGATGGATGGACTGTTAAATGGATAAGGAATTAGCTGAACGGCCATGTCCAAATAGTTACAGTCAATGGCTCAATGTCCTAGTGGAAACCAGTAACGAGTGGTGTCTCTCACAGGTCCATACTGGGACGAATACTATTTAATATCTTCATATTGTGGTTTAACCCCTGCTGGCAACTAAGCACCACGTAGCTGCTCTACCACTTCCCCCCAGTGGGATGGAGAAGAGAATTGGAAGGGAAAAGTGAGAAAACTTGTGGGTTGAGGTAAAGACACTTTAATAGGTAAAGCAAAAGCTGCACACAGAAGCAAAGCAAAACAAGGAATTCATTCGCCACTCCCCATGGGCAGGCAGATGTTCAGCCATCTCCAGGACAGCCGGGCTCCATCACGCATAACGGGGACTTGGGAAGACAAACGCCATCATTCCGAATATGTCCCCCCCTTCCTTCTTCTTCCTCCAGCTTTATATGCTGAGCATGACATCCTGTGGTCTGGAATATCCTTTGGTCAGTTGGGGTCAGCTGTCCTGGCTGTGTCCCCTCCCAGCTCCTTGTGCCCCCCCAGCCTGCTCGCTGGTGGGGTGGGGGGAGAAGCAGAAAAGCCCTTGGGTAAGGGTGCTTACCTGGGTAAGCACTGCTCAGCAGTGGTGAAAACATCCCTGTGTTAGCAACACTGTTTTCAGCACAAATCCAAACCACACCCCTGTACTAGCTACTATGAAGAAAATTAACTCTATCCTAGCTAAAACCAGCACATTCCATCAACAACACAGTGGGATTGAGTGCATCCTCAGCAAGCTTGCAGAAGACACCAAGCTGAGCGGTGCAGTTGATTCACTAGAGGGAAGGGATGCCATCCAGAGGGACCTGGACAGGCTTGAGGAGTAGGCATATGTGAACCTCATGAAGTACAACAAGGCCAAGTGCAAGGTCCTGCACCTGGGTCATGGCAGTCCCCAATATCAGTACAGACCAGGGGATGAATGGATTGAGAGCATCCCTGAAGAGAAGGTCTTGGGGGTACTGATGGATGAAAGCTGGACATGAGCCGGCAATGTGCGCTCGCAGCCCAGAAAGCCAATTGTAACCTGGGCTGCATAACAAGAAGTGTGGCCAGCAGGTCGAGGGAGGTGGTTCTCCCCATCTGCTCTGCACTGATGAGATGTCACCTGGAGTACTGAATTCAGTTCTGGAGTCCTCAGTACAGCAAAGATGTGGACCTGTTGGAGCAAGTCCAGAGGAGGGCCACAAAGATGATCAGAGGGCTGGAGCACCTCTCCTGTGAAGACAGGCTGAGAGAGTTGGGGTTGTTCAGC
>JAVJGG010000008.1:19394929-19407750 GCA_035590195.1 Aviceda cuculoides | reverse complement strand
CACCTGCAAACTGGTCAACACACTCCTTAGCTTAGTTTCTCAGGCACGCTTGTCATTCTTTCTTGTTCTCTCAAGGGAACACTGTAATCTTGTCAGGGTCAATATCCTCCCCAGGCCCCTCGGTCCAGCCGAGGCCCTCTACATTATATTCTAGCAAACAATATTTTTAAATATTATTTCATTTTACAGTAATATCACAAGACAGATATTTCCTCCTAATACTGCAATCTATCTTCTTAAAGGTCAATATCAAGATTCTTCTTCCTTTTCAAGTTGCCAGCAGCCTATTGCAGGGACAAAAAAAAAAAAAAAAAAAAAGAATAACAATATCAACATGTAACACTGATATCAAATAAAGCATTACTGTGCAAAGATCTCTAATTTGGTATATACTGTGTAACACAAAATAAATTCCTAATAATTCATAGCTCAACTATGAGCTTTTTTTTTTTCAGTCACCAAGAAGAGCAGAAAAATCAACCAGGCTCTCATTCTAATGCTGTGATTCAAATTTTTAAGGGAAGGGTTTGTTATAGACTTGATTAATGTTGATACAATTCTTTACTTCTCATATATTTTTCAGAAGACAACTGGGATAATCTTAAAACAACAAGGATCAGAGTAATCTGTTATCTGTTTATGAAATATAAATGATATATGGCAGTCACAAGTTGATGAACAAGACCAAGTGTCCCTCACAGCGTCCTCTTTATTGAGAGGAAGAAATATTTTGTCTATAACTGTAAGTAATTTGTTCCAAGAGAAGGGCAAAAATAAATTCTGCTGCATGTACAAAAATTGCTGTTCTTTCATCAGAAGATACCTGTGCACATGGTAGTGAGAGCTGATAGAAATGTCTATTACTTTTAGTGAGTCATTAATCGACAGGTGTGTGATAATTGCCTCCATTATGGTTCACTTCATTAAAAAAAAGAGGGGGAGGGGGGTGGTGTTTACTGCAAAGCTGCTACTTCACAGTATAAAAACAGCTTCTAGGGGCAAAGTAGTTTCCCAAAGAGTTCATATATAATTTATTTTTTGAAGTTGAACACACATAATGCTGGTTATTTTTACATTAAAAAATGGAAGATTATTAAGGGAAGATTTAATGAATAACCTTATTTACTTTTAAATAAAACAAAATACAAAACAAACAGCTCACTTGTTCTCAATTATATTTATAGTTATGTGGCACTCCTCATTTTATTTTTACTAAATCTTTGACTACCCTGAGATATTTATACCTACTTTAAGTAGAATAAACAAAATTTTACAGTCAATCTGCTTTTAATATAAAATCAGGAAAATAAATATATATAAATTCCTTGAGTTTTGACAACTAGTCTCATTTTGCTGGATGTTTACCATAACAAGCAAAATTCCAGATTACTTTCTGTACTGCTGACAAAATGATACGGTAATTTTGAAAGCTGCAGCTACCACTGACTTGCCTGTGGCTTCTAGAAGGCATTCTAAGTATTTTCAGGTAAGAAAATATGTGATTTTTTTCAACAATATGTGAAATCATTTCACATCAATGTAAACTGAGAAAGGATAAATTATTTAGTTTAGTTCAAAACTGAGAAAGGATAAATTATTTAGTTTAGTTCAAACTATAATAACTAAACAAGGGATGTATAAGAAGAATGGTTTTTAGAAAAATATACTTTATACATAATATAATCAACAGAAGAGTAGGCAAACTAAACAGTATTCATAACTTGGATTGGAATTCTAGAATATTAACCTAAGTTCTGTAATACTATCTAAACATAACTTAAGATTTATTAAAGAAGCAAAGTCTATATTAAAAGAACATTAAAACAGTGAAGTATGAGTTACTGTGGACTGATTCTTATCAAGTTTGGAATGCAAGGAAAAAGTCTGATGTGATATATCTTAGTACTTACACAATCACTGTATAAAAGTCTGTGGATAGTTTCAGGGGACATATATTCAGCTAGTGACTTTGAGGAATTTTCAGTGTTCACATTATTATTGAGAGGGTAGTCAAGGACTGGAACAAGATCCCCAGGGAAGTAATGGCCCCAAGCCTGTTGGTGTTCAAGAAGCTTTTGGACAACACTCTTAGATAATTGATATAACATTTAGGTTGCCCTGGGTGGATTCAGGAGTTGGAATCAATGATCCTCGTGGGTCTGTTCCAACTCAGGATATCCTGTGATTCATTATTTCCTTCTCTGGTACAGTCACCCATTCAAAGCTAGATGTGCATTTGGAAAGCTGAATGCAATGCTGAGTATTAACTTGACTAAGATGTGATATATTGTCTGGTTAGAAAGACATTTTTTTGGCTCAGAAAAAGAATAGGGTGATCCTTACTGGTGAAAACTAATGGTCCCCCAAAGTTGGTTTATAGGAGCATGAAAAAAAATGGAAGTTGCTGAGTAGAACATGAAAAGTGGGACAAGAATACAAAAGCTCAAAAGGATCTTGCAGATCATAAAGGGAATGGCACTATGGTCTGAAATCCTGACTTTCAAAACTTCAGTATCAATGACAGGAGTCTTACAGCTTCAGTGTTATAAAAAGAATAGGAGGTAATCCAACAAGGAGAAGAAATACCTCCTTTACTCTGGGCACAGAGACAATGACCTTTTACAGGGAGCTGCACTCACTATGACAAACTCTGCAAAGTGATGGTCTTACAGAGTCGAAGAGGATAGACAGTGTTCTCTCGAGGAAACCATTTTTCACAGTAAGTCTGTACATTGCTGACAGAAACCTTAGGGCTTCTAAGGAAAACAGCATAAGAATTCCAGGATGGGATTCATCTCATCTGACTTCCTCCCTGTCTTGGCCTACTGAGTTAACATCACCTGAGTAATCAGGCTGATATTGGAGGCCTGCGGTATGTTGCTAAGTAGTTGTTAGGGACACAGCTTCTGCTAGGCAAAGCACAATTAGGAAGGTGTTATGAAAAAAACCCCAAACAAACAACAAAAAAACCCACCTACATGTAAATGGTAGAAACAACAGAACTAAATTTATACAAGAATCTTTGCACATTGACTCGCTACACCCATCAACAAGCAACATATTGAAGCAGTCTACGAATGAATAAAGGTCATACAATCTGGAAGATGTTTCCAACCTCACAAAGCTTATCCGTCCTCCACCATCCCATGTGGGGCAGCATGACTTTACCTTCAGGGGCACATGGCCATGGAAGACCTCCAGGGGTGCCTGAGGACAAACTTATGCAGCCAGAACCACCATGCCAAGCTCCTGGATCCTCCCAGCCTCTGAAGGCTAAAAACCCTATAAGCAAGAAAAGAGGAAGCAGAGATAGACACTCTTCTGTACTTTGTAGTATTTTTTGCGTTATTAATCACTCTTTCAGAGAGACAATACGTTTCAGAACTCATTGACACAGATCCAATTATTGAGTAGTATTTAATATGTTTAGTTCATCCTGACCTAAACCATTATACTCCCCCACAACAGGTATTTAAAAAAATGTGTTATATATAAATATTCATAACCATACATACATGCATACACACACATGAACACATGTAGATATATGTGAATTCCATAAATTATGATTTTGTTGTAAATTACTTTTTAAATAAATTGTTCTTAGCATTCACTCTGACTCCTGGAAATGATGAAATACGGAAAATTGAGGTTCCCATATTTTTAAGCATACATATGCTTACCTTAAAGTAAATGCTCAAGTGCTTTCAAGATTTTGGTTGCAATTACTGATCTACTTGATTCTCATATTTTTAACCATTCTTGATTAAAAAAGGAGGTTAATTTGTTGTTGGTTTGGGGTTGGGTTTTTTGGGTTTTTTTTGGTTTTTGGTTTGGTTTTTTTTGCAACAATCTCTTTGCCATCCCTATCTTGCAATGCTAGAAAAGAAAGAGAAAATAAAAGTACTGCCCCAGTAATAACAGCCCATTTCTGCTCTGATAACTCAAACTTATAATGTACACTAGCAATAAACAGAGACAGATTCGTACAAATAATTCAGCCCACTGTTAATTTAAAGCTGACTTGACTGTAAATTAAATTATATTACATCTAGTAGTTTGACACACTCTTTTAACACCCTTATGCTAAACACACAGCAGCTTTAACATTTAATTTCTTTTAGAAACCTATCAAAATGAAGTTTAACTTAGGTTTTTGTTAAAGTAAGTTAACAAATAGTAGCAGTTCAGGGAAAGCATTTGGAATTGTAATTGAATGTTATTAAACTACATGTGTATAAAAGTTCTAAAGGCTTAGTTCTAAAACCATACACGTCACCCTAAAAACAATGACTGTTTTGCTCCAAGAGCGCTGAAACTTATGAAATCTGGTATTCTATGTCCCTTCATCTCTCCTGCCTGCAGTAAATTTACCTTACTGAACACAGATATTACAGTATTTCCCTCCACAGTAATTTAAGTTTCCTTAGCTTTTTCTTTGACTTCCTTTTATAGTCCATAAATAACATCTGGGCAAGCAACATTACAGTTCTTTGGCTATTATGAATCAATCACATGCTTTCTGGTCAGCTGAGATGCACAAGGACCAACAGTTCAGTCTGAATTTTGAAAAAAATATGCAGTTAAAAATAACCTTATGGATTGCAGTGAAGTAGAGCTTTTATAACTGCAAAATACAATAATTTCTTAGAGATTCACAAGTCCATACAAGGTACCATACAGTGTTCTTTACAGGATGCACACATACTTCAGTTTTCCTGATATGTTATCATGACAGGTCTCATACATTAACTGTTTTTCTGAGCAATGAATTCTTTTATTGCTACATCAGATGTGATAAATTTAGACATTTTCCTTAAAATTACAGTTTCTTTTCCTTAAAATTGCAGTTTATAATGTCATTGCTATTGCTTATGGTTTGGGGTTTTTTTCTGAATAGTTTCAGAATATTAACACTGAAGCTAGTACAATCTTATTTTGGTGAAGCTGCTTTAACGCTTGCATACCTTTGTTAAAGTGCTATTGCTGCACAGAGAAATCATTGGATAGGTTATTTCATACTAAAAAAAATATTGGTTCAGGATTCTCTTGTGCTACTTCATGCTCTCCAGAGCCTTTCAAGTTTCTAAACAAAAGTAAGAAAATATAATGCAAAAGAATTCTTCAGGAACTTAGAAATATCAAACTTGAACAAAAAGATGTATGAACAAAAAATTTATGGGAAATTAATACAACTACAAGAAAAAAAATCTTTTTTCTAAGGTGATTATTTTTATCTCTGTCATTTTTCTACGTACACTTGCATATATATATATATGCATATAATATGTTTAAAATAATTTACAAAACTAAGGTATTTTTACCTGGTGACCCATATTACATAGCAGTGCTTTTGATACCTTTGGGTTGTTATCAATATCAGGCAGCCAGACCATCTCCTTTAGCAGCCCTCTTCTGCCTCTTTGAAGTAAACAGAGTTTAGGACAGGGGGTTGATACAGTCTTGTGTTGACATTCTGAATTCACTGTAGTCACTGTTGGAATTCACTTTTGAATTCTCATTTTCTGCTCTGTCACAGAAAAAGTTATAACTTATCCTACGCAGCCCTGGAATGGTGCAATTTAATGCTTCTACTTGCTAATCCTCAGTGCATACTACCCACAGCACAGGAAAAGTACAGTTGGGGAAAATATCTTTATAACCTCTACCAGTTTTGTTTTGCTTCCATCACCAGCTGAATGTGGTATGGTAATTCCTGGCAGTGCACAATGCTAATGAGAATATATTTTCTGCTAGGTCCTAGGGTTTTTTTTGTTTTGTTTTGTTTTTTTTTCTTTTACCAGTATTTCCTCTCTGTTTTTCCTGCACAATAATCTAATAGAAGTTTTCCGTAGTTATCTGGTCTGGCAGATATCCAAAGAAGGCTGCTCAGAAATATAGTTTACAAATATTGGGTAGTGAAACCAGAACGTTAAAGTCAAAGAAACATAAGATGAAGATGAAAAAAGTAATAAAATTTTACTTTAATGAAAATTCTGAATTTTATTCTGCTTCCCACTTTTGAATTCTTTTAGTCGACAGTTTTTCAAACTTTTTTTCCAAAACTATTAGCATTGCAAAAGAAGTTGTCAGACTGTACTGGGTCTGGCTGGGATGGAGTTAAATTTATTCATGGCATCCTATATGGTGCTGTATTTTGGATTTGTGGCTAACCCAGTGTTGAAATACTGACATTTTAGCTATTGCTGGACAGTGCTTACACAGTGTTGAGGCCTACTTCTATTCTGAGTCTGTCCCCACGGTGAGGTGGACAAGATGCTGGGAGTGGACACAGATGGGACAGCCGACCTGAACAGACCGTGCCATACTACGTCAAGCTTAGCAATAAAACTGTGGCGTAGTCTTTCCTAGTTCCTTGAAGACTGACCGGGCGTCAGTTTGCTGGTGGAAGGTGCCTTTGCATCACTTGGGTTTTTTGGCTTGGGGGTGAGCTTTGTTTTCTTTCTTCTTTCTCTTTCCTTCACATATTAAACAAGCTTTATCTTGACCCACAAGTTTCCTTGCTTTTGTTCTTTCTGTTGTCTCCCCCATCCCACTGGGGGAAGGGGAAGTGAGTGAGTGACTGGGGGGTGCGTAGTTACTGGTAGAGTCAACTCACTGCAAGGCCTTAGGAAAAAAAGGTGTCCTGGCACAAATTAGTGAAGATTAAAAATTTTTAGGATTTATAATCATATGTTATCTAGCTACTTAATGAGGTTTCTTTCCACATAAACATGGCAAGTGCTGCAAGAAGAATGAGGAGAAACATATCCATTCACACATATAACATACAGTATACAGCAAGACTTGGAAATGCAATATGAAACATATATTATCTAAAGAAATTCTAATATTGTTTAGAGAAATTCAAACAGAAAGCTGGAGTATGGATATAACAGAAATCTGAAGTATGGATTTCTGTGGTGATTTGTTAATAGTTCATGTGAATACAATTTAATGTATAAAATTAGTTTATTTATTTCAATATGTTCAATATAAGAATTGTCTATAATTTAAAAGCTTATTTTATGTAAAATATTTTTATTATATAGGGAAAAAAGATGAATAGAAATATTTTTCCATTGAGGAAATACAGCCTGTCAGATTAAGATGCAATATTGTACTATAAATGTTAACCTTTTTTTCTAGTTTCAAGATTTGGTATGTGTTGGAACACAAACATACTTACAAAATAGATACACAAAGAAAGAAAGAATTTGAAATGTTATCCTTATTTTTGCTGACAGCAAAGGAAAGGGGTCAATAAAGTATGTAGACACCAAAATCTTAGTGTAAAAATAAACACACAAAAGCTCAAGGACATCAGGTTATTGTGAGTACACATATGAGAATTTAAATTTATATTTGCATTTTTCAAGGTATACCAGTATAAAGTTGAAAAGCAAGTAATGCTAGAGGCCTGCTAAATGAAAATTCTTCACCAAAATTATTGGTGCAGATATAAAGCTGCCAAAGACATAGGTACAAAAGTCTGTCTCTGCTTCTTCAGTTATAAAAATGTAGGATAACAGAGAATAACACTAGTAAGACCATGTTGAGACAACAAACTAAAATATGAATGATACAAGAAAATGAGGAATAACAAATGAGGAGAGCAGGAATGTGAGCAAGATATTACTGATACTAGATTGCTTAAGAAAATAGTGAAAAATTACAGATTTCATATATTCTTTTATTAATTAATGAAGGGATTATAGGAGGAAAAACAATAATTTTCATTAAAACTACTTATACATTAAAAAAACCCACCACCAAACAGATAAGCTTATGAGTATGGGATAAGCCTAAGAATTTGGGGTATAAACTGCTGTGGACCTCAAACTTGTGTTGAAATGGAGCAGTGCCTGTTACTGCTTCCTGGCTCACTTCTCCACAGAAAACAACAAAGAGCAATGAAAACAGGCAGGGGCCTGTGATGGTGTTTTAATGGAAAGTGAGACTTTCCACTGGAATGTACCAGTTTGTTTACTACGGTACTTGCTAAATGGTAAGTCATTTATGTCATTGCTGATGATTAGTATAGTTTTAATAACAGCCATGTTGTTATTTGCCATGATAATTTGCCATGGTATCTTTTAGCCCAGCACACTTCATCCTGTGCTTGTTTGCATGGGTGCTGTCATAAATGATAATTATACAGGAAATAAAAAGAAGGTGGGAATATAATTTAAAGAGGTGTGTTCAGGGAACACATGGACACAGAAAAGAATGGTAGGCAGTTAGTTTTCAGCTGCTAAACTAAGTGAGGTTAAGTCCACGTGGATATCCTTGCTTTATTTCACATGCTGTTACAGGTAACAGGTACACAGTCATGAGACAGGAATAAAGCTGTAATGGGAAAATAGTTTTAACCCTTTATATACCACTGTACACCCTGCTTCCTTTCTTACAGAAATGTAGCTTAATACAAATTAACTTACTTCACGTGGATATTATATCAATATCCATTTATTAGGCAGTATGTGCCAGTACTATTTGTTAGTACAATAGCAGCAAAACATGCATATGAGGTGCAAAATCAATGATGGTTTAGCATTAATTTTTGGAATACAGAGATATTTTACTGCCTAACAGGTAGGAATCTGAAAAACAATTTAAAATATCAAATCTTCACCCATCCCTTAGAGCAGTTTTGGTTTTTTGATGGCCAGTCATATCCTTAAAGAAAGTGGGAGTTCCTATCTGAATTCTTGGAAAATAAATACATGGTTGTACTCTTTCTTCCAATATGTATTAGGTATGGCTGGGGTGGAGTTAGTTTTCCCCATGGCAGCCCTCATAGTCCTGTGCTTTGTATCGGTAGCTAGAAGGGTGCTGAAAACACAACAGTGTTTTGGCTACTGTGAAAAGAGCTCCCACAGCATCAGGGCTGTCTGTCCAACATTTCTCCGTCTCACCCAGTAGGCTGATGGTGGGCAAGATTTTTGGAGGGGACATAGCCAGAACAGCTGACCCAAACTGATCAAAGGCATATTCCATGGCATATGAGGTCTGCTCAGCAATAAAAGCTAGAAGAAAGAAGTAGGAGGGGGTGGCATTCATTATTACGACATTTGTCTTCTGGAGCAACTGCTATGCATACTGAAGTCCTACTTCCGAGGAAGTGGCTGGACATCACTTGCTGATCGGAAGCAAAGAATAAACCTTTTTTTTCCTTTGCTTCCATCTGTGGCCTTTGCTTTTGCTTTTTTAAACTGCCTTTATCTTAACACATGAGTTCTTTTTCATCTTATTTTGTCCTCCCCTGTCCTGCTGAGCAGAGGAGTGATAGAGCAGCTTGGTGGGCACCTGGCGGCCAACCAAGGTCAACCCACTACACAGTACAAACTTTTAAGTCAAAGATGGCACAGGGATATATTGATGGGTGGAAAAGTCAAATAAACTTGTCACAAGCAGGGATATACAACTTGCCAGCAAGAACTTATGAAATTTATGGACAATAACACCTTTCAGCAAATTATAGTCATTATTTTCATACTAATGGTGAGTCTGAAAGGGCTGTTGTAAAATATAAAAAATTCTGAAACAAGATGTTCTTTTTCTTCTTAACGGCAGAGAAACAAAAAACAGAGAGCATCAATTTTAAATGTCTTTAAAGAACACATATATAACAAAACCAGTCATTTAACCTCTCAATAGAGAGAACCAGACAATTCTAAATAAAGATTTATTTAATCCTATGGTAGATGTCTAAAATTGATCAGATAAGCATTTCCAAGAACTACCATTTTTTCTCCATCTGTTATAAAGAGAGTCTAATCGATTGGCTCAGGTATTGACATCTATGTTATAGATGCTCAAAAAGAATTTAAACGATCTTGTCCCCATATGTGGTGGTGACATAGGTTTCCAATTTAGAAGGCAAAATATAATTCTGATTCTGCTTCACTTACACATCTCGGGCTGTGTATAGTCAATAAGATTATTTCCCATGTAAAGATGAGTTAAAAATAGATTTAGCAGAGGGAAAAATCTAGGTTCTACTGTTTTGTACAGTAAAATATTGCATTGGTTCAGTGTACAGCAAACATATACCTAGCATTATTCTTGAAGTGTAAGAGAAAATACACTCCAGTAATAATTTTGTCAGGAGTTACATGAGAATAAACAATAATCCTTGCATCAATATCTGGAATTTATGGATTCTACAGTATACACAACCGTTCTACTGACGTCTCATGGTCCAAATTACAAAAATTACAAACCCCATATCTTTCTAATAAATATGTATTATTATCCATAGCAATCCCCAGGCAAATGATTTGACCTTTAAGCCTAAGAGTTTCTGCAATGGTGATTAGAGACAGATGGACAGTAATATTTACTAAAATGTGAGATACGTGGACCCTTTACAGTAACATGATATAACCTAGCAGGAGTCCCTCATCTCTCTTTAAAGAGGACAAAGAAAAAATTACTCCTCATATATTCTTTAACATTAACTGTAATGAGGTTGATGATTAAAAATTTTTGGTCTTCTTACTTTGTTTCAAATGCTCGTTGTGTGAACAACAGATTTTGCTACTACTGGAATAATTAAATGGCACAGTAACTACTTAAGTGTTGGACAGCCTTAACTGTAGAGGTACAACTTTAACCTCCTAGCAAAGATTTTGATTAATTAGTTATGGAGATATGTCTCTTTCTTAGCTTACTGTAGAGGAGCCTGCATGATCTTATATGTAGATAAAGAGGGTGAAGTGAAATGAACTCTGCTCTCTATAGCTTGTTTCATAATGATTGTAAAATAAAAGACAAAAAAATCTTAGTTTAGAGGTGAGCACTTTGACGCACTGAACATCCTACTTTTTGCTGAGTTCTTATCTAGAAAGGCTGAATCTTGTGTATAGAGAGTAGAAAATTGTGCTAGAGACAGTTTTCTCTCCTATTTCTCTACTGCAAACCAACAGCAGCTAAGCAGACAACTTAGAAAGGTATCTATCCTTCAAAAAGAGACATCATAAAGTAATACTTTCAGAACTAGAGAAGACTAGAGTCTGATATAAGAAGAAATAAAAAAAAAAAAACAAAACACTTGAATTTCTAATACTTGGATAATTATTGTTTAGAACTGTTGAACTCTTATGTGTTATCAGTGCTAGCAAATAAGAATAATCTAAGGACCACTCTGTGCTCTGACAGCAAGTGTCACACCACAATATGCATCCATATGACTAGGTGTCTTTTCCCCAAGCAGCAGAATGGCCTTGCTCCTACTGTCTACTGGAATCACTCAATAGTTCAAGCTCCTTCCAAAATATGCTTTTTCGTTGTTCAAAGAGCACTAGCTTATAGGCATCACCACCACGTCAGAGACCATCTTAAAAGTTTAAAAGAAAGGAAAATTCTTTGTTCTTTGCTGAGTCTGTGTTCAGGTCTTGTTACTATCATAGGATAACCTAAAGGTGCCAATTTGGGTTGCTCAGTTTCTTGTAGACAAAAAAAAGAGAACTATCTTGTGGCTAGTCTTCTTAGTTCTTTTCTTTTTTATCTAAGGAACTTATATTTTCATGCTCTCAGTGACTACAGTCTGTCCTAAAAAATGTGTTCCATACCGCATTTCAAACCCAAAAATAAGAACTTAACCTAGAGGAAGGGGTTTGAGATTTTACAGATCTTGGAAGAGGACTATTGCTGCCAAGAGGATCTGGGAAAAACTGCATGCTTTTTAAAAGCAACTATCAAATGGTTAAACTTCTAAGTCATCTTGCATTATCCAACATGTAGTTGCAATAGTCCTAATACTTCAGCCTAACAAAAGTGCTGATAAACTTTTGTTATATGTCTGCTGAGTGTGTCTAATATGCTCATTAAAAACTAATGTAATTAGTTAGTTCTTCTGTTACCTGAAGACAGGGACAATATTTTGCATTTGATTAATCTTTGCCTCAGAAGTAATGGATGCTAAGATATAACATTAAACCATACACTCCCATTCATAAACGCTATAAAGAACTTGCTTTTAGGTATTAATTGTACAGAATAGATGCAGGCATGGATTTTAAAAAAAGCATACTACCAAGAATCAGAAAGAATTCTTATCCTGGAGTTACTTGCTTCAGGAAAGGGTATTTGACATTTGTTTGAAGAACTATGAAAGAATCTTAGTTTATAAGCAGCTTTAAGGGATTCTTAAACCCTGAGGGTACCTCTATACTTCTAAATAAACAAAAAACCCAAGCACGAGGATTGAATTCAGGCACTGAACCTTGTATGATATAGGCTACTTATGGGATTTAGGCTAAGGAAATATTAAATTTCAAGTATTCCCAAACCTGTTCATAGCAGCCTAGTCACAGTGACTTAAAATGCTGTAGGAGTTTGGAGGTGTATTCAAAAGGCAGAGCAGGAATGTTCTTGGCTAGGACTGGGAACTGAACTATGTGTCAATTTTTACTGAGTCAGTAAAATTTGCAAGGCAGTAAAGTACTTCCTGATTTCATGTGATGTGCTGGCGCCTTCATAATGTAGAGTTTGAAGCTGTTTTGTGGATTTGCATTACAAGTGTTGCATGCTATGGAGTGCTTGAACTTTGTTGCCTCAAAAGTTTCATTCAAGGTTCTCTTCAGAACAATCCACAAATTACTCTATCCACATACTAGACATGAGGCAAAAATAATTCTGTCAAGTTGTTCTCTCAAGGTCTGTCTTCCTGGTCTGGAGACCTGCTGTGACTGTGGAAAAGACCATGCAGTTAGTGCACTGCCTGAATGGCTGAACGGAGGTGTATTGGCTTTGTGTGGCAAGGTTTTGGTAGTGGGGGGGGTTACAGGGGTGGCTTCTGTGAGAAGCTGCTGGAA
>JAVJGG010000008.1:19365780-19394829 GCA_035590195.1 Aviceda cuculoides | reverse complement strand
TGGTGAGTGATCTCTCCTGTTCTTATCTCCACCCACAAGCCCTTTGTTATATTTTCTCTTCCCTGTCCAGCTGAGGAGGGGGGGGTGATAGAACAGCTTTGGTGGGCACCTGGCATCCAGCCAGGGTCAACCCATCACAGGAGGGCTCTGGAGGACGAGAGTACTTTCTCCCTGTCTGACGATATGACACTATCTCAGCAAGGTCAGGTCCGGGTTCTCAGAGGTGGAAGGGAAAAGTACCAAAGGCTGACTGAAGAAAACACAGTCCTGTACCAGAGTTTGTGCTCCATACAGCACAAATATTTTCATAGACATCTTTTTTCAACAAACATCCGTTTGCACTAGTAGCATTCCATATTAATAGTTTGAAAATATTTTTCCTTAAAATTGAAAATATCAACAAGATTTTATCCTTGATTTCTCATGCTTACAGAATGTAAGAATATAGAATTACAGAATACATAAATCCAGAGGAAAGATTATTTTTAGCTACTTTTTTAGTTCTTTGATCTGTAATATTTTTTTTGGTCTGAAATACATAATTATTATGCTGCTTTTCTTTTTCTTCATTCTAAGGCATCAATTCACCTTTGTTAATATAAGATATATTATTGATTAGATTTTCTTTGTACATACTAGAGTTCTTTCATCATACTCTTTACCTGGAGGTATTATCCTGCAGGGTATATATGCTTCTTGTGATTTTTAGTGAGTATTAAATGTAAGCATAGCTAGAAATTTACTGTATATAAATGAACCCATATCTATAGAAGTCACCTGCCTCCCAGGGAACAAATCTTTTTCACGGATAAAGACATAACAAAAAAACAGGAGGATACCAGAATCTGTTCATGACACTTCATCTTATTTGTCACAAGTTCTGAAATGTCTTTCCTTAATTAAGGCTAAAATATTTTTTTCTTGAAGATTAAAATTACACATAATTTAATCTTCTTTTATTTCTGTATTTGAGTAGTTTCAGTCCCTATCATTAACCCCCATACTTTATCTCTAAATATAGTCCACTAGTCAGTGTGTACATCTGAATTTCTGTGATCAATCAGTGGAGGCTGTGAGTCTATTATAGGTTTAACTTGAGAGGATTCTGTTTTCATCCTGTAATGATACATGCTTTTACCTCCTAAGGTCTGTAGTTCAGCCCAAGTATTGACTAGCATTGCTAAACATGAAAGTTTTGAGATTGAATCCATACACAGACAAATAGTACAAGTTAGATTGTGACATTTCAGCTACAAGTCCTGTTCAAAAAAGAGTGGGACTATAGGATTGTCCTCTATATGTACATAGACCAAAAAAAAAAAAAAAGAGACATGGTTGTAGCAGTTGAAGAAGAATATAGGCAAATTGGAATTTCTCGGAACACAGAATATAACTTTTTTGCCTTCTTTCAACTTCCCATACTCAGAGTGTAAATTCTGACTGAATGAGCTTATCTAGAGGCCTGAAATAAGACCCTTAACTTCTGAGTTGCTTTATCACTAAATCAGGGGTAATGGTACCTATCCATCAAAGACACTTCTCATAATTATTGCAGAGATTTACTTGGCTAGCACAAGTAGGATATTTGAAATAAGAAAGGAAGTACTAGAAAAAAAATGGTGTTCCAGGCTATGATTCACCTCATTGTACATGTGTCTAAATATCTGTGAGAGAAATCTCACTGTTGATGTGTATGTTCCCGAGTTCTACAACATTCAAAAGAATGATTTTTTTTATCAATATATTTTGTCTTTTTTTTCTCAATGTATTTGCTATTTTGCTTCTGATTTTCCAAAAAATTCTTTAGGATGTTCTGTGTCTAGTATAGGGAAGGGAAGGGAAGGGAAGGGAAGGGAATGGAAGGGAAGGGAAGGGAAGGGAAGGGAAGGGAAGGGAAGGGAAAGATGTCAGGATCCTCAAAAATATTACAACGGTATGATTTGCTTGTTTGTGTGTGTATGCATTGGCACATGCATGCAGGCGTGTGTATATGTATATCAGTGCTAGTGTATGAGACAGGAAACTAGTTTGTAATCTGAATTATTTAATAATTCAGTTGCAGCAATGTCACTTGTAGTTTATTATACTTCATTGCTGAGTAAAGTTGATACATCAAGACTTGGTTTTATTGCTGTAAAAATTTTCTTTATTTGAAGAGAACATGGCATTTACATATGAATAATGTCAATATAGGACATGAAAAATTTTTTACTAGAAATGATGATTGGGCATTGTGCACCCTCAGCAAGTCCACAAAAGTGGAAGGAGTGGTTGATACATCAGTTAAGTGTGATAACATTCAGAGGGACCTCTATAACCAGGAGAAATGGGCAGGGAGGAATCCCCGAAGTTCAAGAAAGGGAAATGCAATCTCCTACATCTGTGGAGGAATAATCCCACTTACCATTACAGGCTGAGGACCAACCACCTGGAAAGCAGATCTGCAGAGAAGGAGCTGGGGGTCCTGGCTGACAAAACTAACTGAGGCAGCAATATGTCTTTGCAGTAAAGAAGGCCAACACCATCCTGGGTTGCATTAAGAAGAGCACTGCCAGCAGTTTGAGGGATGTGAACCTTCCTTTCTGCTCAGCCCTGGAGAGGCCACGTCTGGAGTGCTGGGTACGATGCTATGTTTCCTGGTATGACAGAGATAGTGGCACAGCTAGAGAGAGTCCAGTGAAGGGCCACTGACAGGATTAATGGCTTGGAGCATCTGTCTTAGGAGGAGAGGCTGAGAGCTGGAACAGTTCAGCCTGTGGAAGAGAAGGTTCAGAGAGTTCTTATCAATGTGTATAAATACTTGATGGGAAGGAGTAAAGAAGACAGAGACAGACTCTTCTCAGTGGTATCCAGTGAAAGTACAAGAAACAACAGGCACAAAGTGAAATACCACCTGAGCATAAGGAAAAATTCCTTTATGATGATTGTGGTCGAAGACTGGAGAAGTTTGCCCAGAGAGGCTGTCGAGTCTTCATCCTTGGAGATACTCAAATCTCAGCTGGAGACAGCCCTGAGCAAACTGCTCTAGCTAATGCTACTCAAGCAGGGGCTTGGACCAGAGGGTTTCTAGAGGTCCCTGCCATCCTCTACTACTCTATGATTCTGTAAAATAAGCAATTCATAATATACATGTATATACCTGTCAACACTTTTAATAAACACAATAGAAAAGCCTTATCATAAGCAAGGTAACATAAAATGGAAATAATCCTGAATATACTACAAACTTTTAACATTAAGAAGATTTCCCACTAGCTCAATGAAATGTTCAGCTCTAAGTGTATAATATTGTTTTCCTTTATTTCACATTGCATCCAATTATATCTTGGACTGGATATTCTTTAAGGCATAGTGAAAATTACTTTTCATTATCAGAGTAGATACTGCTGCACATATAATTTCCTTTCTTTTCAGCAGGTAGAAGTGACAATATAGGTTTTATACTTCTTGAAACAACCTAGTAAATATTTTTATGTTTTTTGGTTTGGTTTGGTTTGGTTTTTTTTCTTAAGATGCATTTTAGATTCTTTAGACATTCATGTTTCTAGCCTTAAGGCATGTCAGTTATTCCAGTCTTCTTGACTTGTGGAAGTTAGGAAACCTTCTTTCAGTGTATGCAATAATTTTAGATGTGGGGATGATTTCACATGACAGGTTCAGAAAAGCATAAATTACATATCCTTAGTTGTCAGGGCCACCTGTGTTGCCTTGAAATTCAAACATAAACCTGACTCTCCTGGAGCTCTATGGGATTCTTTCTACTGAGGGCTATTTGAACAACATTGAATAGGAAATCTTTGGGAATATATTTCTTTCCTTGTTAGTATTTCCTTTGTTCTGGTCTGCATTCAGCATCCCTGACATAAGGGGTTTGCAACTCATATATAATACCATAATGTAATTTCTGTTGTCGTTGCCAAAGTAGAGATGTCTACATATGTGGTCAGACAAGACCCAGCAGCACACTAATGTGACACTGACTCCCTGTAGCCCATACTTCTTGGTTTTCAAGAAAGAAAGTCCAGACTCATGTACTGATGGGAGTTACTGTGTTTTCCACCCAAGAGTCCCATCAGGACTACTGAAGTTAGGGTAGGGAAGTGAGGATGAGGAAAGAGATGTTAGATATACTCACAAATCAGTCCACTGATTAATTTCAAATCTATAACTGAGAGACATAATTTGGCGTTCAGCAGAGTGAATTGAAAGAGGGAAGCATCCAAAAAAACAGAGTTCAAGCTTTTTATAGTCTCTATGGCATAATCTATGTTTTTCCATTGACCTCAAAAGGGCCTAGGGCAAAGACATTAACTTATATACTTCTAGTAAAGCCTATAATTAGATGATATGATGTCCTCCAAAGAATGGTCTTTAGCCACCAAAGCTGACTTCTTGTACTAATTGGTTCATATTATTATGTTTTATGAAAGTAATATTTGGGTTTTAAAAGATCAAAACCAGTTTATTTTTGTGAATTTTTTAAAACACATTTTGAAATTATGTCAGCTGCACAATTCAGAACTGGTCTACTATGTAGCTCTGTAGCTATTTCATAACTGCCCTTTAGCCCTTTTAGGTATCTTGACATTACTCATGATTTTTAAAGATACTTTGTTTGCTTTCGTTTAAATTTATTCTGTTCAAATTATTCAGGTAGTTGAACATTTCTCTATATTCCAACTGCATTTCTTAAGTACTGCTAGCAAAAGAAATTTGATTAAGGATGTATGTCCACAAAGACTGCAGCTTTAGGTAAACTATTTCATTCTCTCAAATGACATTTCTCACTGTTAAAATGTTAAATATTGGAGGTGAGGTTTATCAGAACAAATCAATTCCAAACTAGCTCGAAAGTCCAATTTGAATTCCTTGAGTTGATGATAACATTATAACTTTGGAAAAAAAAAAAAGTTAGCTCAGTGCTGAATACTTTGAAACTTCCCACAATCTGTCTAAAATCCATAAATGGTGTTTACACATTCTCTTTGGCTGCAGCTGTATAGAGCTAAAGAGGTTACCAACTCAGGCTAGCCACTGTACTTTCTCTCTCCCAATTATATATGATAGCCTTTCTTTGTTGCAGACTTAACAGACAGGCATGTAACTGCCTGAACATGGTGCAGTCAAAAGAAGCCAGGTGATCCTCAGCAGTTTAAATAGTAGAAGCTTACCAACTCAACTCATTTAGACTAAGAGATACTAGCAAATAATTGCAGGAGCAAATGAACAGACAGAGGCACAGGAATCCCCAGGAGGGCCAACGTAACTGACACCCTGCCCCCTGACACGCTGCCCCTTGCCCAACATCGTCATGTAGTCAGGTACTGCCCACATCATCCAAGGTGACGTGTAGGGCACACCGCTGTCACGTCAGGTCTGGTTCTCTCAAGTTGCACTACCGTTGGTGAAGACAAGGGACAGCACAACTCTTACCTACATCCAAAAAGCATTTGCACAACTGGCTTTTACTGTTGGATGACCTGCAGGCTAAGTGTCCCTGATGGTCCGCTGGACCACGACATCACTTATGATCCTGTATTTGCTATCAGTGATCAGGTGAGTCACTGTATGGGAGTGCTGTTGTTCGCCTTTCTTACTGCCTCAATAAAGCTTGGGTTATAATGTGTTGTCAGACTCTATTTACTGCATAAACTACATTAGAGTAGCTTGGACCACACTAGTAACTACCGAGATGAGATGCTCCCTCTCTAAGGGTGGTTACAAACACAGAAGAAGTTATGAACACACCACCAGACATACTTCAAACTGTATAGGTAATTTGCTGTGTTTTGTCTCTAATCTGTGGACTACAGTAGCCTAGATGTCCCATGAAAGCAAACAAGACAGGTTATTTTCTAGTCGTATCCTATGGTACTTGGAAAAGACCTATAACTGTCACAGTGGGCTGGATATACTACTATGGCAGGACAAGCATCCAAATATACCTTCAGATATCTTCTCCTACCTAGCACTGTAATTGAGCAATACCTACTGGTCATTTTTATAGGCTTTTTGCTACAGTTACAATTAATTTTACATTGAAGATATGCCCAGACACATAATGAAAAAGGCAGTTATGACACAGAACAGGAAATACATAAACTTCTGGGCCCTGGCTCAGCTGTCCCATCAAATAATTGACACTCTTTGAATTATATCTACTGAATATAAAAGATTTTCTTTCCAATGTTTAGCAATTTCCTTATGTTTTCCACTGAGATGAAGTGTTACATATTTCCCTATCTCTACTTCTCCGTTCACTTGAGGGTTTGTGGAAAGAGAAGATAATGTCTCTGAGCAGTGGTGAATACTGCGTGACCCATATTGAACTCAGAGAAATGATCAGGGTACTTCTACAACAGTTTTTGTTGGGTTTTAGTAATGTTTCATCTTCGCTACTACAGCAATTATTAAATTTAGAAAAGACAGAGATTTAATAAGGTAACACTGAATACCCACACAGATCTTTACCAGCAGTATAAACTGCATAGGATAGATGTAGAGCATTAATCAGTTTATTATTTAATGCTGGGTCTATATTTCTTTTTCAGTTCAAGACATATTATTTTGTGTATCTTGGCAAGCTAGTTACAGTACAACGAGACCTGTATTTCTTGAAATAAGATGGTTTCATCACTTTAGCATTCAGTGGTATGTAGAGGAAAATATGTTTTATGCTGTCCCTTCAAAAAGCAATTTAAGTCTAGGAGAAAAATGTCAGTGTTGGAAACTCCTGGATAGAAAATAAAAATTTGAACTCCAAGAATATGATATTCAAGCTCTTCTTCTTGAAATGTCAGTGTTGGTGGTCCATATCAAGCACCAGACTGATATATACAGTCAGTGAAATAGAACTTAGGTAGGAGGAAAATGACGTGTAATACCCAAAAAAACCCAATAATGCACTATCTAAAGCCACTATTGTTTTATCAGAAAGAGAATATCACAGAAATGGTGATTCAAGTTTTAATAACATTCTGGACAATTTCTGCTTTTACTTATAATGAACTCATGAAATTATGTGCCAAGAAGAAGGAAATTATGGCACAATCTGATGCTGATATAAAAATAAAAGAAGCTGAAAAATGTTCTGGCTTAGTAAACAACCTATTAACTCAAGCTACTATTTCAATAGGAAAAGATATGTAGGAAAACAGTCTTTGTAACTTAGCCCAAATTCAGTTAATGTTGTTTTTTCCTGCTATAAATATTATTTTTTCTTTTTTTCTTCTTCTTTTTTTTTTTTTTTATATTTTGAGGACTTTGAGTATCAGTAGATAACCCTTAGCTTTTGGATGCAACTGAAAATGAATACTTTGCCTCATTGAGAAATAGCAATATATATCCATCCATACAATTACATCCAGTGTTTCTTTTAACATAATATATAGATTTTTAAAATAAATGTCCTTTATTTTGGTTCTCAGAAATGTGGGTTTTGAGCCAATACAGACATAAGCTAAATATGAATGAAAGGCATCTGAGAATCATTATGTTATGATCTATTGCAGTGTCATATATGTAATGAAAATATGCAAAGGCTGGCAAAACTGGTATGTCTGTTACACTATCTAAATCCAAGATAATGAGAAAAGTTATAAAAGCCTATATGTCAAATATTAGTCTCTGTCAGGTGATTGTTCTCCCTATAAAAATTAGCAAAGCTGATATAATATCTTGTCACCTACAAATAACTATTAAGGATAATGAGAGGGCGGAATTGTTTTCCACTTTAGACTCAAAGTTGCTCAGTAATATAAATTCCTTAACCTAAACAATTGTATTGGTTTCCTAATTTGTGAAAATATAAATTAAAAGCTGCAGGGAGTGTGTGTGTGTGAGGCGTTATTTCTTCATAAGTCACTAATCTGAATCTCAGTTGTAGTGCTGTGACCATGACTACAGTAATTTGTGATCTTTCATTTTTTGTAAGACATTGCATATTAATTTCTGATTTTCTGAACACAGGAAAAAAAAGCCCCAAACCCCAAACCCACAAAACAACCCATGGGAACAGAGAACAGAATAGTCGTCCTGAATGACTCAACCAGTGAGTAATACTGTCCTTGTAGCTATCAGATGTTCACTGCTTTTTTTTACAGGTCAAAAGTAACACCCATATCTGCAAAATGCTTTCAGATTAGATATGCTTATCTTCATATATTTATATTAGTTCTTCAAAATTAAATTTCACGTAAAAGAAAATGTATTTATATTGTTGACAAACCTGATATTGTTAAACTTTACCTTATCAAGTAGTCAGTTTGAACTATCTAAATGTATCACTTTCAACTATATAGCATTTTATACGCATGCATTTTTCTCATCTATTCTGATGTAAATAAAGTAGTTTTGATTAAAAGTTATAAATTTAATGTAAATATGTGTGAATTAGGTTGATGGAATTAAATTAACACTGATATATTCAAATACAAAATAAGTAGCCTCATGTAAACTGATAATGGTCACAAAAATACTATGACTCTCTTCTCCTTACGGAGACTACTTAGTAAACACAGACTCTTGGCCTGATAGAAGTTAGTGCTGATGCTCCCTGGAGCAAGATAAAATTACGGTAGCTGACAGCTCTTTTCCCTGATGATTTATTTGTTTGTATTAGTGTTATTCTAGAAAATTAAGGCTTGCCTACAGACTGAGCCATTAAAGTAAAAATATTTCTCCAATTCCATTCAGTTTTTCTTCTGCACATATTAAAGTGCACATGGGAGTTTGAATGCATATTGTATTTTCTGTGTCAATTCCTAATGCAGATGTGTCTGGGTTTTTAAAATATTCTTTTCAAGTCTTTAGTCATATAGATCAACATTAGTATTGACCAGATTTCCATAGAAGTATGATCTGTAAGGTACTGAAAATTATACAGTTGACTCCTGCTGGTAACGTCTCCTGCAAATTAAATAGGTGTGCAGACATGCTGTTAAGACCAAAACTATGTGTTATTTACATTGTAAATTCTCACTGTTGTGCTATAAGGCTACTATAGGCCAAATTCTGTAGCTCTACACAGGGGATCTCTTGAACATAAATCTCTGAAACCTGTATCTCCCAGGGCAGACATCACAATCATGTTAAACATATGTTGGAAGTAATTTACTAATTTCAGGCATGAATAATAGTAATCACTCATATATAAACAATAATACTTTATGACAAATATAGAAGTAGAATTTGATTCCTGTAAAGAAACTCAGTGCTTCCACATAATCAAGGCAATTATGAAAGCTGTATGTAAACTATCCATAAAATTAGAAAGAGCTATAAGTATTGAATAATTTGGTCATTCTTGAAGAGTTTTGCAGCTCTTTCTCCACAGACACAATATACCCAAAGCTTTATTCAACACAGAAGTTATCTGTTTCTCCCTTACAAATTATCCTTAACTCTGCTTTTGATGTATGACATTGGTGTACAGTTAGGAATACACATCTTATGTTGACAGGATACCATGAAGTTCCTTTATAAAAGTAATATTCTTTCTTCTGAAACACAGTTAGTTTAGATTTTTTACAGTATAATATGATTCATTTAATTTTCCTGGAGTAAAACTTCTGGTTACACTAAACTAATTTGACTTTAAATATATGTAATGCAAAACAGGACCTTTACTATCCATGAGATTATTATCTTTATCACTTAGATACAAGTAAATAGCTTACCCTAAAATATCAGTGTGAAATTTCTTCAATATGTTAACAAAGCTTCTAACTAGCTAGAAGCCTTCAAATCTTATTACAAAACTATTTGCTATTCTTTGCAAAAGCTTATATGTTCAGGCAGTGTATGGAATTGTCAAATGAGCCATTCATGAATTGTGACTCCTCTGTTATTAACTCGTCTGGAAAACTTGGGTGAACAAAGTGTGTTATACAATGTGGTATTACATTGCTACTTGATGTGTTTTGCAAAAGCTTAATAAGAGGTCACTATAAGAGGTAATCTTTACTTAATTCAAATAGTTCTGCTACTAACTTCGGAATAGGGGTAATTAAGAACAATAGGAAGTTCAAATAACTTTTTTGTCAATTCTTTTTAAGTCATAGTGGGAGTAATTACCTTGAGTATTATTTCTTCAGTGAAGCTTTTTATGTTGGTCAAAGACAGGCAACATTTTTGGGCCTATGAGCCCCAAACCAGTTCTTTTTTATGTTGAAAGCTGAGCTGTTTGCTACATTTGAACAAATAGTCTTTAAAAAGTTCGATATTTTTAATACCTCCCACATGCACTTTGGTTAAAAAAAAAAAAACCAAAACATTATGGGAAGTAATGACGAGATCAGGCTTTCTCCCTTGCCAAGCTCCTGTACTTACCCAAGAATACAGCTGACCATGGGAATTTAAATACTTCAGAAAGCAAATTGAATTTGGGCTTATCATCTGGCTTAATAATAGTCAGAATGTTCTTTGTAGAAGTTGCTTCTATTATTTTTATCATAGCATTTTTGTAGACACCATAGCCAGAGCAGAAGCCTGTTGTACCACCAAAGTAGAAACAGACTGCAAGATACAGTGAACTTTGGCTTCCCCTGAAACTAAAAATTAACTACAGTAAAAAAGAGTATCAGGTCAGTGTGTATGAGCGTTTTATAACATTGTTACACTACTAATTGTATTCTGTAACAGCGCTGAGCTTAAATCGTCAATTAATATGCAACTGTGAGGAGGCATATAGAGACTTTTGGTGTAAGTGCACAAGCAGGGTACAGGACAACGTGTGCACAATAAGAGCAAAACACGTAGAACAAGCAGGAGCAACATCGAATGGAACCTGGATAATCCTGCAGCGTAAGTGTACTGGGTCTGGCTGCGATGGAGTTAACTTCCTTCAGAGCAGCCTAGATGGTGCTGTGTTTTGCATTTGTGGCTAAAACGGTGTTGATAACACACCACTGTAATTCTTATTGCTGAACAGTGTTGCACAGCATCAAGTGTTCCTCTTTCCCACCTCCCACACTAAGTATGCTGGCAGTGAACAAGAGGTTGGGAGGAGACAGAGCCAGGAGAGCTGACTTAAACTGGCCAAGGGGTATTCCATACCATATAATGTCATGCTCAGCAATAAAAAGCTCAGGGAAAGGAGGAGGAAGCAGGAGATGTTCATAGTCATGGTGTTTGTCTTCCCAAGCAACAGTTATGTGTAGGAAGGCCCTGCTTCCCAGGAAGTGGCTGAACATCTGCCTGGCTGTGAGAAGTAGTGAATGAATTCCTCTCTTTGCTTTGCCTATGCACACAGCTTTTGCTTTTCCTATTAAAGGGTCATTATCTTGATCCATGAGTCTTCTCACCTTTCTTCTATTTTCTCTCCATTCAGCAGGAGAGGGTAGTGAGCAAGAGGCAGGATGCGTGTTTTGCTGCTGGCCAGGGTCAACTCACCAAAATAAGCAAGATACTCGATGAAACCAGAACAAGTCCTGATCCCCAAAACAAAATGACCTATGTTATAAATAGATGAGATCACCTCCCTCTTGGGAATGAGGCCAAGGAACATAAGATGTCAATGATGAGAGGGAAGATAGGGAAGAAAGAAGATGCCTACTTCAGTTCCAGCTTCACTCTTCAAAAATCTCTGAAGCCTAGTCACTTTGACTTTTGTGAGTAAAAACCTTCAAGGACTAAAAATCAGTGCTAACTGTACAGGATTGCCTGTGGCATTTTATGCTCTGAGATAATTCACAAGAATCTTGTTAAAGACAACTTGCTTTATATATTTGGTGATAATGAATGATAACAACTAATAACTAACCATTAGCTAAGTGTACTGTTAATGAAAGTCGATCCAGTAAATTCTCATTTTGACTTTTGAAACAGACCTGATTTGTCAGTCTTTTACACATTTGCATCACGGCATTTACTTAAGAGATCAATATGTATGCATATATATATATATACATATATTCAGTTGCAACAATCCAGTATAATTTAATATTTCTTGAAAACTGTGGCTGTATTTTACAGATGATTCAGTTATCACTTTCTTACCTAGGATATATTTTGCATCACCAGGGTGATGTCATTATAATTTCCTACAATCTTATATAGATGTTTGCATAGCTGTTGTTTTCTTCATATTATCTCTCAAGACTTTGTGAACTATTTCTGCAGGTACTAGTACCGGTTTGATTACAACCCACTAAAAACTGCAAACATTCCTTTTTCATTGGAAAGTACTTCAAGTATGTATTCAACGGCAAGCTTTCGTGTAATTATTCTACAGAGGATATGCAAGGTCGAGCCCTTTAGTCTTGTCATCTGTGGTCTGAAACCTTTTGATTGTCTAACAAAATACTTCAACGCAAATCATGGAATCATAGAGTTACAGTTTTCCTAATTCACAAAGTGGAGTTTTTTGGGTTTGGGTTCATGTTTTGGTTTGGTTTGTTTTTTTCCCAGTCTTCGAGTTTTCAGTCTACTCACTGGTGTAGAACATGAGAAGGTTATGTACTCTTGTGTTGTGTAATAACCTTCAGATGTAGTTGATCATATGGTCATACAAGTTTGAATATGTGGCACTACCTGTGGATAAATGTCTCACGTAAGTTTAGACTGTAAGTGTTTGATCTATATGTCTGATCTAGCCACGGTAGTCTGCATTTCTGCTCAGCCAAAATGCAAGCTCTCTTCAGAGGGAGAATAATATCTTTCTATGACAACCATTTAAGGTAGGTCTGGTGAACAGCCCTCTGGAATGCCTACATACTTCTGTTAAGTATCACCAAAGTTAGGTGCTACCACTGATGTAGACATCTGTTTTGGACCAGGAGGCACTGGTCTGCTATGATCCCAGTAAGAAAGGCACTCAGTCTCTGTGAAGTATCATTTGAAATGCTATTTATTAGATGGAATCCTGTGAAGAAAGAGAGGATAGTACAAATACTATGACCCTTCAGATGCTGGGAATCTCAAATTGTGCAATGCTGAACAGGCCTTCAATCCACAGGCAGAACACCATGCAGACCCCTTGCATAGGAAGGGTTGGACATCGGAGCTGCTAAGGGTTTTTTGTGCAACAAAATAACTCTCTTCACCATTTCTACTGCCCAACAGGAAGGATGTTTGCACAAGAACTCCTTGCTGTACTGTCAAAGGCAAGGCCACTCTGGTGGTGTAATCACCAGTACTGAGTGGGAGCTGCCTGCAGTCTCCTCTGTTACAGTGAGCTGGATGAGTTCATCCAGTGTCCAAGGGATTTGTACAGCACAAGAGGGCCTGAAGGTCATGCAGAACCTGTATAGACCCGGGCCTATTCAGATTAACTGTCAAGCGGATTACTAACTCCTTGATGTATAATGATCTTCTAGTCAGGATCACGGCAACATCCAGCTTTAAAGTTTTATGGTCATCTCAATTACATTCCACAGTAAGTCTTCTAAACAACTGGATGCACTGTTGAATGAACACACCCTAAATTTACACTGGATTACATTCATTTGTAAACTAGTAAATGCCTCCTGTTTCCCAGATAAGTGCCTTATATGTAGTTCTATAAGTGCAGAATGTAAAATTAAAAGAAGAATAAAAAATGCTGAAATGGTTTTAATGTGGAGATGCTACCTGGAGATGAAAGAAATTTTGATAGTATTTTGGAGTTTACTGGGAATGGCCAACAGCGCAAAAGCGTTGGATTCTCCTGTAAATACTTGAAAGAAGCAATATCAAATAAAACATCACTCAGCCACTCGGTTAAGCCAAACATGAATAGATTATGACTGTAACTCAGTAAGAACAAACAAACAAACAAACAAAAGAAACCCCAAACAATGGAGAAACAGATAAAGAGTATGAAAGTTTGTTTGGTTTTCTTTTCCTGTTGTTTGATTTGTTTTGTTTGTATTTTAAGTACTATTGGGAAAGACAATAACTGACAGATTTATAATTAGTGGACAAACAGTTACATACTTCAAACTCAAACTTTAGTAGGTAACTCTTGCATCCATTTATAGAGAACAAAAGCTAGCTTAGAAACCTTAATTTTTACTTTAATATTAGTCATGTATTTTGTCGTTTGTGGGATTTTTTAGCTGTTGGGTTTTTTTGGTTTTTGCTTTTGTTTTGGGGTTTTTTTTGTTTTTTTTTAATAAGGGAAATATCTGCCCTTCTAATGGAAAATAGTACAGCAGGAGTACCTGCTATTTGGTATAACTATCACATTCTCCTCTTTTCTACACGTCAGCTTTTACTTTTCCCTGAAGAAAACCCCCAGCTTTATTTCTGTATTTTAAGAAATACTAAACAGTTTAATATCAAATCTTGGTATGTCTGTAAAATAGAAATAGACATAGTAGACCCACTTTAAAATATAAAGTACAAGTTATTTTTGTTTGATTGTTTTTTTCTTTTCTCCTAGGAGAACATTTAGTGCATGATAAATACTATAGAATGTTGTTATAGTATTGGGGAAAATAATGTTAATAGAGCTGTTAAAAACAAACAAACAAACAAACAAACAAACAAAACCTGTCAGATTCTGAGTTAATAGTTTTCTTTCATTGCTGTCACATAAAAAATATTAGTACAATATCTATACTGTAGTTGCACTTTTGCAAATACATATAAGCAATACTTGCTTCTAATATGTATTCAGAGATGATTTCTCTGCCCTCATAGTGTCACTTTTATGTCATCTGGCCTCCTCAGAAGTTGATCCAAAAAGCAAAGTTCACTTCATTTTTTTCAACATACTTCAGCACCCTGTCAGTAAACAAGCAGTTTGAAGCATCCACTGCTACAAGCAAGATCCAGACTTGAGGATAAGGATTGAATGAATAGTCACAAGTGGCTGGGGAAGACAGAAATCTGTAGCCTTTATCCAAAGTGGCACAGCTATTGGGACCAGCATATAAAGTGCTTGTTCCCTGCATCAGACTGAAACTTGCTTACAACACACTGCCATCACAAAATAATCAGAAAATAATCACTGGAAGTTACTTTCTTATCTCTGGCCCTGTTCATTTTGAGATATAGTCTCACCTTCACACTACTGGGTAATTGTATGTGTTTTGTAATTTCTAACTGTAAAGGTATCATAAAAGGTATGTTCAGATACCATAAAACATTGTTCTAGGAGAGGGGTTTTCTTCTGTACAAACTTGAAACAAAGTATTTATATCCATCCCAAATGGTGCAACTCACTCTTGTGTTGATCATGCAAAACTACCAATTTGAAAGAAAAATAAGGAAAAGTGTATGGTTTCTGAAATAGTTTCCTCACAGTAAGGACTTTCTATGTGCTTGAGAAATTATCAAAGCTACTTTCAAAGACAATTATCAAAGGTTATTCATGATCTTACAAGGCCCTTCTAACTGAGTGGCAAACCCTGTTCTCATCAACTCTGTAGAGAGAACAAGTCCTTATCTTCTCTTCTGAACTTCATTTCCCTTCTTTAAGCCACAGTTAAATAATACAAAAAGCACATCCAAGCTGACATCCCAGATTGTGGTCTAGATGGAAGGATTTACTAGATGGGTGAAAAAGTGGCTGGATTGTCAAATTCAAAAGGTAGTGGTTACTGATTTACACAGCTGGAGCACCACTGTCTGTTCTGGAACAGGTCTGTTCTGGAACCTCTCCTGTTTAACATCATTGTCAATGACCTGGAAGAGGAGATGGAGTGCACTCTCATAGAATTTGCAGACAGCATCAAGCTGGGAGTGCAACTGCATGTATTAACAAAAAACCAGTCATCAGGTCCAGGAAAGTGATTATTTCCCCCTATTCAGTACTCATTAAGCCACATCTACAGTGCTGCATCCACTTTTGGACCACACAGGATGGGAAATATCAATAAAGTGGAACAAGCTCAGTGAAGAGCCACTGAAGCAGTAGCTGGAGTTGTGCCATATGTAGGATACAGACATTTGTCTTAAACATTTCTTGGCACAAAGGAAACCACAAGACACCAGTTTGCAGGGCAGACCCCTGCATAAGAACTCACAGGCTGGCACAATAGTTGTCAACAAGCTTCGGTGCAGGTGCAACAAAAGGTTGACTGGTGGCCACGGCTCTTAATGGGGGCACCTGACAACCGACAACCCCCTAAGAACACATCTGCGCGCGCAATGGACTGGAGACACCACACAATCGTTGCATGGGTACCAAAGTCTGCATGGAGAACATGCTGTCGCCTTGACTACTTCTTGGAACTGGGTGGAGATTTTGGAACTCGGACTGTTTAAAAGGGTGCCATCAGGAGCTAAGGGTGGGACCCACACCACCAAGACACCAACAATCAAGAGTACCAGTGGGACGCCGCTGGATCCATGTGTGGTGATATCTTCTTTTTCTGTTTCTGTCTTTGTCTCTGCCTCTCTCTCCCCCGCTCCCCGTCCTCTCTTTATACATGTGGCATGGGAATTGTTTGTCTAGTTGAGTTGTTCAGTTAAAGTATTTGCCCTTAAGTTATTGCATCTAACCTCATGCCTTGCATTTTGTATTAATAAATTGTTAAACTGGTCGTTTCACCTTAATTCATTCCAGGGCGATCGCGAATTTGGTCATTGATCCTAGGGGAAGGGAGGTCATTCTAAATGACTCCTTTCGGGCCCCGACACCATATGAGGAGATGCTGGGTGACTGGGATTTTGTCAGCCTGGAGAAAAGATGGCTGCAGGAGGACCTCTGGAGGATCATCCCCACTGAACTATAACATGATCCTATACAGTCATAAAGTTACAGAATGGTTGAGGTTGGAAGAGATCTCTGAAGATCAACTAGTCCAACTGCCCTGCTTGAGGTGTGAAAGCAGGCTGATCTGGCCTGTGACCAGATGGGGTTTGAGTAACTCCAGGGATGGAATTCCACAAGTACCCTAGGAAACCTGCTCCAGTGTTCATCACTCCCAAGGTAAAAAAAAAAAAAAAAAAAAAAAAAAAAAATCTTATATTATCAAAAAATTTTATTTTGTGCTCAGTGCCTCTTGTCCTATCAGTGGGTACTACTGAGAAGAGTCTGGTTCTGTCTTCTTTACTCCCTCCCCATCAAGCAGCTGTACACATTGGTAACACTCCCCTTCTCTTCTACAAGGTGAACCATCCTAGCTCTCTCAACCTCTCTTTATATTACAAATGTTCAAAGCCCTTAACCATCTCAGTGGCCCTTTGCTGGACTCTCACCATATATCCACATCTCTCTTACACTAAGAAGTCCAGCTCTGGTCCTAGAACAACTGATGTATCTCACCAGCACTGAGTAAAGGGGAAAGATTACCTCATTTAACCTGCTGGCAACACTTTTCCTAATGCAACCCAGGATACCATTGCTGCAAGGACACATTGCTTCTTCATGTCCAGCTTGGTTTCTACCTTGATTCCCAGGTCCTCTGCAGAACTGCTTTCCAGATGGTCAGTCCCCAGACCATTCTGGTGCATGGGGTTATTTCCCCACAAATGTAGAATACTGTGCTTCCCTTTATTATACTTTATGAGATTCCTCTCTGCCCAGTTCTCCTGCCTGTTGAGGTCCTTCTAAATGGCAGCACACACCCCCAGTGTAAAAACCATTCCACCCACCTTCCTACCTTCTGCAAACTGGCTGAGAACGCACTCTGTTCTGCCATCAAGGTCATCAATGAAGAGGTTAAATACACTGGCCTCAGTATTGAGCTCTGGAGCATGTCACTAGATACTAGCCTCCAGTTGGACTTTGTGCTGCTGATCACAACCCTCTGGGCCTGGCAGTTCATCCAGCATTCGGTCCACCTTAATGTAGACTTATCTACTCCACACTTCATCAGCTTGTCAGTGAAAACATATGGGGGACAGTGGCAAAGCCTTACTGAAGTAAAAATCTACTGCTCTCCAGCAAGCCATTCACCTAGCCAGTCACTGCATTCTAAAATGGAATCAGGTTGGTATGGCATGATTTTGCCTTTGTAAATCCATACTGACTACGCCCAATGACCTTCTTGTTTTTCATCTCTTGGAAATGTTTTCCAGGATTAATTTTTCTATCACCTGCTTAGGCATCAAGGTGATGTTGTTCATCCTGGAGTTCCATGGATCCTCGTTCTTGGCTTTCTTGAAGATAGGAGCGACATTTTCCCATTTCCAGACCTCAGGAACCTCCCCTACTCACCATGTTCTCTCAAAAACAGTAAAGACTGGTGCCACAGTGACATCAACCAGCATTCCTGTGAATGTCTCTCCTGTTACGTTCCATGGACTTGTGTATGTCCAGTTTATTTATATGTTCCCTAGTGTGAATTTCCTCCATCGAGGGTAAGTCTTCATTGCTCACAAGTTTCCTGATTTCAGGGCCTTGGATTCCTGAAGCTAGTCTTACCACTAAGGACTGAGACAAAGAAGACACTGAGTATCTTAGCCTTTTCTGTCTCCTTTGTCACCAGCTCCCCTACCCCATTCGGGAGCTAGCCCACATTTTTCCCAGTCTTCCTTTTGCTGCAGATGCACCTGAAGAAGCCTTTGTTGTTGCCCTTCATGTCTCTCACCACAGCTTCAGCTTCAGGTGACCTTCAGCTTACCTCACCTCATCCCTCCATGCTTGGACAATGTTTCTATATTCCTCCTGGGCCATCTGTCCTTTTTTCTATGTCTTATATGCTTCCTTTTTGCATCCGAGGTTTTTTTGTTGGTTTTGTTTTTTTTTTTTTTTCGTTCACATAGGCATCCTGCCACCTTTGCTTGACTTTCAGCTCATCTGGATGGACCATTTCTGAGCTCAAGGGAGGTGATCCTTGAAAATCAAACAGTTGTCCTGGAGCTCTCTTCTCTCCAAGGATATGTCCCATGAGATTCCTGCTGTCAGTGCTGTAGTACATCCCCCTTCTAGGATTTTAGTTGCCCTACTCCCTTCTCTCAGGATGCTGAATTGCACCATCTCATGGTCACTGCAGCCAAGGCTGCCCCCAACCTATGATCCCAGGCATTCTCTTCAAGGTTCAAAATGTGCAAATCAGAGTAAGTGAATCAATATGCTTTCCTTCCCTCCTTCAGCACAAAAAAGCTGTTTAGAAAATAAAGGAGGGTTGCATTCTTTAATTCTAACATCTCTTCTTGTGCTAAAGAACACTTTAATTCATAAGTAGTGCTTCAGGGGTAGAGCAAGCTGAATGAGATTCCAAGTTGCTTCAATGAATAAATAGCATGGATAAATGTGAGCCGTTATTTACTTTCATGGATTAGGTTGCATGACAGTATGCAAAATGAGATGTACTTGTGATACTCCTTTCCGAAGCAAAAAATTATCATATTTACTATTTTAACTAGTGGTATGTAGAACATACATGCATTTGCAAAGGTAAATGTGGTGTTTAGTTGCTTTGAAAAATGTAAAGCAATATTAAAATAATATTTTCTATATTACTTTCCATTGCTTTTTTAAGATACCCAAAGAGCCTATTTGCTTCCTTAACCAACTGCTGCCCAAAGTGTGCATGAGCAACTAAAAAAGCTTATAAGGACTCTAGATGGCTTAAAATGATAGAGCATGCTACTAAAATATTCTGATGACTTTATTCAGCTGCATGTTATTTGGGAAAACTTTAACTGCCTTTCCCATACTCTGTGGGAACAACACAATAACTCTCTCAGATTAGCCTACACTTTCAAACCCTTTGGTAAATGAGGTATATAAATTATTTTCACTTGATTGTGGATTTCATCTTTAAATTCAGGAGTAGTCAGCTATTAGTGCATTGCTTGGATATGCTTTGGCAGAGCTATTTACTTAACTCTCATTACATTCCATTATGCCTTCTTCTTTCAGATGCACCCCAAAGACAAGAAGGCATCTGGCTGCAAGCCAGATAAATTATCAGATATTCTCTACCTTTTCTGTTCTCTTCCCCTTTGAAGACCCATTGTAAGTATTCTTAAGCAGGTCATATGGGTCAGAGTTTCATACTATGTCACATTACCTGTTTCTACCCTCAGATTACTATATGTCCAGTCACATTGCATGTGCATGTTATGTCTCCTGAAGAGTATCTGAATATTGCATGTCATGATAGGTTGAGCACATATAGAGGCATACGATAGACTTGCATTCTGTTATATTATAGAACAAGGGCTTGAGTAAAATGAATTCTTTCTTTGTAGTACACGTGACTTTCATTGACAGAGTTTGTGCCCCACTGACTTAGCACAGCGTTGATGAAAGTTTATTTCCAAAATCCGTGTTTTACTTTGAACTACAGATCTTGCTTGAAATGAAAACTCAAAGCACAGTCAACCATTACAAATTTCATGACCCTGTGAAGGGTTGGGATGACTTCTGTAAAATCATTTCTGACAAGAAAGAGCTGAAAACTCAGAATCATCAACAGAAAGAAAAGTCAGAAAACTGAGATGATAAAATATGAAATTAAGAACAAAATGAGTGATATTTAATATAGTGACAAGAAACATACCAAAAAGTGTATTTGTAAGAATGCTGAAAATCTGATTAATAGATAGAGACAGAGGAATGGGAATATCTACCCTTAAATGATCAAATCAGCATGATAGGGATATCTGATGCTTGGCCGGAAGAGGAGTGACTAGTTCAAGAAATTAGCCAATACAATAAATAATAGTAATAATTCCTTCCAATTCATCAGGTGCCAAAAGCGTGTCAGGCATTCTGTAGATCCAACTGCTGACTAGGGTATAAAAGGTAGTACTCAGATGTGTCACTGATATTGCAGAGAAGCAAAATGAATTCTTTGCTTTGGTGTCCACTGTCAAATAAACACCTTTAGTGAACCTTTTTGAGCAGGAGTTGGCAGATTGCCTGAAGTAACTATTGAAGAGATTATGGTGTAAAAAGACAAAATGAATGCTATCAAATTCCCAGGACTACATATACTACACACACAAATTTTTTAAAAAGTTCAGAATTAAAATAGTTGAATAGCTATGGGTAGCCTTCTACTTTACAGTTTTTTGCTACCTGAAGATTGGAGACTAGCCAGTATGATATCAATCTTTAAAAAAGGATTATGGGGAACTGGGAAACTATAAGCCTGTAGTCTTGGCATCAGTGGCAGGAGGATTAGTAGCAATTATAAAAACAAGGTAAGATTAGAATGATTGAACACACTGGTGAACACAGACTACCTTTTTCAAACAGTACCTGAAAGGATGTTCTCTTTTCCAAATGTTATTTCTTGGTGAAAACAATTGTGCTATAACTTTTTATTTCAGACTTCCAAGCCTGAATATTAAGTCTTGATTTTAAATTCTGAGCTTATGTAGCTAGTAGAATTCTTTCATTATTTAAGTATGTATTCTTTACCAGTGATTATTTTCTTTATTCATCAAATCTTTAGCTCTAGCATCATAGTAATCTTCAGAACCTTCAGAAACCTTATCGTTTCTAGTTCTTCTGAGTCTTCCTGTTTCTTCTTTCTTCAGTGATAGACTTTGCATTTGAGCACAAGTCAAGGAAGATATCAGTGACAAATAAACTAAAAAAAGTAATCTCTCTCTGTGTCAAATCATGTCAATATCGAACAGTCTGTCTCTCCTATCTTTCCTGTCATCATTCAGAACCTGTACTTCCTGCAATAGTTTATGGCAGGACTATGCTTATCATTCACTTAAGACTTAGATATACTAACTTTCTTCTTCCTTCTGTGTTTTTCTGAATTGATAACAGAATTCAAGTTAAACCAGAACAAGTATTCTTTTTAAGTTAGTAAAGAAGAGAAGTATAATTGCTGTTAAATTTCTAGAGGGCATTAGAAAGAACTTCTTTACAGAAGATAGAAAATGGAGAGCTGATTTACATTTTTTCTAACTAGAACATTCACATGCATGTATCCACATGCATTCATTGCCAAATACATCGTAAACTGAATAATGCTTCACAGGGTGATGTGGCATTTATCCACAGGAATGATACTAATAATGTTTATTAAACAAAATAGACAAATGGAGGTTTGGACATTGTGAGATCTGAGGTCCAAAATACATACAAACTGCATTACACATAACATACACATTATTACACAATACATTACTATCTGAACGATGTATAATTTAAAAGATGCACCAATATAATTTCTCCAAGTATTTGTCCAGAGCTGTTTTAACCAAACAAGAGATATAAAAGCTGCATCCTTCACACCTTGGACAGAACATATAAAACTAATCAATGACTATGTCAAACAATTGCTAAATGACGGCAACATAAAATGGAAAAAAGTGAATATCAATCCATGGATTTAATATCTATATAAGATACTATTGTGTATTAAATGGACACCTAAAGCAGAATAATGACAATGTATCTTGAAATCTCAGATATTTATCCTTTACGAACTTTATTTCAATAAGGAAAAGAAAAGTGTATGCACTTTCTGCTAATGGCAGTGCTAACATAATTGTGATTAATGAAGCTAGTGAATAACTGATGAACATGACCTAAAAAGTAACCTGCTAGGATCTAGACCATGAATTTTTGTCACTTAGTCTGTGACAAATTTAGAAAGTGGTACACCAAAACATTGGACTTCAGAGAAGTAAGTGAACAAGAAAGGAAAAAAAAAATATCTATTTCTTTTTGAGATAGTCAAGCTCTAGTAGTTTACTTCACTGTTTATAAATACAACCTTGTCATTTTATTTGGTTGTGTATAACAAAAACAAAAGTCAAAGTAAGCAAGATATAAATATCTATTGGATATGAGCAGGTATGAAGATTTTAATGCTTTTAGCTAGACTGCTAACAAGGCAGCATGCAGTTGCCTACTGGATAGGGAAATGCAACTCAAGTTTGCACATTGTCATGTAAGTGTGATTGTGCATAGCTTCCTGCAATGCTACAAAAAGAAAAGAGAGGTAACTTTCGAGCACAAAAACATAGCAAAGCAATTACCCAACACAACTAATTGCTTCAAAACTAACAGGTCACTAAATAATTTATAGACCTGCACTGTAATATTGAGTCTAGAGATCAGACAGACAAAATGCATACATAAGCAATCAAAGAGAATGTTTCCAGATTTTAATAGTCATTACTACACTGCAATCAGTAATTTTTATAATAATTTGGAGAAATTTAATAGTGTATGTTACCTTGGATTCTTAGAAAACTGTGAAATCCAGTCTGTCTATATACTGCCATAGACATAATACAACTTGTATGAGCCATTACCTGTAATCAAAGGTTCAATCAGCTATGAAAACCCAGGAGTGCAAGAAAGGAAGGAAATAAATGAGGAAAGATGAATGACTGCAGAAAACAAACAAAATTTGATATTTATTGCAGAAAATAAAATGTTTACTGTTGGTCATGGTTTCAGCAACAACATGGGCAAATTTAGATTTATTTATTGGTTTTCCTTGCCTTAGAATTATTTACTTTCTTTTAAAATTCATAGCTTTGTGGAACTCCATAAACTAACTAGATCATATTGATGATGATATGCTAATGCTGTGACTCGGGCAGTATATTGTAGATATAAGACAATGTAAGAAGATAAAGATAATAGCAGTATTACCTCATGGTATTTCAAAATCTTTTTTTGTTCTAAAGCAGAAAGAAAAGGAAAAAAAAGTTGATATTGAAAAATATCTTCCAGGACTAATTACATCTCGTAATTGACAAACAACAATTTTAAAATAGGTATAGAAATTGATTGGAGTGCTAAAAGATAAAAATGGGGAAGATGAATGGGAGTAAGCTCTTTTATGAAAGGTAAATAAAGCATTTTCTAGTTAAGATACTGATATGTAACACTGTTTAAATCTCAATGAAATAAGCTAATTCTCAAGAGAGAAAAATAATGACACTAAAAAGAGAATTTAGGGCAGAAATAATTTTGATCAAAGGAGTTCTTGACAACTGCCAAGGAGTAATATAAGGTATTCCTTAAAAATATTGCTTCAAAACAGCTTTGTGAAACTACCAAATAACAATTGAGATTAAAAAATTCTAATCTACAAAATTAAAATTTGTTAAAACACTTGGCTGTATACAGGTACCTACCACAAATCTATATGCTCTGTGGACCCAAGTCATCTTCATAGATCTGGCATATACCAGGTACTGATCTTGATCTACTGCTTTGCTGGGCTTGATCAGGGAGAACCTAAGCTCCCCTGAAATTAATTACTGTCACTACACATACTAAAACCAACAGTGTATAGTAGATTCACATTCAAGGTTTAATAAAAAGCAACAACTGTCTTCCAAGAAAGGCTATTAAACTTACAGAGGATGAGATTATTCCATTTAATGGAATCAGTTTAATGGAATTAATAATGGAGTCATATTCCATTTGGAGGCTGTTGACAGGATTTATACTGGAGCCTGTTAGATTTAATAATCATGGAAGAGACCATGGAGTGAATCTTAGTCAAGTTTGAATATAAGACTGCACTGTGAATGCAGCTGATAAGCTCCAGTGCAGGGCTGGCATTCAGAGGCACATTGAGAGATCGAAGGACTGGGCGATGGGAACCTCAGGAATTCAGCAAAGACAAATGCAAAAGTCCTTTGCTAAGGATGGACTAACGCCCTGCAGAAGTACAGGCTGGGGGCAGGTGGGCTGGTGAGCACCTCTGTGGAAAAGGCCCTGGAGGTCCTGCAGGAGCAGTGAGCTGAACATGAGCCAATAGTGCACCCTAGCAGCAGGGATGGCCAACAGTGTCCACAGCTGTATTCATAGGAGCAGAGACAACAGGTCACGGGAAGGGATCACTCAGCACTCATGAGATCATGTCTATGAGTTCGATTTTGGGCACCCCTATACAGGGAATTTATCAATAACCTGGAGCAGTTTTAAGGATGTGCCACAAGAATGGTTGAGGCTGAAGCACTTGTCCTGTGAAAAAAAGCTGAGGGACTGGGCTTGTCCAGCCTGGAGAAAAGACTGTTTTGGGGAGATGTAATGACACACTTCCAAAATATGTACCTAAGATTAGGTTATCAAAAAGGTGGAGCCAAACTCTTCACAGTGGTGCATGGCAGTAGAACCACAGCCATCAGCAAATTTGATATAAGGAAAATATTTTTTACAGTGAAGACAGTCAAGTAGTAAAACAGGGTCCTGGGAGAGGATATGAAGTCTCTGTCCTTAGAGATTTTCAAAGCAGAGCTGGATGAAGCCCAAAGATGCCTGTCTGACCTCAGAGCTGAGCCTGCTGGGAGCAGGAGGTTGGATTAGAGACCTCCTGATGTTTTCCCAGCTGAATTGTTCTACGGTTCTATGATTCTATGATATTTCCTTATTAATGCCTGAAATATAGAGAATATGCTAAACCATTGAAATCAACTAGATTACAACTCAGTTGAAATGACTGAATGATGATTATCTCTGATGGGTTTACACAAAGTTTTTGTGGATAGAAAAACAGAACAAAGAATTTTCATCTTATTATTTGATTTCTTGATAGAACCAGTTAATTTTTTTTTGTACTACTTAGTACACTTGATCAGAATTATTTGTAAAAAGTGATATAGAGGTCTTGGTGCTGGAAAGATAAAAGTGTATTATGAAAATGTGTTATTTTCAATGCCTGAGTTTTTCCCTATATGAGTTGAACTCAGCAGGGCACAATGCAGATTAGATTGAAGGTCCTAAGGACCTCCTAAGGACCTAAGATTAAAGATCCTAAGGACAATCACAAAAGTAACCAGAAAGCACAGACTATCCCAGAGAGAAGTGTTGAATGGTCAGAATAACAGTACAAAAAAATTGGTTTCTGTTAGAGAAAGAGGTTATGATTTCACTTCTGACAAACCAAAGATTCCTACAGAGGGATAAAAAAATTATAGCCGAAACAGTAAATAGTTTTGTTGGGGGTTTGGGGGGTTTGTTTTTGGTTTTGTTTCTGGTTTTGTTTTAAGAAAGAACTAGAATTAATTTCCTTTTTTGTCAATATTAGCCGTGATACCATGAAATTGAGGCCATCATCCTGTTATTGTCACCTGCAGAATAACAGTGGCAGAAAACACTGAAACCTATTATAGTATAGCTAACTGGAGCAAGGGGAGTGTCAGCCTTTTAACATCTATAGGACTTGGAGAATGTACATGCACCACAAGATCAAAGATCACCTTATTTCTCTAATTTCCAACACTGGAAACACACAGAATATAGATTTCACTGAGTATGATGGGGTAAACAGAGCTAGCCACTTCAAATGATATTTCGTACAGTAGTTAGCAGATTCTTTAAAAAAGAAATAAACAAATAAAAAGCTTACTGTGTAAATACTGTAAGAAGTCTAAATGTAATAAGATAAAGCAAAGACATTTGGCTCAATGCCTCATTTTGCGTTTGACTCGTGATATGAAAAGAGATGTGATATATAAGCTAAATAAGCAAAGTAAGGCTGTTAACTGCTAATTTCAAGCACCGAGGACAGTATGTTTTAATGAAGAAATAAAGCTTTGAAGGTGAGAGTTACTAGTATGATTCCAGTGCCAAGTTCTACTTTTGTTTACCATTATCATAGAATCATAGGATCATAGAATAGTTTGGGGTGGCAAGGACCTTTAAAGGTCATCTAGTCCAACCTTCCTGCAATGAGCAGGGACATCTTCAACCAGATTAGGCTGCTCAGAGCCCTGCCCAACGTGACCTGGAATGTTTCCAGGGATGGGACATCGACCACTACGCTGGGCAACCTGTGCCAGTGGATCACCACCCTCATTGCAAAAAAAATTCTTCCTTATATGTAGTCTAAATCAACACTCTTTTAATTTAAAACCATTACCCCTTGTCCTATCACAACAGGCCCTACTAAAAAGTTTGTCCCCATCTTTCTTATAAGCCCCCTTTAAGTACTGAAAGGCTGCAATAAGGTATCTCTGGAGCCTTCTCTTCTCCAGGCTGAACAACCCCAACTTTCTCAGCCTTTCCTCATAGGAGAGGTGTTCTAGCCCTCTGATCATTTTTGTGATTCTCCTCCGGACCCACTACAAGAGGTCAATGTCTTTCCTGTGCTGAGGACTCCAGAGCTGGACACAGTACTCCAGGTGGGGCCTCACCAGAGCAGAGCAGAGGGACAGAATCACCTCCCTTGATCTGTTGGCCACGCTTCTTTTAATACAGCCCAGGATACGGTTGGCCTTCTGGGCTGCAAGCACACATTGCTGGCTCATGTCCAGCTTTTCATCCACCAGTACCCTCAAGTCCTTCTCAGCAGGGCTGCTCTCAGTGACTTCATTCCCCAACCTGTATTGATACTGGGGGTTGCTCTGACCCAGATGCAGGACCTTGCACTTGGCCTTGTTGAACCTCATGAGGTTCATATGGGTCCACTTCTCAAACATGTCCAGGTCCCTCTGGATGGCATCCTGTCCCTCAGCCATTATCAGCTGCACCACTCAGCTTGGTGTTGTCTGCAAACCTGTTGAGGGTGCACTCAATCCCACTGCCTATGTCATTGATGAAGACATTAAACAGTACTGATCCCAATACAGACCCCTGTGGGACACGACTTGCCAATGATATCTCTCTGGACATTGAACCATTGACCACTACCCTCTGGATGCAACAATCCAGGCAATTCCTTATCCATCTAACAGTCCATCTATCAAATCCATATCTCTCCAATTCAGAGAGAAGGATGTTGTGGGAGACCATGTCAAAGGCCTTACAGAAGTCCACATAGATGACATCCATGGCTCTTCCCTTGTCCACTGATGTAGTGACTCTGTCATAGAAGGCCACTAGGTTGGTCAGGCAGGACTTGCCCTTGGTGAAGCCATGCTGTCTGTCTTGAATCATCTCCCTGTGCTCCATGTGCCTTAGCAGAGCTTCTAGGAGGACGTGCTCCATGATCTTCCCATGCAGAGAGGTGAGGCTGAGATGGCAGTAGTTCCCAGGGTCCTCCTTTCTACCTTTTTTAAAAATGGGTGCAGTGTTTCCCTTTTTCCAGTCACTGGGGACTTTACCTGACTGCCATGACTTTTCAAATATCATGGAGAGTGGCTTGGTAACTATGTCAGCCAATTCCCTCATGATTCTGAGATGCATCTCATCAGGTCCCATAGACTTATGTGTGTTTGGGTTCCTCAGGTGGTCATGAACCTCATTGTCTCTTACAGTGAGAGGGACTTTGCTCCCTCAGTCCCTGTCTTGCGGTCCATTCACTCAAGAGGAGTGCCAGTGAAGATTGAAGCAAAGAAGTTGTGGAATACTTTAGCCTTCTCCTCATCTGTTGTTACCATTTTACCAGTCTTGATCATCAAGGCGGGTATGCTTTCTTCGACCTTCCTTTTCTGGCTGACATACCTGTAGAAGCCCTTCTTACTATTCTTTGCATCCCTTGCCAAGTTCCATGTCCAGCTGCGCCTTGGCCTTCCTGACACCATCCCTACATAACCGGGCAGCGTCTTTATACTTTTCCTAGGATACCTGTCCCTGCTTCCACTGCCTGTGCATTTCCTTCTTGCCCTTTAGTATGACCAGCAGGTCTCGACTCATCCAGGCCAGTCTCTTGCCTTCCTTTCCTGATTTCTTACACCTAGGGACTGAGATCTTTTGAGCTCTATGGAAAGCATCCTTAAAGATCTGCCAGCACTGTTCTGCTCCCTTGTTGCTGAGGGCAGTTTTCCAGGGGTTCCTATTGACTAACTCCTTCAATAGCTGGAAGTTTGCCTTCCTAAAATTCAGGGTCATGACTTTACTCTTCACCTGACCAATATCCCTCACGACTGCGAACTCCACCAGTGCATGATCACTGCAGCCCAGGCTGCCTCCAATCTTGATGTCACCAATTAGGTCACTTGCATTGGTGACCATTAGGTCCAGTAACGCATCCCTTCTGGTAGGGCTGTCTATTACTTGGCTTAAAAAGTCATCTTCAATACACTCCAGGAGCCTCCTGAATTGTCTACAGCTTGCTGTACTACTTTTCCAGCAGATTTCGGGGTGATTGAAGTCCCCCAGCAGGATGGGAGCCTGCGAGTGAGATGCCTCCTACAGCTGGAGTAATAAGGCTTCATCAATCAGCTCCACTTGATCAGGCAGCCTGTAGCAAACACCAGCCACAAGGTTTTCTTTGTTGCCTCAGTCTCTAATTCTTACCCATAAGCTTTCAACATGCTCATGGCTATTCTTCAGAGACAGATCTTCAAAAT
>JAVJGG010000008.1:19339390-19355052 GCA_035590195.1 Aviceda cuculoides | reverse complement strand
TTTTCAGTAAAAAAACTTGTATTGTCTTTAACATTTAAATAAAACTAAAATTAATACATGAAAAAAAATAAGTAATTTGTAAAAGTAACCAGGAATGCAGGATACTCATCCTGAAACAATCAAAGTGATCCTTTTCAAAAAGGCTGACTATCTCTCTCCCTATGAATAAAATTCCTTGAGAAATTTCCAGACAAAGTAATAAAAAATTGTGAGGTGCCCAAAAGGAAAAATGGCATGAAAATATTTATTTATAGTTTAGAATTATCTTTACGTGGTCTCTGCTAATTGCTAGTTTTACCAACTTCTCTGTATTGTCATAAGCAACCATTTGGGCATGTTACAGTTCACTGCCTCTAAAGTGTACAAAATTCAAATAAATTCTGCAAGGGTACATGCATACACATGTATGTTCATGCATTGTTTAATTAAAAATAATGTTTTGCTCTTTTATACACCTGAATAATGGCTTAATTTCTGTTTTCTCTGTAAGAATCTCAGCATCTTACATCTTCAGCACATTTCCACATAGTCCTTCTGCTTGCTTTTAAGTGAAGAGGAGACACCAAGCTGCTCTTAGCAACTAAAACTCGCAGCTCAGAATAACTGAAATATATATCCCACCTTTAACTTGATGCTGAATTTGTGTTCAACACTCTAGCTTGAAAAAAACCCAATAAATAGGTTTATGTGGTTATTTGTTCTATCAGAATTCAATGGGAATTCTTTTATTATTATTCTACTATTCCTTTGCTTGCCTACTCTTAAGTTTCTGGACATTTCTTATTGTTTTCTCCTCTTATTTATTGCATCAAAAAGTGATAAGCATTAGTGAAATCCTAATTAGTCAGCTAACAAAGAGTTTCAGCTCATGCAATTCTAGTATACTAATGGCAAATAGTTAATACTTTTTAATTTATAAGATGACACGTTATTTAGAACTGGCATCTGTAGTCGCACTCTGCATAGTGTCTTGTCTCCCAGAGGTATTTATAACCCTGACTACTTGATTTGACTTACCTTCTGTAGTTTGATTGTCTCTGTGTGATAATGTACATTGTCTGCTGGAAGTACAGCACAGCAAAGAGGAAACAGTCTGGGAAGTTCTTGGAGTGTGTGGAATGTAATTTCCCCACACAGCTGGTGAGTGAGCCAACAAGGGAAGGCACCCCGCTGGACCTGTTGTTTGCAAACAGAGAAGGACTTGTGGGTGATGTGATGGTTGGAGGCTGTCTTGGACACAGCAATCATGAAATTATAGAGTTTTTGATTCCTGGAGAAGTAAGGAGGGTGGTCAGCAGAACTGCCACCTTGGACTTCCAGAGGGGAAACTTTGGCCTGTTTAGGAGACTGTCTGACAGAGTCACTCAGGACACAGTCCTGAAGGGCAAAGGAGTCCAGGAAGGCTGGACATTCTTCAAAGAGGAAATCTTAAAGGTGTAGGAGCAGGCTGTTCCTATGTGCCAAAAGATGAGCCAGCGGGGAAGAAGACTGTCCTGGCTGAACAGAGAGCTTTGGCTGGAACTCAGGGAAAAAAAAGGAGAGTTTATGACCTTTGGAAGAAGGGGCAGGAAATTCAGGAGGCCTGCAAGGATGTTTTGAGGTTATATAGGGAGAAAATCAGAAGGGCCAAAGCCCAACTAGAACTCAATCTGACTACTGCAGTAAAAGACAATAGAAAATGTTTCTATAAATACAGTAGCAACAAAAGGAGGGCTAAGGAGAATCTCCATCCTTTATTGGATGTGAGGGGGAACATAGTAACAATGGATGAGGAAAAGGCTGAGGTACTTCATGCCTTCTTTGCCTCAGTCTTTAATGGTAAGACCAGTTGTTCTTGGGGTACCCAGCCCTCTGAGCTGGAAGACAGGAATGGGGAGCAGAATGAAGCCCCCTTAATCCAAGGGGAAATAGCGATCTGCTACACCACTTAGATACGTACAAGTCGATGGCATTTTATGGGATCCGCCCAAGGGTACTGAGCGAGCTGGTGGAAGTGCTCACCAAGTCACTTTCCATCATTTATCAGCAGTCCTGGCTAACTGGGGAGGTCCCAGTTGACTGGAGGTTAGCAAATGTGATGCCCATCTACAAGAACAGCCAGAAGGAGGATCAGGGCAACTACAGGCCTGTCAGTCTGACCTTGGTGCTGGGGAAGGTTACGAAGCAGATCGCCTTCAATGCCATCACACAGCACATACAGGAAAAACAGGTGATCAGGCCCAGTCAGCATGGCTTTATGAAAGGCAGGTCCTGCTTGACTGACCTGAGTCCGTTCTATGACAAGGTGACCCACTTAATGAATGAGGGAAATTCTCTGAATTTTATTTACCTGGACATTAGTAAAGCATTTGACACTGTTTCCCACAAGATTCTCCTGGAGAAACTGGCTGCTCATGGCTTGGAAGGGTGTACTCTTTGCTGGGTAAAAAACTGGCTAGATAGCCGGACCCAAAGAGCTGTGGTAAATGGAGTTAAATTCAGTTGGCAGCCGCTCACAAGTGGTGTTCCCCAGGGCTTAGTATTGGGGCCAGTTCTGTAACATTTTTATCAGTGATCTGGATGAGGGGATCAAGTGCACCCTCAGGAGGTTAGTTTGCAGATGACAACAGGTTGGGCATGAGTGTTGATCTGCTTGAGGGTAGAAAGGGTCTACAGAGGGATCTGGACAGGCTGGATCAATAAGCTGAGGCCAATTGTATGAGATTCAAAAAGACTAAGTGCTGGGTCCTGCACGTGGGTCACAACAACCCCATGCAACTCTACAGGCTTGGGGAAGAGTGGCTGGAAAATTGCCTGTTGGAAAAGGACCTGGGGGTGCTGGTTGACAGCCAGCAGAATATGAGCCAGCAGTGTGCCCAGGTGGCCAAGAAGGCCAATAGCACCCTGGCCTGTATCAGAAACGGTGTGGTCAGGTGGACTAGGGAGGTGATTGTTCCCCAGTACTGGGCACTGGTGAGGCCACACCTCAAGTACTGTGTTCAGTTTTGGGCCCCTCACTACAAGGAAGATGTTGAGGTGCTGGAGCATGTTGAAAGAAGAAGAGCAACGAAGCTGGTGAAGGGCCTAAAGAACAAGTCTTGTGAGATGCGGCTGAGGGAACTGGGGTTGTTTAGTCTGGAGAAAAGGAGACTGAGGGGAGACCTTATTGCTCTCTACAACTACCTGAAAGGAGGTTATAGCGAGGTGGATGCTGGTGTCTTCTGTCAGGTGGCTGGAGATAGGATGAGAGGAAATGGCCTCAAGTTGCAGCAGGGGAGGTTTAGGTTGGATATTATGAAAAAATTTCTTTATTGAAAGGGTTAAGCATCAGAACAGGCTGTGCAGGGAAGTGGCTGAGTCACCATCCCTGAAGGTATTTAAAAGACATGTAGATGTGGTGCTTAGGGACACGGTTTAATGGTGGACATGGTAGGTTAATGGTTGGATTCAATGATCTTAAGGGTCTTTTCCAACCTAAATGATTCTATGATTCTGTGATTTTTTTTTTCTATACATTCATCTCACTGTATTCTAAGAAATCAAGAAACTGAGTTACTCTTATAAGAATCATATCTCTACTGAGCTCCACGCTTGACCAAAAATGTCTGACTTCATGAATGTCTCTTCTATTAACTGCTCACTTTTTTCATGAAGAAGAGATCTTCCTAATTATGAAATAAATTAATCTAAACAGTGATTGATTTAAGTTATCTTCTCACCCAAACTGCTATTTCAAATGACGATTTTTCATTTTTTTCATAAGACAATAATTGTGTTAATAATTCTGTAAGATTTTCTTTTTGCATGGTTCTGCAGAAGGAAACAGTGTTGAACAACTGTTTGAATAACAGGTCAAATCTTGGTTTTGTTGATTAAGGCAGCATGATATTAATAGTTCAGAGAGTAAGAAATGAATAGTTATGGCAACGTGCCGTAGTCACTGCATTTCTTATGGCAGTTTGTATGTGATCTCTCATTGCAATAATGCTCTAGAACTCCTGAAATGTGGAGGCATTGTAATAGGGGAATCACTACCCAGAACTGCTTCATCTTCTATAGGGAATACATTTCATATCCCTGACATTGCCGACAAGAAACTAAATGAAGATGTTTTAAAAACTGATTTCAATAGGTTACAAAAGATCTGATTCCAAAATATTGCTGTACTGCTAATAGTTGCCTCTGACCTTCAGACTCATGACCATGAGGACCATGTCTACATCAGCAAGTGGTGAAATACAATTTTATCAGACTTACAGAGAAAATAGATGATGAGAAAATGGCAACCACTGTGTATGTTTTAGAAGCATTTACTTTGGGCCAGCTCTACTTTGGTCCTATGATGTGAATTTAACAGAAATTGGAATGCATTACATGATCCCCTGGAATGTATCCAGTGGTTTAGTTCTTGGCCAAAAGAAATTCAATAATTGCCATTCTGAAACCATTCCACCATATGAATCATAGGAGACAATCAGGAGGTGCACTTCAAAACTATTCTGCTCATCTGAAACCAAATAATAAAGTAGAATGATCCAACAGCATTAAAACAGCTCATGTAGACCTTTTCTATCCAGTTTTCTGATAGTATAAAAAATTACAAAGTGATGGACTGAATACACTAGCATGGCACTCACTCTCCTCTACCTCTTGTTTCAGCACTTACCTTCCATTTTTTTTGTGCTATCTAGTAAAGGAGATAACTTCACTAAATACAAGCAACTGCCTCTTCAAACACAAATTTGTAATACTGTGCTGTTTGGAATATATAATGTGAAACATAGCAAAGGTTAATTCTGTTTTCTGTCTTGGCTTCTCAGAAAATGTTCTCTGCTTATGTTCTGTGCACTCATAGGTGTATTGGACGACAATGAGGTTTTAGTAGCAGAGGGGCTACTGGGGTGGGCCCTGTGAGGAGGGGAGGGGAGGGGAGGGGAGGGGCTGCCCTGTTCCAGACACAGCCAGTTTCAGCTGGCTCCAGTGGACCCACTGCAGGGCACCTCTAAGCCTGTCAGTGATGCTGGTGTTGCCTTTGGGAAAACATTTAAGAAAAGGTAAAAAATGCTGTGAGAGAAGTGAGAAAAATGTGAGGGAAAGAGCCCTGCAGACAGCAAGGTGAGAGGAGAAGGAGGGGGAGGAGGTTTTGTAGGTGCCAGAGCAGAGATTCACCTGCAGCCCCTGGAGAAAACCATGCTGATCAGGTTGGTCCCTTGCCACCTTTGGAGGACCATCCTGGAGCAGATATATGTGCCCTGAAGGAAGCTGTTGCCCATAGAGACTCTGTGATGGAGCAGGCTTGTGGCAGGAGCTGTGGCCCTTGGAGAGAAACCCGTGCAGGAGCAGGTTTTCTGGAAGGACCTGTGACTCCATGGGGGACCTATGCTAGAGCATTCTTTTCCTCAAAGATTGTGCCCCCTGGAAAGGACCTATGGTTCTTGAAGAACTGCAGCCCTGGGGAAGGACCGACATGTAAGCAGTTTGTGGAGGGCTGCGTCCCATGGGTGGGACCCATGCTGGAGCAGGGGAAGAGTGTGAGGAGGAAGGAGCAGCAGAGACAACATGTCATGAACAGACCACAACCCCCATTCCCCATCCCACTGTGCTGCTCATGGGGAGGAGGGAGAAAAGTCAGGAGTGAAGTTGAGCCTGTAAAGAAGGGAGGCAGGGGAAGATGGTTTTAGTTGTTTTTATTTCTCAGTAGCCTGCTCTGTTATTAACCAACAGTAAATTAAATTAATTTCTAAGTCAAGTCTGATTTGCTCATGATGGTAGTTGGTGATTTGATCTCCCTCTCCTTATCTTGACCCATGAGCTTTAGTCTTATTTTCTCACCCAGTTCTGCTGAGGAGGCAAAGTGATAAAATGGTTTGGTGGGTACCTGGTGGCTAGCCAAGTTAACAACAATAGGTAGATGAAAATATTTTCTTTTCCTTTGGGCAGTTAAGCAATATACAGGCAGTATAATCCTCCAGAAACTTAACACCAACTGCTTGTAGTTCATTTCCTCTTCTATACACTAAGCAACTTCATATATCATATCATACGTATACTAAATTATATTATTTATTTCAAACCCCCTCACCTTCTTTTCTTTCAACTTGTTCTCATCACATTTTAGTCATGTGCTTATTGCCAAAGATTGCCAAAGAACTTTGCTTTAGTTGTGTGTTGCTTATGTTAGTACTCAGTTAAATTATAAAAAACATATAATTAAATCACAGTTATCATTTTTCACTTCTCATAACTATAATGTTTTTCCTCATTATCATAATTATCAGCATTTAACTTATTTAAAAGAGAAGTGCAAGAAGCTTTTATGTTTTTTTATTTGAGTGAATTTGCCAGTTCTTGTGGTCAGCTAAACCTAAGTATATACTCGTGTTGTTCGCTGCTACTACCTTACTACGTTATTCTACACTTTCATACTGCAGTTGTTGCAGGGTTTCATACACCAAGGCTGTAGCCCTGCAGGTGGGATTAATCTCACGATTACTCTGAGTGTCTGCATCATAGGTGCCTGTACGTGGTTTTGATATCCTAGCTCCCATTATTGGAGGTAGGAATCTAGTCAATATAGTTCTTGGTTTCTAGAGACGTATTCAATAGATCAAATAGGTAGGTTGAAGCTTCATTGACTGTGCTGATTACATCATCAATGACAATAATGTAAATTCAGATACATAATCTTATGTTCAGACAACTAGTCTTATGTAAACACCTAAATTTAGATGAACTGGATTTGTTCCCTGTGTGTCTACACGAACATTTTTCTGAACTTATTGGTATACTGTGCAGCAATAAAGCAATTCAGCAATAGGAGCACTTGTATGAACAAGATAAAGGCCAAGATTTAGCTCAGCTAAGTTTTATGTTTCTGATGAAGGTGCCCAAGTTAGGAATATAGTTGGCCTATGGGTTCTATAAAGTCAATACAAATAGTTGAGGAACTCGGAAGAACAAATCCACTTTCCTAGGCTGCTAGGCTTTGCCATAGTACTTATGGATATATGATGAACATAGAAAGGTGACATAATAATTCTGTTGCTGCAAACTATTTGTACAGACATTTTTCCTGTTGCTACCATTGATGGGGTAATACAGTAGTTTTGTAAGAGAACAATTAAAAAACATAACATAGTTATCAACTATAGACATAGTTATCAAGTATAGACATACCTTTGGCACTGGTTTGAAACTTTGGCCAATAGTGTCTTGTGCACTATAATACCTGTGCACTGCAAATGCTAGGCAGGCATGAGCAAAAAAAATATCCATGTCCAAATGCAAACATTCTCACGTTATCACACAGGCTTTCGTGGCATTGTAGCCTTTATACAGACTTTGCTACCACTATAAAGTGATTAGTATTCCTGGTGCAACCTTACAATGTGCTTATTCAACTGTTTGTATCTGTTTTGAGCAATGTCTTTGTTAGCAAATCACACTACTGACCTGTCCTTCAAAGCAGGGCAGAAGCAAAATCAATCAATAAGCTATTGGGCATAGGCAGAGCCTGTGACCCTCCATTATGGTATCTGGAAGGATGAAGTATAAAAGAAACAAAGCACAAGCTGTTTTTTCATACATGCTCTTAGCCTGAATACTACAGGGTTTTGTTATCATATCTATACTGGAACCTAGAAGTTTAAAAATGAAAAATGTTATAAGGAATTCATAACCTCAATACAAATACATAAAATATTATATAATTCTTTGCTTGTACTAAAAAAAGTATTTTCTTTTGAAAACAACAAAAAAATTACAATGTCTTTCAAGTATGCTATCATTTAATATTATTGGAGATGTAATGTAAGTAAAATCTTTCTTTTAATTAGTATTTTGTCTCATTAGTTAGATTATACCAGATGAATATGAAAGTTATATTTTGGAGTCTTCATGCATTCAATTCAGCTACCACTTAGCACATGATTACACTCACTCTGGATAGATTAATAAACAGTTTCAGTCACCCAATATCATGGACTCAGACAGAATATTCACTGCATAACTGGGTTTTTCACAGAACAGGTTTTTTTATCCCCTCCTTGCCAGCACTTTGGAGGATATCACATAAAGAATTTGTCAAGTTCTCTATTTTAAAGGGAATTTGTTATAACCAGGACCAGAGGTAATTAGAAGTGGAAATGAAACATTCATTGATTTCACATCAAGTTAAGCCATTTATATGTTTAAAAGTAGTGAAAAGAATGGGTTCTAATTTAAACAAATCTATAATAACCTCTACAATATGAAGACATTTGATCAATGCTGGAGAACCAAGTGGATGCCGAATGTTGTTTTGTGTTTTTTTTTTTCCTCAGATATGTATCATCATTGAATTGGAAAACTTAAAAAATGTGTATTAGAATGGTTTATAGTATAACAAGCTAAAATTGGGTCTAATTCTCTTCTTTGGTCTAAGGCATCAGAAAACACACTAGATGATAGAAAAATGTCAAAAGTCTGAAACAAACAGGTGCATATGGGGCAGTTATAGTTGCTTCTATTAAACTGTAAAAGACTTTAATTATTATTTTTAAATGAACATTGAATTAACAAGAGAAATACTGCAGTTTCTATTGTGACTTGCCTACTGTTGCAGAGGCATGTTTCTTCTAGATTTAAAATTATCTGACTGTCATCTTTGTAAGTCTTGCCGTAACTTTTATTCAGGTAGTTTTAATATGTTGATGGGCATTGATAGCAGGTTAGCAGATAGTGTTAGAAGAATGTTTGAGACAGGATTTTTTCAAACTTGTTTAAGGTCAAAGAACATAGAACTAGAGGAAAATATTCATTCCAGTGCCTCTTCCATATTTTGGGAGTTAGTTTTTTTCCTAATCATCTCAGACTAGCTTTATTAGGCAATTTACAATATGAGGCAGATTGTGAACTCCCAGTTATTTAATTGTCCTGGAACCCTTCAAAGGAGTTTTGAGTCATAAGGATTATTCTAAATTTGGCTTTGAGGAGCTCCTTGGTGCAATATGGATGACTGACATTTATTTAATACTGTACTTGTCAAATGTCATGTGTGAGCTGGCTCCCACATGCACTCATCTAGGTCAGTTCACTCTCAGTTAAACAAGTCTTAAAGTAGCTTCTATCTCACTGACTTTTCGACTGAATCACTGAAGGAAAAGAACAAATAAAAGCAGCAAACTAGGTATAGCAGAAGCAAATAGGTCATTTCCAGACTTTTAATTCAGAAGCTTTGCTGTTCTCCTTTAACACATTCACTTCCACTCAGGTGACCCTACATTTCTCTGGCATAGTTCGTATCTTTTCTTAACTTCCTTGCAAAAATCTAAATATTCCCTCACTTCTTTTATGGTTTCTACCTTGAAACTCTCATGTGATTTTCATTTTCATAAAATTTTCATTCATATTCTTTGCCTGCTGCCATGGTCTGAGAGAAAAGCAAAGAAACTTGCAAGGATTAGCAGTAGGCTACACTCTGCTCTTTGAACCCCTTAACTTTAGATAAATAAGTAGTGTTCTGGCCTTAACTGGGCAAGCAATATACTTAAAATTGGTAGTTTTCAAATTCACATGCAGTTGGAATAGGCATCTGAAAATAATATATACTACTAACAGTATTATGTAATTCTAAAATTCTGATCTCATTCCTTGAGGGGAAAAAATATTTACCTTTTCAATTCAGACTGAGGTTATCATTTGGTCCTCAAACAAGTTTGTGCTTGGATTCTGTCTGTGAAATCTCTTCAGTCTATATTTCACTCCCAAGTATTAATCATAACATTGAGATTATAAAGTTTCATATTGCAAATGCAGGTAGGCTACTGACCAAAAAAATATAAAACCAAATTCTAATCAACTAAAACCATTCCAACAGCTAAGCCAAAATAAAAACTATAAGCAATTCAACAAATAAATGATAAAATAAGCAATGAAATCATGCATGTAACAAAAGAATTATATGATCTCGAGAAACACAAGTCTTCTGGAAAGATGGACTCAAAATAATCTAATCTGACAGAATCAAAGTCACAATCAAATTGAAACAGTAAAAAGGCCATACAGAATTGAGACTCAGATGTGAGTCCCTGAAATTCAAAGGGCTAGTATTTGAAGTACTAGTTTCATTAATCAGAGTGTTCTTTAAAGGGCACTAGGAAAGGCTTAACAATATGGAACAGTGGAAGACTAAACTAGTGCCCATGTCAAATTAAATGTCTAGTGTCTCTGTTCACTGAATATTTAAAATGCAGTATAACTGACTTTTTATTTTCATACCCATATTGAACCAGCTACATAAATCTCTTAGCAGATCAGTGAAATTTCATGTAACTTACAGTAATACTGCAATGCGATCCTCATAAAATTCTACAGGATACATTTACAAACCTGAATGAACAAGTGCTATGAATAGCAACACAGACAGGTGAAATACAGTCAGTTTAGCATATGTCTATTTCTTATATAGACTAGAACCATTATACACTAACAAATTTGTTCATGCTGTTTTGAAAAATTAAGTGATATAACTAGCAAAGCATTAACTTCTTAGCACTCAAGGTTTTTTTGTATTTCAATGCGTTGTCAAGAAAGATTAACAAATTATTCTCTAACATTTGCAAATGATTATGCCAATTTTGTCTCTCATTCTCTTGTAAGAAAGTTGATGTGCTACAGAAAAATCAACTTCCACATCCTAAAACCTAATAAGGCTGCATTTTATGTCTTTGTCTTGTAGTGAAATAAATGGGACAATTACATTCCAAGAACCCTCTAAGGGAATACAAGTACTCAGCAGACTTGTATGAATGCTTTCCAGGTAACCAGTTCCTCTTTCATTATTACATTTCCATAAAATATAAAGATGAAATGCCTCTTCAAGAAAGTAGTAATGTTACTTATCTAATATGGACTCTGTTTAATGACAAGTGCTTATGTATCATTATCTTCACTAGGAAACAACTCGTCTTTTAAAAATACCTATACTAAGCTGCAGCAGTTTTAATTTCTTAGAACTCCTACTTACCTTAAATTTTAAAGAACTTAACAGCTTATATGCATACCTAGGAAGCCTTTCTTAATCAAATTCCTTGTGTAAACATATTCATGGTACCAAGAACTTCATGTGTCCTTCAAATGTATCAGTTTGTTTGTGGTTTCAGTTTACCTAAAATATGCTTGATTATGTTACACTGGAGATGGGCTAGAATCTTATCATCTGAACAGATTTGGTGTACTTAAAGTTCACTGATTTTTGATGAATACTAGTCTGTTTCGATTACAGCACAAGTTAAAATAACTCCTGCAGAAACAAACAAAATTGTGTAGAGATTTAAGCTTTTTCATGTTCCTGGGTACCAGACTGCTTATTTGTAAATATTGGAGAGCTCTAAACTCCCTTAAAGGTTCGCCAGAAAACCACAAGGCCATTTCCCTTTTTTCTCTCATTTACTCATATGTGGAGATATATATTACTACTTTTCAGATGACTCCACCTGAATAACTGGAAAGTGCAGGAAAAGAGGGAGGTGTTCAGTTGTGTAAACAAAAATAATTTCAGGGACATTTCAGGCACCATGGGATATCCTGGTTGCCTTTCACTTGCTGGTCCGGAATGGTTCAAAGGCCAGTCCTACAAGCCCTGTAAGGGTATCAGTGTCTGAGCCTTACTGGCCACCTAAGATTAGGCAACTGAATCTGTCTCAGAGAGAATGAAGTGAAAAAAAGAAAAGAAAACATGGCAAACTTTTACACTCAGTTCTTGTGGCTTTTACTTCCTTAGATGCTGGACCCATCATCTGCTTCTATAAGACCAGTCTGTCGCAAGCATGCTGCAGAAACATATACTGTACAAGCACAGATAGATGAGACTGGCGTGAACAGCTAAATGCTAGTTGCCCAGAATTTTAAGAACTGTTTTGCCAAATTTTTATGGTTTTCCTCTTAGATTTTTAAATATTTATTACACTTGAATATATAATTAATGGCCAAACCTGATGGTAGAGTGCAGGTGAAAAAAGCCAAAAATTAGTATATTTCATTTCAGGTACAGTGTTGAAGCAAACAGCAGAAGCCATGGGACCAGCATATGCTAGTGAAAGTAGCTTTGCAGAAAAGGACCTGTGGTCCTCGCGGACAAGTTGAACATGAGTCAGCAATGTGCCCTGCCACAAAGAAGGCTAACATTACTGCATTAGGCAAAGTACTGCCAGCAGGTTGACAGAGGTGATCTTTCCCTTCTACTCAGCACAGGTGAGGCCGCACCTGGACTGCTGTGTCCAGTTCTGGGCTCCCCAGTGCAGGAGAGGCATGGACATACTGGAGAGACTCCAACAAAGGGCCACAAGGATGATAAAGGGACTGGAACATCTCTCCTATGACGAAAGGTGAGAGATCTGGTACTGTTCAGCCTGGAGAAGAGAAGGCTCAGAGGGATCTCATCAATGTGTATAAATACCTGAAGGGAGGGTGCATAGAGGATGGATCCAGGCTCTTTTGAGTGGCTCCCAGTGACAGGACAATAGGCAATGGGTATAAACTGAACCACAGCGGTTTCCTTCTGAACATCAGGAGACACTTTTTCACTGTGAGGGTGACTGAGCTCCGGCACAGGTTGCCTAGAAAGGCTGTGGAGTCTTCATCCTTGGAGATATTCAAAAGCCATCTGGACATGGTCCTGAGCAGCCTGCTGTAGGTAGCCCTGTTTGAGCAGGTGGGTTGGACAAGACGACCCCCAGGCATCGCTTCCAACCCCAACTAATCTGTGATTCTGTGAAGTCACCAAAACTAATTTGAATAAGACTAGTCTAGTCATTAAGTTAGATACAAATGGCTGTATTTGGAGTACTGCCCTTGTTATTTAAGTAGATGGCAGTTTTAACTTCAGTTACACTTTTTCTTTTACTTGCTCTACAAGTATAAACTATTTTAATCCTCACTTGGTCGCTCATACAAGAACTTATAATTCCCTAGACAATGTAATTCAGTTATTTCTCTTTTGGAATGTGCTGAATGTATCCCAAGTCCTGGATGCATCCAGAAACATTCAAAGCAGTTTGTGTACTACAGCATGACACCTTCTCAATAGGACCGAAATCCTGTTAGGTTCCAACTCTAGACAAGTAAATTAATTTTTGTGCATACTGAAAAAAATGCCCAACTTCTGCCTTCAATCAGTGAAAAGAATTACTCATGTCTGAAAATCTCCAAACCAGAGTATGCCAGTTTTCCAATTTCTCCTGAGATAATGTAGGAAATAGTACAGTATATTCATCCACTGAAAACCAGTGTGCCCAGATTTTTCCTTGGGAATGCCTGCCTCAGAAAAAAATGTTCATGATCTCCTTTTGTGTGTTTATAGCCTAACAGCCAGATCTCACACTCTGTAAGAGGGAGACTTTTGCTTTGTCTTGAAAGGAATGGTACTCAAAGGTCTGACACCAGGAGGCAGCTGCATCCACATGTCCCAGGAGTACCCCAGAAATTAAAAAAAGAAAAGAAAAAAAAAAAAAGAAAAAAAGTTTCTAGAAGTCCTAGGAGCAGGTTAGAAGGCTTTTACTACCTATTTCACAGAAAAAAAAAAATGAAAATGAAAAAGGAGGTTGAGTATTAGAATAACATAGTGATAGTCATAAAATCCTCCTTGAGCTAACAAGCAACATCTTTTCACTTCAATACAAGAAAAGTTCACATATAAAGAAACAGTGATATAGAAAGATCATTTTCAGTATGCCTCTTGGAATGCTCAGTCCCTTAACATCCAGTGAATAGCTTCATATTCTTCTTAATTAGTATCTTCCATTTGCACTTAAGTTTTGGACAAATAATGTCCTTGGCTATGTTATGGAACTAAAAACATATGTAAATGTGTTGTGTGAATGAGCAGATTGTTGAAATGCTTCTGTCCTAATGATGCTGACTTGAAAAGAATGGACAGGCTGGAGGAGATGGCTTTTGGAGTGATTATCATACCCTGTATTAATAAGTCTACAGAAATGGTAATTTTAAGGGTCTTTAAAAAGCTGAGGGAATTAGGTTCTATGCCAGGGGGTGATGGATGGAGGAATCCATCCAGCTGATATATTGTACTATCTATTTCTTTGAACATTTGAGCAACTTTACGCATCAAATGAATAATAAATTGAGAATTATATGCCTAATTATAAAATGTGGACAGATAGGTCTTAGATTTTTTTAACAAGTATTATTCATGGTTTACAAGAAGAAATGGCTTCATATCTCTTCAGCATAATGTTACAATGGAGGAAATGAGACCAGTATGAGTGGTTCCTTCCATTTTACATTTGACTTGCAGTCTAATATTATACTGAATTTTAATTTTTTTTTTGGAGTGGAGATTCAAATCCTCTGTACAAATACTTCAGATTGAAGTATGTGCGCAATCAGTGCTCAACTACAGTATCTATAGTTGCTCAGATATGCTATTTATAAGTGAACACAGCTTTGCAACTTTTTTTAACACCTGTATACACCAGGAATATTCAACCCAGCTCAATAATAGGTTAGAATCGGGTCATACTGATGTTTCAACAACCTTTCTGTGATTTAAGGTGCTGTTACTTGGCCGATTTGTTATGTATTAGAATGGAAGAATGGTTGAAACCTAAAGAAATGGCTTGACATTTAGATATTTTGACATTTTCCATCAATGTTAATATGGCTATTAAACAGTCATCCTTGATGCCATTTAACGATGAAGTGATGCTTATTAATTACAAATGTTGTTTAATCTGTTTTAGATACTAAAGGTTATGTATTATTTTATTCTTTACTGTGATTAATTTTAAATCTGCAGGGAAGCAAAACCTTTCAGAAATGAAATTAAATTTAAATAAGATTTTAACCCTCATAGACTTGTGGACCCCTGGGAACACCATTCAAAGAATGAAAAAAATGTTTTCTACATTAAACATTCTGCATCTGTTGCTCTGAAGTCTATAAAACTCTTATTTCCAAAACATGTTAAGATGAAAATGTTCAGTTCAAAAGTATAAAAAAGATAACATATATGATTAATTAAATGTGTCTTGGAAAGAGAATCCATGCTGGGCAAGGACATGAGTCCTTTTCCAGCAAGAATCTTTCTAAATTACTGCATGGTTTGGAGGTAGATTGAAAGCACTTTTTGGTTGTACAAATAATGTAATTTGATAGCGAACATCTAAAATGTTAAAAGATATTGTGTTTGTGTAACAGAAACACAGCTTAAAAACTGAAACCAAGGAATTCCTAATAAAGCACATCATACACTTTTTTTTTTTCTACAGACTGTATATATATGTGATTTACAAAACATATCTATATCAACTTGGAATGCAATGTGATTAAATTAAAAGTGGTTCTAATATACTGTACTGTGAATTTTTACTTCAGTATAGTATATGTCATGTGCATATTATATGAACCAATGATTAATATTCTTTTTCCTCCAATATCTATCTCTTAGCACTGGAAATTCAAAATATGCAGAGAAAGATTTAGGATAACCAGCACTAAAAGCAAATACACTGTTCTAACACCATTGCTTTAGCTTATAACTTTGTCATTGAAGAACATTTGCACTAGTAATTTCTAACACAGTGCCTCAAAAATGAAATATATCTACTTAGGCTTGCCAATGTGACTCCCATTTACAAGAAGGGTTGGAGGGAGGATCCGGGGAACTACAGGCCTGTCAGCCTGAC
>JAVJGG010000008.1:19325767-19336285 GCA_035590195.1 Aviceda cuculoides | reverse complement strand
CCTCACTGCCCGCCCTCAGGATCTGCACAGGGGTTCCTCTCCCATCCCAATCCCCAACTCCCTGGGGGTTTCCCCTCAGAAATCTGTTCTCCCCGAGGCGCTATCGCCGTCGCTGAGGGGCTCTGCCTGGGCCAGAGGTGGGTCCGGCTGGGAGCCGGGGAAGCTTCCAGCAGCTCCTCACAGGAGCCGGCCCTGCAGCCCCTACCCTGCTACCAAAACCCCGCCACACAAACCCAGTACAGCTTCATTGTGTTCTTAGATTATATTTACAAAATAGCCCCAATTTCTCTTATCTTAGTGTTAGCTTCTGCTAACTCTGAGTGTTAGCTAGATTTATAGCTGTTTAATTTAAAACTCACAAATTCTAGTTAACTTCCTGAAGTTAGACATTAAGAGGATAGCATCTGGCATTAAACTGGACTCACAAATGAACACAGAACCTGTGATTTAGCTCTTGGTGCTCACATAGCACAGCAGAGCTTCAGAAAATCTAGGTTTAGTGGAAAGAAATGCTGTGCTTTTGCTTCAGATCGAACATCGTGCAGTTTGACCTTGAAGGAAAATTATAGGTACTTGACTGTACTAAAGGTAAAGAAAGTCTATATCTAATGAGATCTCTTTGAATGTATTTATTTCAGGATATCATTAAAGTAAACTTATTACAGCTTTATACTTAGAGAGTTTATGTAGAGGACTGCAGCCTTTCATTTAACTTGCATCAGTCTTCAAATACTGTTTTTTTTAAAAAACACTGAGCCAAGAAGGCAAAATTTTTCCATCTAAACTTTGTATACTTTTACTAATGATACAAGCTAAGGGAAGGTTTCAGATAGGTACTAGTATTTTTATCCACTCACTGGATTTAAACTGACTGTAATGTAAGTGCCAATTTGCAAGTGGGAAATAAAGAATGAAAGCTAACACTTCCTGAGATGGTTTAACAAGAACTGGAATTGTGCATCCCAGTTCTACAGAAGTACCTGAACAATAACCTTGTCCTATTTTGTAAGAATGACGCTAGATGTTTCTCATTCCTGGCCCTTTTTTAAAAAATATATTTTCAGCATTGGCTGGTTAGTGAGAGTGGAGAGCAGTCAGATTCTGCTCTTACCCTACATGGCTTATCTGTTTAATTTAGCAGTCTAACTTCATTTAATAAGGTCCTCAAGTAAAGCTTTTTTCAAAGGTGCTTTTGCATGACCTGCCTTATTGAGAGAACTAGCTAACAAAGAAGTTTTTGTTCATGAAATATGGGAGAAAACAGACACTTTTTTTACTGAATGTAAAAATGTAAAACATGAATACTTGTTGAGTGTCCTCTTGAGTTGGCCAATCATCATTAGAATCTCTCTTTGGAGATACTTTGGTTTTAGAATGGTTTCTTTCAGGGTACAGGGGCATATGCAGTTGAGATGCAGAAGTAATCATTGACGAATATTGTAGTAAATTTGAAGAAATAGAACCAAGGTATCCACACTTACTAAGGTTGTGCTCAAGCTGATACCAGATTAATATAAACCTCGACATCTTAATGAGATTTCTAGATGGCTTTTCTGTTGATGGAAGATCTGTTGAAGTTCAGGGGCTCAGGTTTAGTCACCTTGCCAAGTCCTGCCTGAATTCTTTTATATAATGTGATTCTTGTCTTCAGGCAGTTTTGTGGCACAAGTCCCTAATTCTCTTTCTGTCAGCTTTGGATAAAGAGGAACATTTGTTTTTTGTTTGAAATTCAGAGCAATATCTGACTGGCCAAGGGTTAGAAACCTAATTTGCATCCGGTACTGTACACAGAATTCGCCTTCATAAATATATAATTGATTTCTCTCCTGGAATGAATTGTGAAGTTGTCACTCAACACATTTCTCTCACTAGTTTTGGTAAGGCATATTGCCCGCCTCATCTCAGGAGGCAAGACACAAAATGTCTATTCTGTGCTAAGAAGAGCCCCTCACTGCTCACAATTGTGTCCTATTTGGATTTGTCTTAAAAGAGGTACTAGAATGGGACAACATCCTTTTCCTACCTGGTAACTACCTGGTATCTGTAATTTTTCTGTTTCTGCAATTCAGCACTAACAAGTCTGTTCTGGCTTTGTTTTGGTTTTGTTTTTGTTTTTTTCATATGCAGGTAATACAAACATTCTCAATCAGTGATACCTCTTGTGCTTTACAGTCTGTCTGCTTTCTTAAAACAAGAAATATAATTTCATATTTCCAGATAATGTCTGAAAGAGTCTTTCCATTTTATTTTTAAGGGGAGTACACTCTAAATTTGTTAGCTCACAACTTATTTTTTCTTTCCTGTATTTATCATTTACAGTATTTTCCAGCTTAGGTACATTTGTAGCTATTATTTGGCAGCTGATTGCCTATTCCCGATTTTAATAAAGTTACTAATTTTATACTGTATATCTAGATTTTACATACTGATGTTCATTATTCTCCTTCATTTACTGTTCCTCAACTTTCAATCTATAAACCTGTTTTAATGCATAAGTTAATTACAATTAATTTCCAAGTAATATTTCTCATGAGTATATACCTTTCTTTTTAAAAAGTATATTTCCACAGCTGCATTCCCTAATTTTCACTTTTATCTGAACACAGATCAAGCATGTTTTGGAAGATTTGCTGCTTATTAACCTGTATTGTGCATCAATCATGAAAATATGTTCATCCTTTACAGGTTTACCTTTCTTTATATGTATCTCTCATCATTTTAGTGGGAATTAAAATTCTTTAAGAGGTTAACAAGCCTTAGGGTTGCAATTTTAACCTAAAAGTTTTGTACTCCAATTTTTTGAAACTTCAAAAACTGACTTTATCAAAACTAAAACTAGTAAATTTAACCGGCATAATAAATTCATTAGCTCACTAATAATTTTTAAGGCTACAAGATGCACATGGAAAATAAATTTTTGTTTATACTTCTGTTTAGTTTTCTAATCTATGAGCCATATTTATCATTTTGCGTGATAAAAGTAATGACATTTAATCAAAAACTTACATAGTTTAGTTTTTGTGCATTTTTTTTTTTAGCTCATGGAAATTACTTTTTTTAGAATATGTATTACATAGTAAATATTGAATCTGTATGAGTAGACCAAAGACTCACTTAAGTTTTGATTGATGTTCATCCACCAGAGACAGGGGCTTAGAGTACAGACATCTGGACTCTATACCTTTGCCTCTATAATCAGTAAAAAGAAAGGAACACGTTTACAATACAGATCATTTCCTCATGTAAACATTTAAAACACATCAAAGAAATCACTCCCTAAGATATGTTTATTTCTCTCTGTTGGCTTTAAGAAGCAAGCTGAACCTAGCTTTGGGTAATGTCTAAAACTGATGGAGATATATCTAATTGTGAGACTCTATACTCAGAAAAGCAATACAAGAATTCTTACCTGGTGCCTAATAAGCTATAGTTATGTGAGTTTTCCCATAGGGGAAAACCATACCAAAACACCACCACTTTACATTCTTAGTGTTCAATGACAAGCTAGCACCAGTGTAGTAATGAAGATTTTGAACAGGATTGGACACAATATTGACCCCTGGTATGCTGCTAGTTACAGGCCTTGAACTAGACTTTGTGCCACTGATCACCACCTTCTGGGTGCAGTCATTCAGCCAGTTTTCAGTCCACCTCAGTGTCTGCTCATCCAGCCCATATTTCATCAGCTTCTCCATGAGGATCTTATGGATGACTGTGTCAAAAGTTTTACTGAAGTCATTTAGACAATATTCACTGCTCTCCCCTCATCTACCAGGCCAGTCATTTCATCATAGAAGTTTAACAGGTTGGTCAAGCGTGACTTCCCCTTGATGAATCCATGCTGCCTGCTCCTAATCACCTTCTTGTCCTTCACAAGACTGGAAAGAGTTTCCAGGTTGGTTGCTCCATCACCTTTCCAAGGACTGAAGTGAGGCTAACTTGCCTGTAATTACTTGGTTCCTCTTCCTTGCTTTCCTTGAAGATAGGAGTGACATTTGCTTTCCTCCATTCCTTGGGCACCTCTCCTAATCACCATGATTGTTTGAACATGGCTTTGAGAAGACATAAGTACTTGTGGGTGTATCTCATCAGGACCCATGGACTTATATATGTCCTGTTTACCTAAGTATTCTCTGACCTGATCCTTTTCTACCAAGGGTAAGTGCAGAGGTGATAAATTAGAGATGAGGAAACAGTTCCATGCAAATGAACACTTTCTTTGAAAATATTTTTACTAGGGCAATTCTGTGATTGTGTCATTCTGTGATTTATGCTCGTTGTGCTGCTCTCTCTCTCTTTTTGTTTTACCATGCCTTTCATCAAATAGCATGACCAGAAGCATGTGATATTCAAACTGTAGGTTCAACAAAGAGTTGTGCATGATTATGTGTTCCATTCTGTTCTTAACTCATTTTCTAATAATTCCTACATTTATTTGTTATATTTTAGAATATTTTTGCTTATTTAGAATTTCCCTAAAGATCCTTATTTCTTGAGGATGATGTCCACTTTTAGTCTTGGATGAAAATCCTTTGTAAAGAACTTATCTTATTCTTATATCCCTGTAGAGTAGAGAGGAAGGCACCTTGACATACTGATTCAGATTTTAGAATATTAGATAACTATAACTATCTTGCTGACTAAAGATTAAATCTGAAACAGAAATTATTACACTTTATATCTACTGCTAAAGTTATTTTTTTCAATGTTCCCTTGTTTTTTCCAAATTTTAGTATTCAATTTATTTTCCTTTTTTTTTTCACCCAGTTACTGTTAGATCCTTAGATAGTTTTTCATTTTTACCTACACTGGACAGCCTTGAATAATTTTATGCTCTGTACAAACTCTGCTAATTTCTGCCTAATTCTCCATATATTATTTATGAACATGTTGAGAATACAGACATGTGGACTGTATTTCTGTTTAAAAGTTAAGAGGACCTGACTTGACCTCTACCCATGGCTGGCTGACTGACTGACCTCCACACTCTTGGAAATTAAGCTTTCCAATAATAAGTTTGGCTTTCACAGAGCTAGTTGGAGTGATCAGGTCCAAAACTGTCAAGGAGTGAATTCATAATTAAGTAATATATCGTTGGCCAAGGGTCCAGTGTAAGCTCTTTCTGTGGTCCCCATCTACATAGCATGCTACATGGAATACAAAAACTTGTAGCATCTAATTGGTAGCTGTCCTCTGTTTTGAAAATTTGAACTATTTTTTTTTTCTGTATCTTTTGTTATGCATCTTTTAATCTGTTAATAAAATTGAAAGAATATTCCATTCTGTTCCATTGGAGACTGCTACCATGGACAATGTTGAAAGTTTTTGAGAATCCAGGTATGAACTGAATATTTATCCATAGGCTCGCTGACTCTTAATAAATTTCTGAGGTGTGAGTTTCTCCCAAAGGAATTATATTAACACTTTTCAAAATAGCAGTAACAATGAGGCAAAGAAAACACCAAAACTATCAAAATGCCACTTTAAATAATACATTTAAAAACTGTTACTTAATTACCACTTAATTTTTATTTATCCATAAAGTAATATGTAACATATTGATCACTTCTAAAATCTTTTTTTTTTTTTTTTTTCCCTAAAACGCTTAAGCATTTAACTTTGCAAGAACATAGCATTGATTCTATAAGGTTAGCATAAGTTGGCAGTCTTAATTGTTTCTGTATTCAGGAAGCATTGCCTAAGATGACATGAGAATAAATATAAGACTAAAATTGATAGATTTTGTGCTATTTTGCCTAAAGGTTTACACATAGGAATTGCAAAACCGAGAATTATACAGTAATATTTGGAACTAACAGATTTGGTGTTTTTCACAAAAGAAATAAAATAATCACAGGCAATAAAATGTCACTCGTGAGCTAGAACCTGGAAGAATAGGTTTAGATTAATTGTGCCTTTTCAAGTAAGTTGGCGGTTAACTCTAGTACAGGATTTAAAAAATATGTAATTCTGTTGTGTGTTGCTTCTTGACATTCTCCTTTCATCCTGAAGATCCTTTATGTAAAAAAATTATGGTAAGAGAGTCTTTTTATAATATAATAATGTTCTCATCTGAATGTCATGATCCAACATCAGGGAAGGTTTCAATATGATCTCAAGAGTGAGATTACGACACAAATGAGGTCAAATGACATATACCCAAAACAGTTTTTGTTATTAAATTATCAAAAGTAGAAAATAGTAGTGATAGGATAGAATGAAAGAAAAAGGCAGAAATCAAGCAAGCAGTTGGGATAGAGTTGCAAGAATAGTCACCACTATGGATCCAGCGGCACCCTGTTGGTCCTCAGTCTTCAATTGTTTGGTGATGGGTGCACACCACGGCTTGTCTCCACTTTTTTTATAGGGCATAGTCTGATGCATGCACATACGTACTGTTCACACTCAGATTTTGTCTATCACACAACCTTCAACCTTCATGAGATCAACACCAGAAACTAGTACCTTATCTCAAAGACTACGGTTTCCATGACAATGCTAGTGTCCATGTTCCTACATGCTTAGCTGGTTCCAGCCCCTCTCCTCCCCTGGATGCATCACTGGCCTGATAATCGTCCTTATGGACAGAGGAGTGTCCTGCTTAAACAAGCCATCCCAGAGAAAAATAGCTCAGGATAAATACTTCACACAGTCTCTCACAACAAACAATCTTTGAGACAAATGGCTCAATATGACAGTTCAGTCTCTCACACTGAAATCTTCATATACATTGAATTGTGACAAAATATGATGGCAGCATATGCACAGAAACTGTGCATTATTATTTTTGGACTTTTGGAGATTTTACTTTACTGTGATAAGCTATCTATTAGCCTGAAAATCCTTGATGTAAATTGCAAATGGAAGAAATGCATAAGAACAGATTCCAGGAAATTTTGACCAGATAACACAGCTTTTTTAAATACAAGTCAAAATTGTTTCTAATTCTGAAACATCATAAAACACAGAAGAACACAGAATAGGTCAGGTAAATTGAATCAAATTAAATACTCTATTTTCTATGGAAAATTATTTTTTATAAAATAATCTATGCTTTTGGAAATGCCATCAGAAAAGATTTTCAGGAAACAATTTTAGGTCAAAAAGAAAGGGTTAGACAACTTTGGAAGAAGTAATCACATCTCATAGTTATAATCAGGATATGGAGATTTCTATTTAACATCTTCATTTTCTCTACCCTTGTTGATGAACACAGATGTTTGCTGTGGATTTCTGACTTTTTTTTTTCCTTTTTTCTTTTCCCTTTTTCTCAGAATGAACATTGTTTTGACTTTGTTTTTAAGAGTGAAGACACTTTTGTGATCCATTATGAATTAAAGAATGATAGACAATTTTGCACAATTACCTATAGACTCATAATCCTTGTTCCATGTGATAAACTTGCCTCAGTGTTGCTACTGCTTTAAGCATTCAAGTCTTGGAAAGTTTTGGTAAAAGGGTGGAGTTCTATCAATATATTTAATAATATAGAAGTATAGGCTTTATTTTTTTTTTTAAACTGTCCTGTTAATTTCCGTTGCAGAAGAACTGGCTGTTAATTAAACAAATCATAAAAACCTAGAATCGGAATCACAGAATCATAGAATCATTTAGGTTGGAAAAGACGTTTAAGATCTGTGGTAGGACTTCAGGTAAGTACCACATTTTCTCCCACCATTATCTTCTGTGCTTCATTTGTACCTTTCTACTAAAAGTTTATTTTTTGGTCATTTTCTTGGAGTAGTCCAAGGTTTATTTCATCAGCCATAGAGTCTCTTGTTACACTCCTAATGTCATCTGGAGACGAAGATTTCTGAAGAGTGAGCAGAGCAGCTGTTGACTAGTGGGGAGGAAAAACAATGACCTGACACTTGGCAGCTGCAAATTTGTATACAGTTTAAGAGCTGACAGGCAGTGTACAAGAAAACTGCAGGTTGCTCACCTCTTGCACACCTAGATTTTGTAAATTATTGTGGCCTAATCAAAAAGGGGTTCTTCATTTTCATAATAATAAATTTTAAATGATGCCTTTTTTTTCTTAATTCAATAAAAAATCCTGGTTTTTAACATTCTGAAGTTTTACGGAATGTCAGATATATAAACAGTATGTAAATATATGTATACATATTCACTTTTAGTTTTGACTTCATTGGGAACCACAATTCCTCTTTAAATAAGTAGGACCTGAAGATGATGCATAAACTAATGTTAAATAATTCTAGGGAAAGAAATCTTGAAGGAAGCCTTGATGAAACCATGATATCCACTGTGGTTTTGACAAAGCTGGAGAGGGGATTAATTGCTAGAGTAGGAGTTTCATAAAAACAAAACCGCTGAACAAACTTCTTAATTTATAGGAAGCATGCTGCTTCTAGGTGCTGTTGATAAATTATGTGTTCAGACTTGGATCAACTTTATTTTCTTAACAGGGTTGATAAACAGCAGAACAATGCCTGAATGTGAAGTAAAACTTAATTGTTCAATCCGATAATTTTCCCTGATAACAGTAGGTGGTAAATTCTAATAATAGTGCAGAAAATATATTACCTGCAGTCTCATACCACGGTAGGAAAATTCAGGGGGTCTTACTCAAATGAAAGCATACTTTTGTTACTATTAAATGACAATAAAATTGAGGTGTTGAGTTTTAAAAATATAATCATGAAAGTGTAAGGAGTGGTGCCTTTGTTACCGCCACAGTTTTTCACTTAAGCTGTAAAACTTTATTGAAATTGGTGGACTTTCACAAGGGGGATGAAATTGACAGAGGATCTGAAAAAGGGCCATGAAGTAAAGTCTAATATTAAACCCAGGGAATTCTTTAATACATGGTAAATCCTACTACATTGTACTTATTTGATTACTTTTTTCTCAAGAGTGACTAGTATGATATCTACCAATGACCTAGTTTAGTTCAGTAATGGAAAATGTTTATGATTACTATTAACTTTCCCTTTTCCTTAGGTGTTCTATCAGGATATTAGGATTTTGAGACTGACTTTTGAAAATTGTTATTGTTAAAATTGTTAAAATCTTTATTGTTATCCTTTTTATATGTCTGTGACATATGTAAAATGAAACAGTAAACATCTCTCAATGACAACAATTTTATGTCTTCTAACTATCCACTTATCAGTTTTCTTCTATTGTCAAAAGTTATAATGAATAGCCTCAGCCTAGTGAACATTGCACTAATATTTTTCTGTAAGAGCATCTTAGTATCTAAAGGAAACTGGCTGTGAGAAAATGCAAGAGAAACTCGGATGGCTTATAACTTTTGAAATTAACTCGACAGAAACTAATTGCAACCAAAGTTTGTCATGGAGACTTCCTGCAAGGAGTTCTAAACAGTATACATAAAGTAGATAAATGATGTGTTGCATAAATGAAGGAAAAGGAAACTACATTCATGTACTGAAGTGATGACAGCTATGTAACTACCTAGAGAGATGAGAGATAGAAGGATCATTCTTCTCTGTCATGAAGTAATCACCTGCTATGCAGTAGGCACAATCAAAATAGCAACATCACTTCCACTCAATGCAAATTCTGCTCTGAGTTCTGCATACACTTTAGCATTTGCACATCCTGATTTGGGAACTTTTTGTCATTCTCATTTCTCATGTACTGAATTTTCAATACATTGCTCTTACTTTCTCATTCACTGCAAACATTCTTATCATGATGTTTACACATTAAGAAGGTCAATATATTGCTACTTTTATACATCTCATCCAGTCACTTTCTGGGGATCATTTATAGTTTGCTGTGAAATTTATATCACATATCTGCAAAATTCATATGAGCAGAAGACTTTGACATCTTTCTGCTGAAAAACTCTTAGATTTTTCTGTAGTTATATGCAAATGTCACACTTTTTAATTGTAGATGAATACATGTTTATTGTCTTAACTAAAGCTTCAGCTCTAGGACAAAATTATTATACAGCACTCTCTTGTTCCATGCAAAAAGAAAAAAAAAAAAAATCCAACCCTTAGAAATATGAAAACAGTGAATCTTAGAAGTCTAAGACCCTTCATTCAAATAGAGCCTTCAGTTAGTCAAGGCAAAGGATAATCTGGAGTCTGCTATGTGAACATTTGAAGTTAACAATTTTCTGGCTGACACTTTTATTCTTTTCCATTTTTCAAATCCATGCCTCGTCAGATGTGTTTCACAAGGTGTCCCACATGCACTCATTACCTTTCAGACAAATCAACGGGCAAAAGCATACAGCATGCATTTAAAAATATTACAATGGGAAATTCATCTAAATAACATACAAAAGTATTTCCATTTGGATCTCAATAACAATAGGCTTTTAGGCTTATCAGGCATCACCAACTTTACAGGGATATTTTGACTACTGTAATGCCAAAAAAAAAGCTTTACAGTGAGGCAGTCTTCCAAAATCACAGTTTTCTGAAAAAGTCTGAAATAGTATTGGCTTTTCAGTTTTAACGTATTGGGTGCAGATGCCCAGGCGCTGGCAGCGGGGGTGCTGCGGGGCGGCCTGTG
>JAVJGG010000008.1:19305536-19320964 GCA_035590195.1 Aviceda cuculoides | reverse complement strand
TGAACTCAAAACACAGCACTGTACCAGCTACTAGGAAGACAATTAACTCTATCCCAGCTGAAACCAGGACAGTGGCACAAGCATGTAAAACTCTCTTGCTGTGGAACTTGCAAAGCATATGAATTAATCTCCTCAGAAAATGTGTTCATGATTATGGATAGATGCCTACTAATCATCCATTGTACATCATTGTTCATTGTAAATCTAATAGGCTAGTAGCTCACAGCCCACTTTTACTAGGCTGTTCACAATGAAAGCCAATTTAAAATAAAATAGAATTAAGTACTATAAATTTTAAATTACACAAATAATGATATGATTAGAATATTAATGGCATTTGTATCAAACAGTGTGAATGTGTGACAATAAACTGCCTGCCTCCTGGAACCTAAAATCCTTGTCTTCCTTGCCAGCTGTCATAGCCTTCACCCTTTCTGTCACCAGGCTGATGACAGGAGGCATTTACTCCTCAACTTGGAATTGCCTGATTAATCCTTGCATACTGCTGGCTGCTGAGGCGGCTGCATTTTTCAGCCTGTATATATAACAATCTACTGCATAATGTCAATCAGATAATATTATTTCATTAAATACTAAGGAAATATGAATAACTTAATAAGTTTGCAAGAGAAAAATACACATACCTACAGAAATACTGTGTTTAGCTAATACATCTGCTCTTATCTCATGGGCGGTTTCAGAAATAGGTAAGAGGCAATCATGCATCTGACTATCTGCTCTCACTTTTGAGTCTCCTAACTCAGGACTCTTTTCCTCAGTGGCTAAAGAAGAGAAGGAGTTGGTAGAAAAGGTTGACCACTCAAGAGTAAAGGAAAAAGAATTATGTAACAACAATGCACATCTTCCTGTTTTCCTGTTAATTGCTCCTCCATCCTTCCTTTATTTTTTCTTTTTTTTCTTTTTTTTTCTTTTCTTTTTTTTTCTTTTTTTTTTTGTGGAGAACTGCAAGTCTGACTGCACATCAACATTTGGAAATTATTTTTATCTGATGATCTCTTCCTCCTTTTCTGTTATAGGAATTCTAACTATGCTCAGGGGAAAGGCAAATCAAATCCTCATGTATTATATGAAGGGGAGAACAGGGTGAATATAAATGGGCACAAAGCTAGGGAAAATCTAGTGTTAATGGCTTGCGCCAGTGTCAATGTGTTTTAGAAAGACTAAAGTGACAAATGCAATATATTTCTATTCATTCTTTTTTTAATTATTATTTTCTTCTTCCTTTTAAGTAGTGATGTAGTTGTAGAGTTCTGCTTGTTATTATTATTATTAATATTATCATTAGTATTCTTTTTAAGGAGCTTTGAGTAACCTTAATGTCAATTTAAGTCTAAGTCATGCCACACTGGAGTAGACAGGAACAAATGAGAGTGAACCACTTGGTACTGAGGACCTGACATCCACACTGTAAACCTTTTTTGGTTTAATATCAGGCTAGCTTGATACAGTCACTCAGATACTGAATATCTATATACAGCTGGAGCACATTCTGTGAATTCTGAGGTTGTCTTTTCCAGGCTAGTTTCATATAAAAGAAATCCAACACATGCTCCGAACACTATGCGAACACATTATGCAGGGTTGCCCATGAGATTTGTTTCAAAACAGTAGTTCTGATCCAAACTAAAGCATTAGCAGAAAGCTAATGAATCCTAGCTTCTACTCATTGAAAAACAGTCCAGATTTTTTTTTAATTTATCTTTTTAGCTAACCCATGCAGATTTCAGTCCCTGATTTTACAGCCTGACACTTCAGAAGTACGAAGTGCTCCGTGGAATGAAGAGGACAACGCATAGCTGACAACTCAAATATTCCTAGGAGATGTCTGGCAACAGTCACACAAACCTGGCTCCACCAGTACTCTGCTGACTGACGAAAGGAGACGTCTGGAAGATGATATGCCTCGGGTTTTTTTTTCCAGTCACAATGTTGTGCCCAGGGGACTGTGCAAGACCAGTCCTTCAAGTGCTGCAGACTTCTATAAAGGTTATTCTGTGAATCTGTGTAAGCCACACTAACAACCGGATACTGATAATTAACCATAACAGAAAAAAATTGTTTAAGACCTTTTTGTAGTTTTTTAATATCGACCATATTTATTTTATTTATCTATTTTAAAGAGCCAACACACTACTATAAGTGTATTTGCAAGCGTGGCCAAAAGATAATTTATTTTTGAGTTTTCATTCTATTTTTATTGCAAGGTATCTGTAAGCTACAAAGGTGCTGATCTCTCTGCATTATACCAGTCCTGACATTCTTTTTCCTGGTACTGACCTTTTCTAGTGTAACTGAATTACCTGACGAGAACAGTAATTTCTGAAAAAAAAGTGAGTAAAGAGATATATCTACTACCCAAATCTCCTATCATCCCAAGTCCTGTGTCTGTACTCTCCACAGCCCTTTGCTCCAAGACAAACGGAATGTAAAATATTTCAAAATCCAGTGATGAGAATTTTATGCCCATCATTGATTAATTTAGCTATAAATTTAAAAAATAGTCCAATTTTTAGTAAATTAAACAGAAATTTTATTGTTCAACTTGCATAACAGTATGTATATAGATCAAGTCCATAGGTCTGAGAAGTTTCAGTAAAAAAGCTAAAAACTTGTAACACTCTCTGAGTTTAATGTGAAAATTGGGAAAAAGAATCAAGGCAAGTTTTACAGATTTTTTTTCAGAGTTGGCAAAGCTGTTACTGTAGCTTTAAGTCTTTTGCTGCCCTTGTGTAGCCACAGTCTTTCTAAGACTGCCTTTGTACTTTAAGGCTATTTTTGGCTTGGAAATGAAACAGGTAATAGGTGGTGATTTGTTGAAGAAATAAGCACTGGTGACCTCATAAGCAATTTATAAAGCTTATTAATTGAGTTCCATTTTGTATTTCACCTTCTTCATAACAGCTCTCAAGGAACCAGATTTATTAAATCAAAACTCAAGGGATCTAAAACTATTCCAACTTAAACCAGTGGAAAAGGTTCTTGAAATTCTAGGGAGGCAAAAATGTGAGGGGTTTTGGGTTTGTTTTTTTTTTTTGTGTGTGTGTGTGTAAGTAATCTAAACAAGACTCCATACTGTTTCTAACTCAGAATTAAAAGCATTATGGAAAAGGTAAACGCTTCCCCTGTGAACTGGAGAAGTGATGAGAATTTAAACTCCATAGATATCTTTCTGCCTTCAGGTCATAAAAATCAGGATATCCTGTTATTATAACCACTTCTTACATGAAGAACTTGCAGGGAAAAAAAAAATTGGCATCTCTAATTATTACCTGAAAATTGCACAATGAAATTGAAAATACAATGAGATAAAACTCAGGGGTTTTCTAGCCATTAAGGTCAAATGTACTTTTTGTTCCCAATCTCCTGCTAATACTTTAATAAAACTTTAAAACAAGCTACTCAAAGGGAAGGAAAGACTTTCAGAGGTGCTTGAGACATTCAATAGATTTTCATGCCAAATACCACTTGAAACTTGTAGAAAGAATTCCCAGATTGTGCAACACTTCTGCTACAAAAATATTTCGGCTTGGCATCACATTTTTAAAAGAGAACTCTGAACTGAAAAGAGAATCTCTAAAGACATCACTTCTCTTAAGGAATAGCCTGATTCATTTTTGAAACATAAAATATAAAAAATGACATTTTTGCCTAAACCAGAAAGCAGATTGTGTCCTTGAAAATTATTTCTAAATAGTAAAAAAGAGAAACAGTAGAAAAAGACATATTGCAACCTAAAAATGAATCATATTTTTATCCTTGATGTCCTTCAATACTTGGGAAGTGAGTTTGGAGCTCTGGAGATAAGGGTTCAGTGTTTCTCGTTGATGGTGTTCTTGCAATATTAGCTTCATCATGCAACTTCACAAATCCATGCAGCTTCCAATCTTTTTGGTTGAGACGTGTTGTGAATCCTATGTGAGCATTCCCCAAAGGTTAGCTCTAAGAGTCATGGCTAGACTACTCAAATCAGTAGAAGCATTTCCATGCAATGTTCTAGTCAGAAATTTCACTCTCTGAGCATGCATTCATGTGTTTGCACGTTAATCATATTTACGGTTTTGTTCTTCTGTCCCTAAATTTCTTAAATGTATATCTGCATGTTGAATACTAAAGATCTCTAGATATTTTTAGACTAGCTTGGTATCATTCTGAAAGTCTCACTGTATTGATCCACACTATCATAATTTTAGGGAAAGGTTTAGATTATTCTGTTGAGTAATAGTATATATTTGGGGATGAAATTCATCCATTATATTCTCTGGTCCAAATCATCTTTTATTCACTTCCTTTTATGAAACAGGAGCACATATCTACAATGCATCCTGCCAAGAGGCTGACATGAAATTTGAATCTCAAAATGGGGCAGCTTCAGGTGAGAGTGTCCCTATTCTAGCTTATCTGGAGGATGAGAGTTTAATGTTTGACTACACATTGTGATGCTGTGGAGGATTCAGAATCCATGTCCCCTACCTGCTGGGTAACTAATGTCAACAACAGACCATTATATAAATGCTAGCTGGTGGTGACAGTGCCAACAGATGTACTTTGCAAAGTGATCGTGACTGCTGTATGTCTTGCTGAACTCAGGGCTGTCACTATACATTAGGAATACTCTGAACATGGGAGCAATATGTTCCCCTGTGGACCTAGGCAATACCTTGTCCTGTCTCTGTATGACTCTGATATTTAAGCAAAAGTTGAGTTTCTAGCAATTCAGTTTGGAGCACTAGCACAAATACCTAAGTTCAAGTGTCTTGAGATCTGTGCTGTCCAAAAAGGAGCTGCCAGTTAATTTAAAATTCCCTTGAGGCTAGCCTGAACTGGTAAGCAGGCAGGCTGAGTCATTGTTTTGAATTCAAGAACTTTAATACTGTCTAACTCCCATACTAGGGAAAGTTTTGATGGCTTAAATCTATCCATTTATTCATTTATGCTCTGTTTCCCATTCTGTGACACAGGCTACTCTAGGAATATAGTACAATTCTTTCTCACAGTTTTCTGAGATCGTATGCCTAAACGTTTCTAAAATACTTTAGATATAAATGGAAGGTCTTTACAAATTCCAGCAGGTAAATGCAACTAGAGCTACATCTATGCTAGTAAATTAAAAGACTGATGATAAGTTAAATACTTTTGACCTGGGCAAACCAGCAGTCTCCTAAATATTTCCCATACATGCATGAGGAATGAGAATATTCCAGGTCTCTGTCTTATTACAGGTTTGCACATCAACACCGCCTTTTGCAGGCTAAAAGAAATTACCAACACAGATACTGGCAGTTCTGTATCAGTCGACCTCAGTGATGGGGAATGTTCCTGGATGCATTTAATTTACTCATTTAGGCAAAATGTAGATCTATCCACTATCCTTCTATTTTGGGCAACATAGTCTTCTAGGCCTTCTTCACTGTCAGTCTGACAGCAAGCAGGGAAGTTTACTCTCTTTTTATTTTGCCACAGCACACTCACACATATAGAACTAGAACAGACTACAAGTGTTAAAACAATACTCTCTTATAATTGTATTCCTTTATAATATCAGAAGTCTACTTTTTAACCATTTTACTATTTCTTTATTCATCTATTATGAACAGAAAGACACCAGACTGCATGAAGATTTGGAAGAGTTTAATTGTCCTTCAGATTAAAGTCACCCTGATAAATCTTTTTGTAAGCCACAAAGTCCCTTTGCTGGATTCTGTGGAATCTCTGTGGGAAGCTGGAAGGCTAAGGTGCTATTCGAGTGGCAACACAAAAATGGTTTCATATAGTAATGAAAATTGAGTTCACTGCTTTCTGCCTCTATTACTTGGGCTTTGTGGTCCTAATTTTACTCAGCTAAAGTAATATAAATATGTTATAAATAATGGATGTGCTTGAATACAGGTAGCACTTAAAATTGGGAAGAAATGGAAAGAACAAAGCAATTAACACTCTATGGCACAGAAGACTGTAATCTGTGAAATGAAAAACATAACCAGTGAGAAGAAATGTTTTGTGGCTTACCTTTATTAAAGGATCAAAACAGAAGATTATAACTTTCACAGTAACAGATTTTACATGGATATATGATGGGCAACTCAAAATCTCAAATAATAAATTTTCACATGATGTTAATAGTTTGATGTTACTGATTGTTGCTCAAGTGGTGAATTTCCTTCCAGATATTCTGTGTAGCATCCAACATATTTTAGAACTCTGCATTATACAAATATTTACCGATATCCTATGCAAATATTAGACTCATAATAATTTGATGTTTAAACTAACGCATATCATACATTTTCAAATATGTTTACTAATTTCATTTAATAACTTTTTGAGGCATTCAGTTTTTGAGATATTTATAACCTATTTTTCAATTAAATGTGCCTTTGAAATACACTGAGATTTATATTTTAGTGGAATGGCCAAGGTCACATCCAGTGGTGGAGAATACAGGTGCCAATTTCACAGCCCACTACTCAGATCACCAGACCACACTCCTAATATTTTTTGGTAGACAAATAGCAACAAAGTTTATTAGATGATAACAGGATACCCTAATGTGCAATTTATTTTGGTATGGATTTCCTGTTATAATGACAAGGTTATCTAGAAAAGCTATATTCCAATTGTTAGTTCTAAATAAATATTACTGTAAGTACAGTGAATAGGTTTTCACTTTGATAAAAAAATTGTGTTTGTGTTTCATAGATAAAATATACATATATATTCTTTCATACTGGCAAGACCAACATTTATGAGTTCTTAGGGTTTTCAGTTTTTCCTCTAAATCCTGTTTGTCCAAATTGTGACTTAAAGACTTTAAGTTCTTTCTGAACCTAAGCATTCTTTTTCATTAAGTCCAAACATCTTATTTTAATTCTGATCAATGAGCAGCACATTTTTGTAGTTTGATCTCACTTTTTAAATTAGAAGAAAATACATTTGTTCTTTATAACTTCTTATTTAAGTTACTACTGCTAAGACATAGAGCAAATATTTCACTAAAAGATTTTATACCTAATGTTGAATAAATGGGGAGATTTCATTATGCTGATTTGTGGTCTGACAGCTCCAGACTGAAGGTGACTTCCTTGCATTGTGTCTGAAAATTTCATAGAAGAATTTAATATGTTGGTGAATGGATCCATTAAATCAGGAGATTAAATTAACTGCTCTAAAATAAAATAAAATAAAATAAAATTTAAAAGTAGCATCTATTATATAATGAATCCATGCATTTTGTCTTCAAATGCAAATGTACTTATAATGTTTAATAAACTTCTGAAATATGTACTTCATAATGAGGTTGTAAGTCCTATTAGCAAATCATACAGTTCTCCTTTAATTTCATTGGTTTTGAGATAATTTGATTTAAAAAGCAGTAAACATCTTATGGCTATCTTTAGTAATAATTTCTACTAAAGAAGATCAACTACTAATTGCTAAGAATATCAGTAAAACCAGAGTCAGCAAGGTCACTATGTCACACTGCCAGGATAGAAGCATTGGAACAGGCTGCCCAGGGAAGTTAAGTCACCACCCTGTGTTATCAATTAATATGTATAATATGATTGACATTACCAGGCTGCTGCTAGAGTCCTGTGTACAGCCTCCATCAGTTAATATTTAAAATAGGGAAACAGTAACTAGACATGATTTAGGGTTTAGGAATTAACTACTAGACAATGGGGCTTTATGTTTATGTCAGAAAAGGTAGGTAATGGATTGTAGTCTGATCAATAAGCCTTGAAGAACTGCTTGGAACTGCCAAGATTAGGGAACAAGTAGGCAAAAGGCAATTCCTACAGGGGGAGATTACAACCACCAACTCATTGACCACCTGCTCAAATAATATCACCTACTCAAAAGAAGACAATGAAGGAAGAAGACAGAGTCTGCACACTAATTTACATGAGGGGCGAAGAAGAAAGAACCAATCATTAAGGAAAATAATGAATATGTATCAGTTAAATGTATAAATGTAAGAGATTTTGAGACAAGGATGTGCTGTCTTGAGACAGGCACCCGTTCATGCACAATAATGAGATTAATTTGAAAATACCTTGACTCTGTGTGTTATTGGCTTGCACACTGGGTAAATGAGCCCCATTTGTGGGACAGCACCTGGAGATATTTAGAAGATGTGTAGAGGTGGTGCTTAGGGGCATGGTTTAGTGGTGGACTTGGTAGTACTAGGTTAGTGGTTGGACTCAGTGATCTTAAGGGTCTTTTCCAACCTAAATGAGTCTATGATTCCGTGATTCTAGGACTCCCATTCTCCAAGAAACACCATCTAGCTGGGTCTGAAGGCAACCATAGCCTTCTCCCTCCTTTGTTCATCTCTCCATGGAATATTTGTTGCTTTTTGCTTATACAGCAATGTTTTCCTGCATGATGATCATAGAATCATAGAATAGTTTTGATTGGAAGGGACTTTAAAAGATCATATAGTCCAACCGCCTTGCCAGGTTGTTCAAAACCCCATCAAACCTGACTTTGAACATTTCTAATGATAGGGCATCCACAACCTCTCTGGGCAACTTGTTCCAGTGTCTCACCACCCTCAGAGTAAAGAATTTCATGTCCAATCTAAACCTACCCTCTTTCAGTTTAAAACCATTGCACCCTGTCGTGTCATTACAGGCCCTGGTAAAAAGTCTCTCTCCATCTTTCTTATAGGCTGTCTTTATATATTAAGGTCTTCCTGGACCCTTTTCTTCTCCAGGCTGAACAATCCCAACTCTTTCAGCCTTTCTTCAAAGGAGAGGTATTCCAGCCCTCTGATCTTTTCGTGGCCCTCCTCTGGACCCACTGTAACAAGTCCATGTCTTGGGCAGGGGGGCCCAGAACTGGGTGTAGTACTCTGGGTAGGGTCCCCCAGAGTGGAAGGGCAGGATCACCTCCCTCGACCTGTTGGCCACTCTTCTTTTTATGCATGTGAGGATATAATTGGCTTTCTGGGCTGCAAGCACATATTGCCAGCTCATGGCCAATTTTTCATCCACCAGTATCCCCAAGTCCTTTTACACAGGGCTGCTCTCAATCCATTCATTCCCCAACCTGTATTGATACCGAGGGTTGCCCCAAGTCAGGAGCAGGACCCTGCACTTGGCCTTATTGAACTTCTTGAAGTTCACATATGCCTACTCCTCAAGCCTGTCAATGACCCTCTGGATGGCATCCCTTCCCTAAAGCATATCAACCACACCACTCAGCTTGGTGTCATCCTCAAACTTGCTGAGGGTATACTCAATCCCACTGTTTATGTAATTAATAAAGATATTGAACAGTACCGGTCCCAGCATGGACCCTTGAGGGACACCACTTGGCACTGGTCTCCATTTGGACATAAAGTCATTGACTGCAACTCTTTGGATGTGGCCAGCCAGCCAATTCCTTATCCATTTAACAGCCAATTCATCAAAACTATATCTGTCCAATTTAATGGCAAGGATGTTGGGGGGGACTGTATGAAAGACCTTACAGAAATCTAGGTAGATGATGTCTGTAGCTCTTCCCTTATCCACTGATGCAGTCACTCCATCACAGAAGGGTACTAGATTAGTATAAGGTACAATTTGCCCTCGGTGAAGCTGTGTTGGCAGTCTCTGATCACCTCCTTGTCTTCCATATGTTTGACATGTCTTCCAGGAGGATCTGTTCCATGATCTTACTGGGCAGAGAGGTGAGGCTGACTGGTTGGTAGATCCCAGGGTCCTCCTGTTCATACTTTTTAAAAATGGGGTTTATGTTTCCCCTTTTCCAGACCCTGGGGACTTTGTCTGACTGCTATGACTTTTCAAATGTGATGATGGTAAAGATATGGCAATGTCAGTGAGTTCATATTTAGTCATGATGATTTTTTTTTTTTTAATTTGAAATAAAGAGACATGTTCAGATTACTGGAGAATATAACTGCACAAATTAGGGAAAGGTATGCAAGCTAAATCTGTAGATGTGTGTGCCCTACTGTGCCCTACTATGTCACTTAAGGTATAAAATATATAACTTAGAGGAGGTGATAAATTAAGACAGTATTTAGATATCAGGTACAAAATGTGAGTCAATCATGGGAAGATATTCTGAAGAATGCCTAATCTCCACACCACTCCTGATATTGACAGTAATATTCTTCTAACCTGCCATATGCTGACTATAATAAGTGCTCCTGTTCCAAAGATGATCTTTCCACATACAAAATAAAATCATGAAAAGTTGCATGAAATTCTGAGGCTATGGTCTATATTGGAGACTGTAGATGTTTATCACAGAAAACAGTAATGTATTTAAAAAGATGCTCTCATTTTCATATTAAATAATTCCATTTATCTCCCCTGGCACATCTCTGAAGGAGCACAGAATAATAATCTGAAGTTCAAAAAAAGTATTGTCAAGATTGTCTATAAAAATCAAAGAGAATAGATGACATACATCCTAGAAATGCTTAAAATATAACTCTATATTGCCTTCTTTCTCTCCTTCCTGTTCTGTCCATCTGTTGTTTATGCTGTAATTTTTGCTTCAGCAATGAAACTGCATGTTTTTTCTTTGATTTCTGTAGGTCAATTATGATAACCTTTCTGATTTAAAATATCTTATTCATGAGTTGTCTTTTTTTATTTCAATGAGGCAATTATCTGCCCATATAAGCTAGTATTCAACTTGCTTGGTTTTGAGCAATACATTTTTTTTTTTAGCTTTTCTTATTACTGTATCCTCATAAGGACTGAGTTTACTATGAAGTCTTATTCAGATTTCAAGTGAATAAAATAAAAACTAATAATATAATGATTAATATGCCCAAACCTTCTTTAGTTCTAATTTTCTTAAAAACCAAAATGCAACCAAACAAAATTCACTCTATTTCTATTTCTTTAATTGACTAAATGAATCTGACCTCACACTTCAGCTTAATTTCTAATCATACCAACAATACCTTAATGTTTCATAAGAGGTGATTATTTTCCTCTTTTTCATTTCTGCCAATATCCTTGAAAATTCCTGCTGATCTGTTCATGTATCCATGCTGCAGATGACACACTTGCGTATTGTGTGAGGAGAGAAAAAAGAAGGATTAATATCATCCTGAATGCAAGATTAATATAGTCTTTCACCAAAACCAGGACAGAATGATAGGTCAGCTTTTCAATGACCACTTGTGATGAAATTTAGACAACACAGTATTCCCATAAATATTTCAAGCAAAATAGTACCCACGTGTGTCCATGAATTTACAGGTTTTTTCACTCCAATTATATGTATTCTCCAAGTAACTGGTCTCTTCATTTATCACAGTTTCCCCTTATAATCATGTTTCATATCTGACAAGGTAATCATGTTGCTAAATCAGCTAAATAGTTGCCTTATGTTAGTCTTTACACATGTAAACTAACACAAATGTTTTAGCCATTTCCCACATTGGTTTCAACATTAGCACTCTTACCAATCACATAGAAGCACAGCTTTTACTATTTAAACATACATCGTTAAGAAATCATTGCATTGCTGAGCACTCATGGGAGAGTTCTTCTAAGATTGTAAAAATTGTTTCTTCATTTCAAGGTCTCTTAACCTTCAGCTAGGTTTATACTCATGAATTAATGAGATGTAGAAAAATCCACCCATAAATCAAGTTTTGAGATTATTCAGATATCCCACTTGTGGGTTTGGTTTTTTTTTTTTTGACAGCAATAATTATTCCTAAGTAGAGTTCCAAAACCATTAAACCAACAAGATCCTCACCAGCTCTCTTTGAACAGTATTAAGGAGGTCTCAGTACAATGAAGGGAAGATTCCATTTTAGCATCATAATTCATTTATCTGTGCTTGTTAATTCACCCAAATTGCTTGTATTCTTATAAGCTGTAGTGCGTTCTCATAAAATTTGCCCTTTTACAGAACAGGCATGTCCTTTCTGCCAAGTGTGTGGCTATGTTCAGATTTGCTTAACAATTTAAAGCCACTAAAGTAGCTGGAAGTGAAACATGAATCAATGGAAACAGATTGTTTCTTTTAAAAAGTGTAATTACCTGTGCAGTAGTTCAGCATAAGGTTTTCATACGATCCAATTACCACCTAAAAATGGGCCTCAACTGACACTCAGCTAGACACTCAGCATAAAGGAGTTTTCTACCCAAGACATGGAACACTACAAGTATTATCTGGGTATGCAAATTACTTTTTTTTCTTGAATTCTTTTGTGCAGAAAACAGTTCAGCTCTTCAGATGTCTTTCTACTTAATCTTAAGAATTGCTTAATTAGGAAATGACAACATTCTTTTCATTGTTATTCAATTATTTGTATCTGCCATATCTAAAAAGTGGGATAACATGAAGAATACATTACATGATATAAAGGACATCACCAAGATAATCTTAAAATTTAATTGTGATGCTCTATTTCAATGAATAAACTGAGTTTGACAATCATTAACATACAATAGAAATGACTGACACACATATACAACTACAAACAGCATCCCTAAGACTATGCTAGTTAAAGAAACTGCTGGGATGATGTATTAAAGTTAATCAATGTAAACGCTGAAAAGAGGTCCCTAAATTTGCTGATCTGTGCATTCTAACTTAAGCTGAGAAAGTTTTTTCTAATTTATTCATTGAATTTCACCTCGCCCTGTTCTTGAATTCTCTGTGGGCAAATTAGAATACTCTCAAAGGTATTAATCATTTCACAATGTCCAGAAAATATTTTTTCTGAATTATTTTTGTCTGTAAACAATTTAAAAGTGGTGTGTAAAAAAATTAATATTTAAAATTCAAATCAGTCTTGTCTGAGTATTTGATACGTGAATCTGAAACCTAAATCAGCTTCTCAAATGCTTATAAATGTTTTCTTGTACCTGTCTGAAATGGTCTAGGCTAAATTTAGTTGCTGAAATTTGCATAAGTAGTAACCTATTTAATTTATCTTTAATGAGTTTTAAGATAAGTGAATATATTAACTCATTTTCATATTATGTTTTCTGCATTTTAATAAAATGGTAAGTAAAATTTAAAATATTACATTGTTAACATTGCTAAGGGCATGTGGGAGCATTTAATGCACTATATGTATCAAATGAAAACTAAATATAAAATTAGTCTATCTAAAACTTTTTCCCTGTAATCTACCTATTTCTTGGTTTAAATCAAATGCACAGAAATATATATCATATCTACTATGTTCTAGGAAATATGGATTTGGATTTTACTTTCCTGTTGGGCATTGTTGACTATATGAGCAAGATAGATTAACCAGCTAATAGTGAAATGTTAGTAAAGATTTGTCTGCTGACATTCAGTTTCTCTTTTTGCCTGCTATCAGTCTACAATTTACCTTCTTTAAGAATGTTTTCATTCAAGATTGGTGAGCACTCTATGGTGAATTCAGCGCTACAACTGTCGCATTACATATAGATTTGTGTTACGATTCTTCCTATTACACCTGCTAAGACTATCTTTTTGTTAGATTTCCATTTGCCAACATATTTATTGTGTTACTGTCTATTGTCCCCTATGAGGAAATTGTTCCCTGTGATGAAAGACAAAAAAGCTTATTTATTGTCCGAGTTGTGCAATGCATCTGCTGTTTTCAAGTTCTTATAAGTGACTGGGAAAAAAAAAACATTTTTTAAGGATGTTCTACTCAGAGATTTTCTGAACATTTTTTATTCTTTTGAAAAAATCATTAACAATGAAAACTAAAATCTAAAAAGTTTTGAAACTTGGTTAAGAGGTACATATTGTTGAAGTTCAGATGGTTATCTAAGAGGTATCCTTTCATTTGAGTACCAGTCTGGAAATATCAAAACACACACACAGAGAAATAAAATTTAAAAAGAGGTTGTTCCACATATCTATTTCTAAAAAGCCTTTAATATTTCAGAAACGGAGGTGCTTCGTACGTTTTTAGATGCTGCTCATTTTTACAGCAAGACCAGTTCTCCCATCTCCCATTCATGGTTAACAAAACCGGTGCAGCACAAAATTCATAAAAAATAAGTGTTGAGAATTTTTTTCTGTTGTATAATGAAATAATAGAATAATAGCTACTCTAAATGTTGAAAAGTATGTCAAAATCAAATTTATAGGCAGTAAGAACACAAGACTGTAAAAAGTGTAAAACACAGAAGAACACACTAAAGAAAATAAAACCCTAGTTTTTCTTTATATATAATAAAAGTCATCCAAAACATATTGGGACAGTTGATAAAAGCAAATCATCTTCTTAATCTGAAAAATTTATTTTTGCATTTGCTGTACAGACAAAAGTTTTAATACAATTAAGATACGACTGAAAAAAGATGAGACATTTTGGCTCACTATCTTTACCTACCAATGAATGCATAAAGTTATAGACTGTTTCTTAAATGCACTCTTAACTTTTTGGTGTCAAATATCGTTTGTTTGTTTTTTTTTCTTTTGGCTCTGTTTTATTAAGAAAATAACTGGACACAAATAAAATCCATTGAAGCGATTCTTATCCTCTGATACTGAACTAAGAACAGCAGCTCATTATGGGGCACTAAAAACCTCAGAATTGCAACAACAGGCAAAACACACTTTCTTACTTCTTAGTGAAATACTCCTGCTCACAGGAACTGTTCAATGCCAGAACTGCAGCAAATAGAAAAGTATACTTTGAGATAACAGAAGTGATACTTCTGTTTTATGCTAGACTACAACCTTTACCTATTTATGAGCAAACACAAACATTTTCATTCTGGAGGATGAGTTTTAAGTAAATTTATAATTAAGAACATGTTCCCTAAGTATTTTTTCCAATGGCCTTTGAATTTAAATTTGTTTTAAGAAATACCTGCAAGAGGTGATATGAAGGATGGAGATCTAGTAGAAAATCAGTAATCTTTTGCTTTTTTATACCATCCAGTAATAGATCCATAGCAGTAAAGAAATTTTTAAGAAATATCAGAACTACTTGAAGCAACATTTTTGCTATTTGTAATGTCTGAACAAGGACTTATACTAGTTTTCAGAATGCAATAATCCTTCACACATAATACTTGTTGGAAATTGCAAAACAGAATACACCTCTGAATCAGTTAACTATTCTGGATTCTACTGTAATGCAAATATTTTTTTTTTCTCTTTGTAAATTAAACTCTAAGGATTTCCCTATAACTTGTACATGTAACATATGCAAAATCAGCAGATGGAACTGTGAGGGAAGTTGGTAACTGTGATGCTGGCACTGTATCATTCACCCAAACACTGCAAATCTTGTAATTAGTTTATAATTGGTCATCTCAGTAATAATCTATTCTGGTTCCTGGAAACATGAAAGTTGGCCTAACTCAGTCCTTAAAAACTTCAGTAGTGTTTGTGTTGCTGATTTGCCACTAGTTAGAATTAATTATATTTGATTTTAATAGGAATATGGAATTATAAGAAATATTTTA
>JAVJGG010000008.1:19294725-19305436 GCA_035590195.1 Aviceda cuculoides | reverse complement strand
AAGGAAACCGTTATGGATACCAGTTTGCTGCTTGGAAACCCCTCGTTCAATATAAGGTGTATGACTTTGGTGTTCAGATGTGCGTGGTTCATGAGAGGACTCGCCTGCGCACCCGGCCGTCAATAAAGAAGTGTCTGCTTATCTGCACTAAATTGGTGTTGATAAGTTCTTTATTCCGAGGTTTTGGCAATATTTGGACTGGCAATAGAATATTTTTTTTTCTGGTAAGAGTTTTCAGTCAAATTGGAAAAAAAGATTTTCAAATAAAATGCAATGGTATTCCATTATGTTTTAGTTTAAGTGAAAAAGTTCATTATGACTCACCAATGTAACTGTTATTAAATCTCTCCCCTTATTTTTCATATTTGCTGTTTTGTCCATATTCCTTTTCTCGTAGTTTCTGCATTGTTCCCTAGTTTAGCAAAATTTTGTTGAATTTCTGAATTTATTTTTGTCTTTTGCCATCTATAAATCTTTTTAAAATAAACCTGAAAATATTTTTTTTTAAAATGAGTGAAAAAGAAGGGATAAAGAAAAATCTGGTTGACTGTTCACTTATTTCAAGAAAGTAAGCAAATCCCTCCATTAGAAACGAGCTATGATGAGCAGAAAAAAAAATAAAATTTTGAATGGTCAGTTCAAATGAGTTTTGCTTATTTAGAGGGATTTTAAGAAGTCATTGAAATTAATTAAAAATACAAATCTGTATTGGGTGTTTGAAGCCAAGTGCTGGCAGCGGGGGTGCTGCGGGGCGGCCTGTGTGAGGAGAGGCCGGGGCTGCCCCGTGCCAGACACAGCCGGTTCCAGCTGGATCCAACTCGCCCGCCTCAGGGCACCGCTCAGCCCCACAGACAAGGCCGGGGTGCCTTGGGGAAAACGTGCTCAACAAAGGGTAAAATGCTGCACAGACAGTGGAGACTGAGGGGAAAATGTGAGAGAAACAACCCTGCAGACCCCAAGATCAGTGAAGAAGGAGGAGGAGGAGATGCCCCAGGCACCGGAGCAGAGATTCCCCTGCAGCCCATAGGGAAGACTATGGGGCATCACCCTGTGGCAGAGACCACACCGAAGAAGCCTTTTTTTCCCTGAAGGACTGCATCCCATGGAGAACCCACACTTGAACAGGGGAAAAGTGTGAGGAGGAAGGAGTACCAGAGAGACCACCGACTTTGTGGCGTGTGTTTGTACTGACCCTAGTCACCCATCCTCCATCCCACTGCACTGCACTGAGTTGGGAAGAGGAGTTGGGAGTGAAAAAACAAAGTTGGCCGTGGGAAAGGGAGGAAGAAAAGTGTTGGTTTAGTAGCTGGTTTTGTGCCTCACTAGATGAATCTATTTTTATTGGCAGGAAATTAAATTCATTTTTCTTGAGTCTGTTTTGCCCATGACAATAATTGGTAAAAAAAGTCCCTGTCTTTATCTTGAGCTATGAGCTTTCTCAGCCTATTTTCTTCCCCATCTTGTTGATGAGAAGTGAGAGAGTGGCTGGGTGGGTGTCTGGCTGTTAGCCAAGGCTAATCCGTTACAAAAGCTAACAATTATTTGATGTCAATTTCAAACTACATTGTATTTTACTCATTAGAGTTCATATTGCTGTTGTTATTGATGTTTATATTAACAGGAGAAAACTTCACTATTTCTTAAATTCTGTTATTAGGCAGCACACATTTTTAATTTGAATGCTTTGATAGGTTGGAGTATTCTGAGATGGTCCTTTGATATCAGAGCAAATTTCGAGCCCTAACTGATAGCTGAGTACAGATAGGGCTCTCTGGTAACTCTTCACAGTTAATTTGGAGTTTTGGAGACTAAGAAACAAGAAATTTCTCACATCTGATGTTTGCTAACACAGTACATTGCCAGAGGCAAGTGACAAACACTTTTTATCTATGAGGAAAACCTTCAAGCTGAATTTCTATTTAATCAAACTCAGTTTAACTGAAGCAGAGGTGTCAGAATGGACCAACAAACTGCCTTCAGTGAATGAGATTCATTCTAATGTGCTCCTTTGAGTACTAGGGAAGAAGACCAAACTCATTCCCTTTTGTCAGTTCCCTAAAAATTGCATTATCTTTCTTCATTTTCCACCACTATATGAATCGCTTATACAGAACCTAGCCTGCCTGTCAAGATTAAGCCTGGACCCTACTGAAGTCAAAGCATTTTAAGTGGAGCAAGTGTTGACACAGTTTTAAATACTTATGAGGATATTCCATTGTATCTACATTGTGAAGTAAAATACTTGATAAGACAATCTAAACACTAATACAGTGTAAAGATAGTAAGTGTATCATATAGACTATAAAAACATAATAGTAATTCTTGTATTATGTAATTCATTATTAGCTAACCTTCCTTCCTTTTTTATTTGTTGTGGCAGTATAAAAGGGTCCCAAACAGAAGGGCCTCATTGCACCAGCAATTGACATGCATGTCAGTAAAAACACATAACTTCTGATGAAATAATAAATGGCTTCCGGTCTGTCATACTAGTCATACTCCAAGACAATGTAAGTGGCACTCACCTTCAAAAAAATGAAACGATGATGTGATAAAGGAGAAAAGACAAAAATTATAGCTGTGTATTTTTAATTAAATAGAATGCGATTCCACAGAAATAGTTGGGATCTAGGATGTTAGTATTCTTGCTATACAAAAGGGTGTGAAGAATTTCTAACTATAGTCTTTTCTAGGAAAATACTTTAATTTTCCATTGCCGTCATCATATATGCTTTTCTACTTAACAGTTCTTAGTGAAATTTGATCTTTTGGTCTTTTTCTCTTTACCCTGTAACCTTTAAAAAAGGTGTTAGATTCTTTCGTAAATTACTTCAATTTAAGCTCGGGGAAATTACTCTAGTTCAAAGTAGGTGGTAGTTAAAATGATTGTACGAAAGAATATTAAACATACAGACCTGATTCTGAAATGTTCAGAACACATCCTTTTCACTGTGCTTTTCACTTATGACATTCACAGCAAGGCAGAAAGTTAATACACACTTACGGGCACAGGGCCCAAGGGATAATGTTTATCCCCAACTGCTTGCCTAGAAATGCCATGATTCATTTCTATTGTCTAGGCTTTCATTCTCTTATCAGGTTCAAATCTCTGTTGTCTGTTTCAAATTTTGCAAGACAAATTAGACTTATGCATTTAAGCCAATGTAGTATAATTATTTCTCTCCCCCCCCGCCCCCTCCCCTTCCCCAAAAAAGATAACAGCAATAAGCCTGCTAAGAAGACCTTTTACAATTATGTGTATAGAAGGTTTTTATAAGAATAGTGCTTTCTGGATCACTTGAGAGAGTAAACTTCTTTCTTTTTTTCTCTTATTTTCCCACCTTTAGACACAGTAGCAATTCAGAAAGTCAGTTTTCCACAGACATAAAAAGAACACATGGCTGGTTTCATAAAATAGAATCAATATTTTTAATACACCTGTGAAGCTAGTTAGACCTCAAGATAAGAAGCAAAATTGGATAGTAATATAAGGGAGGTTTCTAGTAACAATAAGACATCCTTCAAAAAACTGAAGTCATATTCTTACATTCAAAAGAAAATAGAAGGGATTATAAAATGTGAAAGCCTAAAATGCTAATTAAAAAGAAAGAACAAGTGGCAATAGGAAACAAACCTGACGTTCTTTTTTTTACATACATCAGGATAAGAAGTCTGAATAGCCAGTTGATGATCAGAATACAAAAGGTGTGCTAGAAACAAACAAGCTGAAAAAGGTCATTGTTGAGAGGCTGCAGGGGTGATCCTTGCAGAAGAAAAAGGGGAGAGTAGAGTCCCATTAGGGAGCCACTCTCAGCAGGAGACTTATCAAGGATCTGTCTGAAACTGAGTGATTGTAGGAGAGGAGCGGGAAACTGTTTAGTTTACATAGATTTCAAAAGGCCTTTGGACAAAGTCTATCACACAAAGCTTTTAAGTAAATTAGGTAGCCTGAGCAAAACCATTTGTTGCATAGATAAATGACTCGTTAAGAGAAAGAAAACACAAGTAAGAGTAAATTGTCAGTTCTTGAAGTGGAGACAGATCATCAGCGCTGGTAAGCAGGGGTCTGTGCTGTAAAACATATTCATCATTGACCTGGAAAGCAGGAGATCGCTGAAAAGAAAAAGACAATACTGTATTATTCAGAATAGTAAGGATGAAAGCTGACTGTGAGGAATCCAAAAAAGACTGTGTAAGACTGAAAAAGCAATGAAGTGACAAATGAAATTCAGTGTAAATAAATGTAAACTGATGTACATGGGAGAAAACCAAGCTTAATTTCACATATAAAATTACAGGCTCTAAACTAGCCATTACCTCCAAAGAGTGGTATCTTTGGGTTGTAAAAAACAGTTTCCTGAAACACCAGTTCAATAATACCAGTGGTCAGAAAAACAGATAAAATGTTAGGAGAAAAAGACAGAACAAACCACAAGCCATCATAATGATGTTAGCTGACTTTTCCACACCTTGAGTAATGTAAGCAGTTCTGGTTCTAAAAAAGTATGCAATAGACTTCGGAAAAAATCCAGAGAAAGGCAACAAAATGCAGAATAGTTTCGATAAAAGGAATTACTGAATAGGCTAAGACCATCTAATCTAAAAAAATATTACTTAGGGGAGATACAATAGAGGTCTATAAAATCAGGAGTAGCAAGGGATGACAACAGATTATTCTCTGTTCACATTAGCAAGACCTTGGGCTTGAGACAATCATGTCAAGGGTACAAGTCATCTTATTTAGGTAGAGATGTGATGAATTGTGGGAAATACTGTGTCCAGGGTAGAAGTGGAACAAGGATTTTACTGAGTCTAGAGGTGTCAGGTAAGGGACATTCTTCTCAACACAGCAGGAACAATGTACCAAACCATGCACTTCATTCTTCCTTTTTTACTTGTGGGAGACTTTCCAGTTTATGTTCACAGTAGACACACAAGTAGCGTAGAGTTCCCTGCCTCACTGAGGTTTCTTATCTTCTGAGGGCACCACCATTCAACATTTGTTTGCAATAATGAAGATAAGAAAAATGAAGTGGAGCATGAACTCAGAAATGTGTTTCCAAGGTGAGATTTGGAGGTAAACTAGCTGGGTGTTACACAGCCTGCAAAAGTGTTTCACCAAGAGGTACAGGTAATCTTATAGGACAGAGACACTTCAAAAGTAAAAACTAGGCAGAGGTTACCCTTTCTCCAAGAAAGTAGAAAGTTGCAGGATTGAATGTGTCCATCAAACCCTGAAAGAAAAGGTACAGGATGTTGCAAGCAGGACAGCCAATGAACTGTGCAAGTAGCACATAATCCACCCAGTTCTGCTGAGCGGAAGGTCTTCTGTTTCAGTGATGCTGACTTGGACTATTGTCTAGCATGCCCTGCTGTGGGGGACAGTTTCTGCTGCCTGACACCTGAGTGTTGTGGAAAAGTATCTCAGCTCGAGTTGTCCTCACGTTTGTAGCTATGGAGACCTGGCAATACTGGAGAATTTACATGCCCTGACAACATAGGCAAACCTTGGTCAGGGTAACCTCTTGTCTCAAGGGTTACTGATCATATTTGAGCTCTTAGAGGTGGCAGAAGATGACACATATCAGCATTCTCCTCGCTGTAGTATCTGTATCATGTAGGAATCTCTGAAAAGCATTGAAGTGGAAAATCATGTGTCCTAGGCCTTGTCCCTGTCTTCCAAGAGAAGACTCGATAGCCTTGAGATGACACAGTACAGCGCTTATTAGGGAAAGTCCAGCATTTTCTTCTGGAAATGGATCTGATTCACAGAGAATGGACACTTGTACTAAGAGAGCATGACAGCACGGAAAGGATTAGCTGGCTAATGAGCAGTACTGTTTGCAGAAGGAAGACACCACATCAATCCTGCCTAGCCTGCACAGTTGGTTTATCCCAAGTAGTTTCTTGAGAAGTATCACTGGCAGGGCAGGTGTAGGCACTCTGGCAGACAGACCAGAGCTCCAGAATCTATCTGACTAGAGCCAAGGAGGCTATAGTATTACTGACCTGACAAGCCTCTGCGTAGGCCAGGGCTTCTGGTTCATGAGATGCGCATTACCAGCAACACCAACAAGGCTACCTCCTGCATGGCTTTCTGAGTACCAAGCCCAGCACATCCTACCAGAGGAGCCAGAGGGAAGGCTTTATGAGAGTGGAGTGGATCTGGCCTTATGTGAGGCTGCCCTGGATCAAAACTGTCTGTATTAGGTCGCAACTGGGCTTGACTGAGCACTCTGCAACAGCGCACAGCCTGGAGATAGCTGTTGCTGTCAAAACATGTGGCTGAAAAACCTTTCTGAGACTTTTAGACCCCCTTTTTCATCTTTTACAACCCTTATCACGAAGAAGCATTATGGCCACAGCATCTGGATCTACCATTGTAGGAAAACACTGTGAAAGATGGAGTCTGAACTATTCACTTTCCTAAGGTTATAAATAAATAAATAGTTTTAAAGTTAAATGCCATTAAGCTATTAAAAAAGTCAGAATTCCTCTTCCTGAAGAAATTTGATCTTTCTTTACTACTTTTTTCTTTATTTTTTTTCACAGAAATTTCCCAATTCCAGGCTGCTTTTCACCCTGATTCTAAGGGGTGAAACTAGCGTAGCATCTCAAGTTACACAATCCTTGCAATTTCAAGTTATTTGCATTTCAAGCTATACAATCCAGAGTTTGAAAATAAACATTATTTGTATTTTCTTATATTTCTGTAGAATAATAAAGTAATATTACCATTCTACTCTGTGATGCTGCCTAACAAATGTGCTGCCTAAAATGCTTTGTAAGGTTTAGGGACTATGGGTTTACTTGCTCACTTTACAACTGATGCTAGAGAAAAAGTGTTATTTGAGTCCTCTAGACCTTGAACAACCTGACTCAGAATAAAGAGATGGGTATCAAACTTTACTAGTTGATTCAGATTACCACAGGTATTCCCAGTTCAAATTTTGATTGTGTATACAATTTTTTCTCTTGAATGAGAATGAGAAGTTCTATAAGACTACATAATACCAGTTCTGATTTATAAATGAACAATCAGATATTTTGAAAACATTAAGACAGCATTGTTGAAGACACTTTTATTTGTTAGTTAGATACAGAAGAAACATATTTGAAAAATAAGCCATACATATATAATATCCATGCTGCTTTGGGGGGTTTGTTCTGGTTTGGGGGGATTTTTTTTGGTTGTTTGGTTTTTTTGTTTTTTTGGTTTTTTTTAATTACTATAGTTGCTAAAGCTGAAGCTTTATTTTTAGTCATCTTTGATGCAGCTGGGTAGTTGAGGCTGTTCAGTACCTCTGCCCTGTCCTGCAGTGCAAATAGCAGCACGTCAAAAACAAAAGGCCTGCCAATTAATCTAAGCAATGTTGAACACAGGGAATTTGCTAAACCTCAGGCAGCTGAGGTATAGTTTACTTGCTGTGACATCTGGTACCTGTTATTTAAACAAAAGGATATTTTGTGAATTTCTTATGTGCTTAGAGAGGTCTGATGGTGTAACCATTTCAGGTTTGAAAACTCAAAAATGTGTAAACAATACTGGAATGTAATTTTTTTGTCATATACAAAATATTCTGAATGTGGTTTTATTTTGGGTTTTAAAAAGTGAGAATAAATGGAAACTCTCCATCATAAGCAACAGCAGAGTGTCTCATTCTATGGAACTTTGCATCCAAATTAAATTTCTAAATGGAATTTAGAGTTCACTGTGTGTATGTCATGACCTGGGCTGGACAGACCAGGGAGTTGTGTTGAGTTTGGAATTCCCTCTTGCTAAATTAAGGTGAAACAACACCAAATGATTAGTTAAACATTTTATTCATGGCAGAAACAAACTGAACTTGGAAGGTATAACAGTAGGTGGCAGGGTTTCTCTCAACAGGAATTGGCATGAAACTACCTCAGTAAACCGTGTAAACCATGGTAACCATATACATCAGTTCAGGGAATCAGGCGAGCCCTCCCGTCGGGTGAGGAGGTTCCGAGCGGACCCCCTTGCTTTCCAGACTCCCTCTCAGAGAAGAGCCTAGGGGTGGCGGGATCCGCTCCGAGTCCCACACTTGGTCAGCGAGTCCCCCACTTGGTCAGTGGTTTGTGTCTAAAGGGATGAGGTGTAGGGGTTATGGGAAAAAAGGGACAGAGAGAGAGAGAGAAAGGAGGAAGCTCTCACCGGGCCTGGCTCCAGAGTTGGTCCCACCAGCCGAGGGGTCCCGTGCCGGAGGGCTCACACACGTGGGGCTTCAGTTCGTGCCCTTTTATCATCTCACGTCGCCTCCTTCAGGCAGGCACTCAAAGTCATTAGGCTAATTAGGTGCCACGAGTGGTTTCCAGAACCTTTGGGAAATGGGTCAGTGGACCTGGGGGCCTTTTGGGTGCTGCCGTCCCCCTCCGCGCAGACCCGAGGGCGGGTGGTTGGGTGTCTGACCAGGGCCGGTGAGCTGCCCCGCTCGGCACGTCGGCACAGCGGGTGCGAAGAGGGACCCGCGCACCCTCCGGCACGGCACGGCCTCCCGCCCGGGGCTGGTGTCCGGTGCGGATCGGTGCTGGTCGGCTGCTCCTCACCTGCGGTTCCTTGCTGGGCAGGGTTCCTTGTTTTAGGCAGAACTTGCCCTGCCACAATGTTCGAGACGTTAACTCTTTCAGTCTCCCACGGTGAGGAAGGTTGATAATCTCTTCTTGAAGCACCAAACAGTTATTGAATAACTGTGCCTCTTAGTAGATACAAAGCATTTAATTACTCTCAGAGTAAGAACAGCAAGGGGGAGTGGGAATATTAGGATATGAGCCATTTTGTTTTCATTACGTATCTTGAATAAAATGTAGAAATTATGCATTGATGTTATACATCAAAGAGGGCAGGAACTGGGAACAGCCTGTCATTGCCATCCATGCTGTATGCCAAATAGGGAAGAAGTATACTGGAAGGAAATGGAATGCAGTTAAAGACATACACTTAATATGCATTTTGTTGAACAGGGACATTTAAGGGAAAGGAAAACCTCAATTCTGTTGTTTCCTAGCTTTTACATGCTTGAATTTGCATTCTCATTGTTTAGCACTAGTTTTTATACATAACATTATACATGTTATGGATTTGAAGCTATGTAAAATGCTGTTGAAAGATGAAGCAGCACCTTTTTTTTTTTTTTTTTATTATTTCCATCTATCTTAAATAATTCAACAGGCAGTGACTGGAGTGGCACTTACTGTGCTGTGTCGATGTGGACTCTAGAGACTGATGAAGTAAAAAACACATATTCTCTTAAGAAACGTGTTCTTTATGATATCAGTCTGCAGTCCCTTATTATCATTGCTTAAAATTGTGCAGCAAAGCTGAAAGTATTTTCTAAAACACGTCCCTTGCAGTGGGACATATCAGGAAACTCCCAGCTGAGTTAAACTATGAAAAGATTGAGATTCCCTACAACTAACTAGCACTGTAAAAAGCAACACTTCTTTCCCAGAAACAGAAATGAACCTTTTAACCACACCAGTGAGCAGTTCCTTACATACAGTTTGACACTGACTGTTCATATGTGTGGGCAATCTACACATTTTGTGGTAAATAAAAAAGGCTAAACAGCATGTATTAATGCAAATGATATATGGGTAAATTCTGTGGTGATCATATTTTAAATCTATACACTCTCTTTATCACTGACTACACTGATGGCGGGCATCTAAAAAGAAAGATATATTCAGACCGGACTTCCCTACTAAAGCATGAACGTTTTAAAAGTATAGACTGGAAACTGTGTGAGATTATCTCTATGACTTCACAAAAGGGTTTAAATACTTCTAATCTTAAAATCTTTTTCAGATGCTGTTCAAAAGATAACTTTGGCAATAAGGTCTGTATTCTGATTTTGGCTTCACCAGTATGAATTTTGAGTGCAATTTTCCCTCAGTTTAGTGAAATTATCTGCAATTCACAGTCTTAAAATCAGATTAGTATATAACCAGGTTTAATTCTGAAAAAACTTTTCCATAATTTTAGACACCAGGAAAAAAAAATTACAGATTTACTGTTGATGACATATGATGCTGTCTCTGAAAAAAACAGAAAAAAAAAGTGACAGAATACTAAGCAGGTATTGTACTGAGCAAGTCATGATGTGGTGTCCAGTTCAAAACAGCAAACTAAAATGTGACTAGATTAAATTCTGAAAGTTGTAATTTGTCTGAGAATATGTTCTTGAGCTCTCCTGAACTGGAATTAAGGTATTAGGGCATGTCTGTAACTATTTTACATGCAGCACCTCTGCGATCAAGGAGATTGTCACACATGAACAGATTAGAGGATTGGGCCCAATGCTTTTTTACTTAATGCACCATTTAAATTGTACTTGATCTGACTAGAAATACAATGTCCATTTGGCTTATTCCGGCTTCAAGGAAAATAGAATGATTGCTTGTGGTGGGTTGACCCTGGCTGGCTGCCAGGTGCCCACCAAAGCCGTTCTATCACTCCCCCCTCCTCAGCTGGACAGGGGAGAGAAAATACAACAAGGGACTTGTGGGTCGAGATAAGGACAGGAGAGATCACTCGCCAATTACCGTCACAGGCAAAACAGACTGAACTTGGGAAAATGAACTTGATTTATTACAAATCAACCAAAGCAGGGTAATGAGAATTAAAAGCAGATCTCAGGATACCTTCCCTCCGCCCCTCCCTTCTTCCTGGGCACAACTTCAACTTCACGCC
>JAVJGG010000008.1:19249874-19288238 GCA_035590195.1 Aviceda cuculoides | reverse complement strand
TAAAAGTTAACTGCGTTGTAATAAAGTTGAAGCTTGCTCTATCACTCACACTGAGTCGACCGCAACTTCCCTCGCCGGTTTTTTCCTCACCAACTGCTGGCCAGAAAAGACTCTCTAATCAGGAGAGGTCATATGAACACTTACTCTAGTATTCTTTGTGTATTACACAATTAATAATTGTTTTGTACACTAAAGTTGTCTGTATTCTGCTCACAAAGTCTTTTTGTGCTCAGTAGAAGTCCCTGAACAAAACTTCACTCGTAACACAAAACTTGGATAGTATGCTTTGTTGAAAATAACCTTTTAGGGTAAGATAGGAGACTAATAAATCACAGCGTGTAATGATGCATTGTCCCAGCTCAGTGAGACCCCTCTGACCAGGTTCTTTTAGATATTCCACACATGGAGAGTGCAATGTTTAATATCAAAGTTACTTATTTGAAGATACTTGATGTTACATGGGATTTCTGATTTAACAGAGTGATACAAAATATACTGAAAATACAATACAAATGTGACATTTAGCAAAATACAGCAATTGCAATACACAGTTCAATCACAATACCAATGTGATTCCTAGAACTAGACTTTATTGTTCATCAAGACACTAGATGTTCCCAACTGCCAGAAAGGAATACATGGGCTGAAGCTAGGTCAAGCTGGCACATAGTTTTGTGATGTCATTTCTAACACTCTTTATTTTCCCCTCTGGGACATAATCCCAGTCAAAGGCAGGCTCAGGAAAGAAAGCCACAAGGAACAGTAGATTTCATGAGCTAAATAAAGTTCTTCACAAAGCAGGACTCTTTTTTCATGACTTCCCAATAGAGCAAGAAACTGTAATGAGCAATCAGAAAATCGAACCAGTTTTCGGTTTTCTGTAGATAGTTTGAGACACCAGCCTATTAATTCTCCATTGAATTGGGAGATGTGATTCAATTTGATTTAATGCCTACATAAAGGGTATTTGTAGCATGTTTGGGTACCTTGCCTGTTCTATCTGCAGCTACTAATGGGTGTGGATCTCCCATAGGTCCTATGTCATATCTATAGTCCCATTCAAATCTTCTCTACATTGTACAGAATCCAAAAAGGTACTAGACCCCCTGTACATGGCCAAGAAATTTCACCATGGGTTGCAGCAAGAGTAAGACCCCAAAATGTAGGTGTTGATCAAATAACCTACACCATTTCAGTCACCATGGGACCTTCTGTTATCTGCTGTATGTTAACACCAATTTAAAATCTTTGCTCATAGTATTCCTTTTCACTCCTTACATTATACCTTTTGGAATTACCAATGAGAACATACTAAGGCACTTGGCTTCTATAAACTAAACTAGTAATGAATTGTGGAATTGCAGAAATCATGTGTAAATCTATTTTTTTTTTTTTTTTTCCAGATTATCACTGGTACTAAATAAGTGCCAATGTTGAGTACATTTGATGGGAAGCTTAACAAATAAAGCCACATGTGAATTAACTTATGAACACTGAAGTGAAAATGTCTATAAATTATAACTGTAGGAAGTAACATGCACCTCCTATTCACATTTAATGCAAACTGATTTTCCAATTTTCTAAAGCAAGTTTAGAGAAAACACTTGAGCACTTTTCTGTTTTTCTATGATGCTCACAGTAGTTCTTAAAGCTTTTCTGTAAATCCTTTACAGTGGTTCTACATGGAAACTTTCAGGAAAGTTAAGACCGCTTGGCTCAAGTTGGGCAGGTAAGTACATTAGTGCCCCTGTATGGATATTGTTATTCAGAAATAAAGTGACTTTAGTTTGCTGCAACTCAATGCTCTCTCTAAGGGGATTAAACTGTGTTGAACCATGACCACTTTACTTGAATGACAGCATCCGCAGAATGGCATAATGTGCTTTAGCTTTACAATTCTAATGATTCATCTCAGTTTTCTAAAGTGTTCTTGCATTGTCAAGGTCTTACTGCCTAATGTTAAATAAAATTATGTTTTATGTAGTACTTTTCAGAAACAAAACATTACAAAGCATTATTAAAAAATTAGGAATTTAATTCTGCAATAAATTGGCAGTGAAGAATCATATATGGCTAATCACTGATTTTCTTTGCTTATTTCTCAAATAACTCACTGCAGTTATTTGAAAAATAACTCACTGCAGTTATTGGTCATCAGGAGTAAATCTATCAGGATATAATCCTTCATTATGACTATTAGTGCTTACTTTTATGGTCACAGTACTGAGAAGCTCCAAGCAAGGCAGAATCCTCTTGTACTAATCACGGTCCACAAATAAGAACAGAAATGTTTCCAGCAATTAACCAAATAAGAGTAGGCATTAACTATTGGAACAGTAGCATTCAAGTTAGAGGATCAAAGACAAATTCTTGGTCACATTTATTATTTGACATGATTTGTCTCCATAAGATCGTGTATTTTATTTGGTGTAGTTCATCTCTTTTTTTTTTTTTTTCCTCTTCTGTTGTTTAAGAGGTTTGCATGCATTTTTCTACATTGAACTTGATGTCTATTTGTGTTCATGCAACTCACACTCAAATCTGAGATCTGTGTGTGCAAATTTATTTATGCTTATTTGCAAAGTGGTAAAAAGGTAAAAAAATTCTTCAAGGATTTGGTTTCCTTGAGAAATAATGCCTCCAAAATAAATAAATGTTTTGAAAAATGTCACAGAATCAAAAAGGAAAAAATTTCTAAGAAGTTACTATATACATGGAAATGTAAAGTCATTCTGACTTCTTTGTATCAATTTCAGACCCAGTAAAATCTAGTGCAATTACCAATGTTAACTATTAATCTTCTCACTGATTCAACTTCTCTTCTAAACTTTTGAAAAGGTAAAAATTTTTGTTTCAAAGAGAAATTTAACTGTAGTCATTTGTGTATAGTTCCAATCCTTCATAATCATCCCTAGATTGATGATTAGGTCACAGAGAATTTACTCAAATATTTTTGAGCCAGAAATATCAAAAATATTTTATTACACCCTGGATAACAGACACATTGCTGTGGTTACCACTCTATTGAATTAGTTGCTTGGGGGGGGGGGAAGTTAGTTTCCTAAATTTTCTAAAATGTGAACAGATTTTTAGCCTTTAACACACAGCAGTCTAATAATACAAAACTAAGAAAACCAAGGTAATTTTTACCTCTCAGGTAATTCGCTATTTATGTTGGTAATACTACATATGATCTATCACAAAATTTCAGTCCCCCACATTCAGTTCCAGTTGAAGAAGAGGAAGTGCTTCATGATCCTTTTCTCAGAATAAGTTGTGTTTCATATTCATACAAATTCAATGAATGCTACTGTAATTCTCACAGGAATTAGGCACGCTGTCTACAAATAAGGATGGTTAGTTGCACCATAGGCAGTTGATTCATGTCACTCTTCATTAATGTCTGAGACTGTCTCATTCAGTGCATGCTCAGAGTTTTCTAAAATTTGTTTTATTCCTTATCCTGAACCTACTGTGTATTGAGCTGTTGGGGGGAGTAAGTCTGATTTCATTATTTTAAATAATTTCTTCTGTATCTGAAAAGAAAGCATTCTTAGCGTCTTTTTATTACTTAATTCACACTTTTTTCATCCTTTTTTCACAGAACTGTAGACCTCAAAGACACCTTGGTGTGTTCAAAACTATTGCAATAACAAAAAGTGATTCATGCTACGAAGAGGTCTAGTTTGCTTGTAGCAGGAAAGTTACATTATCACTTGTATTGTTCTGCTCCACATTACTAAAACCTTTATAGTTCATGTCTTCTACTTAAAAAGTACCTCTCATTGTAATGTTATCACTGGAAGTGCAGCACTGTTATATGGTTTCCCATAGTGTTCAACTTGGCAATAGGGCAATTTTTCCTTTTTTTTTTTTCTTTCTCTCTTGTCCTAACTCAGTGATTCCTTTAACACTTTTTGTTCCATAAATGTTGTTTGAATCCATTCTGGTAAATGCTCAATATATTCCTTGAGATAATGTAATAGTAATAGCTGTACACTTATATCCTTTATTTTCAAATTTCAAACATTTACACAGCCTTCAAAAACTATTTGGAGGGAAGAGCCATCCATTTCAATGGGAAATGAAGTCTGTAAAGAACCCCTCTGTGGTAAAATCCTGCCCTCTTCCACCAGAGAATAATCATATATTCAGCTGGAATACCCATGTGTTCGATGTGCATAGACTGTCTCAGAGGTCTGTTTATGCTTTCTGCTTTTCATGCAGTGGTCCTTTATCAGATAGTTTAGATGTGCTTTGGGACCAGAGTTATTCTGCTCAATTTACATGATTTTGATTCTGAAACAGAAATGTCCAGAAATATATAACATTGACAACTGGCATCTCTGAAGTTGAATTTGTTTATGAATGGTAGGGTGGTGTTTATCAGCTTTGGGTGTATGATGTAAAGTCTATGACACAAAAGGTATGTATCTTTACTTGCACATATTATTAATACCCATTAAAAAGAATTAGAAGCGGTTCCATTTCAGGTCCCATGCTTTTCCTTTTTTTGTGTGTCTCTCTACTTTGCTGCAGCATTAGGAAACATGCTAGCAATTTAGTAGTAAGAATAAGAGGAATAAGAATCAAATATTTTATTTCATTAAGTATTCAAATGCCATTTGATCAATGTATAAAACTCATCATAGGTGAAAATCAATAGCTACATTTCAGTGCCTAACCTACAGTCTTGATGAAATAAAAATAACTGTATTTAACTACATATTAAAAGTGCACTGATTTAAATATTTGTTTTTTTCTATAAAAGTGAGAAAGAAAAATTAATGGCTTTATGTACTTCTGCATTTCAAAGAACCTTTTCAAAAATATGCTAAGATACTAACATTCAGTCTCCTTGGTTTAAAAATGCTGAAACTTTAAATATTTCTTCCTTATCTATCCTAGTTTGAATTAAATGATCCATCTCCCATATCCATTTTTATATTCTGAAAAATCTATAATTTTGATGTATAACAACAGCAAAAACAGTGCCTGTTCATAAGACTTCAAGAATAGTGGCCACATTCAATGGTTATGTGATCTAACAAAATTGGAGGAATCTACCATAATACATCATGTGAAACAGAACTGTCTTTTGGATTTATTTTTTAAAGATAAAGATTGATTTCAAATTTAACTTTCACTTCTTCTGAACATTTCCTTCAAGATAGGCCTAACTCCAAATATTAAGATATCATGTAAATGAAATATATTTAAGACTCTCATGCAAAAGACAGCACTGTGCAAGAGAACAAGACAGTCTCCTATTTAGAATGTACCCAAGACAAGAGAATTCTTAAATTTAGATGTGTTTGAAACTTTTGTATTTTTTTATATTCTGATAATTCAGAGAAACATTGGAACATAGTCCCCTCAAATTTATTTCCTGTAAGGTTCTCTCACAAAACTAATGCTGTCTCTGTGTGCCTAATTCAGATGTTTCACGCTCTTGAAACTCATTCTTTTCTGAAAGTGAGTTAACAAAAGAAAATTAATCAAATCGAAAATTAGAAGCTATAATCCCTCTATATGTTTGTAATACTGATAATAGTGCCCTTAATGATTAAAGCAAAAATAATTTTGATAAATTGTTCTATTTCTCACAACTAATCCTTCTTAATTAATGTCACTGTTCTTACTTTTACAATGTCTCCCTTGCCAGTTTCACCCTATGTTCCGTAGTAGGTGTCATGATACTGTTGGATGCAAAAGCTGTAGAGAATTTTTTGTTTAAAATGTTAAACTAATTTAAAATCATGCAGATCACTGGAAGATAAATGGACTTGAACCATTCTTAGAAAAATAAGAAAATTACTGTGCTGTGCAGTTTTTAAAGCAACCTCCTGTAACACTATTTTGAGTCACTCAGTATTATTAGAATCAATTACTTTGCACTTTCATCAAACTGGTATAATGGCTTGATGTATCAGAAAAATAATTTCCTCCCAATGTAGAATATATCCTCCACTTCATCATCTTCTTGCAACTTGTCATTTCTTTGGCACTGTTCGTTTTCATCCCACTCCTCTTTGACAGTGGATTTATTATATTTATGCATCAAGCAACTGATTATTTCCTGCAGGTCGGAGAGTGGTCATCAGCTCCAGTGTACCCAAATTAACTCCTTGCTTGTGCTACCTTTCAGGTAAATCCTATGTTTTCTGCAGGATGTCCATACTCAGTGCAAATTTCAGGCTACTGAAAATGTAATTTCATAGGTATAATGTTTGCTTTGATAATTTTTATTGTGTTTATACTGCTCAAAATTCTTATATAACTGCATTTCTTGTAATCTTTCATTAACACTCCTTAGATTCTTCTAAAGGAATCTTCAGCAGATCTTCAACAGAGGAGCTGGCTGACAAACACAAAGAATTGCTGGTTAGTAGGCAGCATACGTTTTCAGTTTCAGCTCAAGCTTTAAAAGAGTGACATATGTCAGAGGATTTTTTTCGATTGAGTTGCACCATGGAATCCTCTGGGGAACTTTCAGTTTATTACATGTATTACAGAACACAATTATAACATATTAGTGAAGGAGGTAAGCACATTGACAATTATTTGGACAAAAAAAAATTTATTTCTTTAGAACAGATATGAAAATTGAAAATGTGCATAGTCTAAAATTTTTTCTTAGTTGTTATGATGGAAAATAGAAAATCTGCTTTCTTTATCTTCCAGAAAAACATAAATCATGGATTATCAGAACGTTTCCTTTGAAACAAGATTAATCAAATGCACTAAAATTTCCACCTTGATGTCAGTGAGATTTCTTGTGAAATATGTTCTTTTGCAACCTATGTGGCAACTTACAGCTATAGAGGTGTATTCAGTTGACCAAGCAGTGGAGCACTGCCAGAAGACTCAATTGAGCAGGGTTTTTTTTGTGTGTGTGTGCAACAGTTGGAGAAAAAAATTGCTACCACTGCATCCTCTAGGAGATTAAATCTAGCAGAGGATTTACAGCCAGAAAGGGAAATATAGAGATGATTAAGTCTCTTGGATTAAGTTAATATAACTTGGCAATCTATTTTGATAAGTTTCCTTCAAGAAATTCAGTTGATGAAATTAAAAGACTATTATAATAAATTGCACAGGATTTTTTAATGAGCAACTGAAAACAGTTCTTCTCCATAAAACAGTTAGTGGAGTACGGTTTATTTTGAAACCTTCTGTAAAGACTTTTGATTTTCTATATCTCCAAAGGAAACCATCTGTCTAATATATTTTGGCATTTTGGATAGGCTAACTGTCATTTAGTTCCAATCCCTATTGTTTCCTAACTGGTTATAAAGCAGCAACAGGATTAGTCTGTTTTGATTTTGTTTGTGGTTTTTTTCCCCATGCATTCAAATTACATCTTGTTCTCAGAATTTTCTTTCATACCAAGAAAAAACAAAAGTAAAAAAGAACAAACTGTTTTCAGTGCAAAATATATTTCTGTGCAACATAGGGAATCAACTCAGAAAATGGCAACTGTCCCCTGCATCTGGCAGTCTCTAAGAAAAGAATAGGTGTAGTATATAAACCAATTCATAAAATCTCACACTGCTCAAGTTTCATGATAAAACTAGAGGCCAAAATGACAGCCACAAAGTCAGAAAAGATTAAACTAAATCAAAACTCTTCAATATGTCTTCAACAGATTGTCCTGTAACTGAGTGATTTCATCATAACCCACATCTTTCTGAGGAGACATCTGGAGCTGCAGGTATTTGAGGTTTCCCCAGGGAATCATACTTATCAATTCAGTTTTCTATCAGCAACACTGGGTTGTCAAGGGGCATATGCTTCTGTGGCTTATTATACTGCTAAACTGCATGGCTTTCAGCAAAAACAATGATGATAAACTGGAAACAAGAAAGTGGCTTTGGCCAATGGCTTCCTAGAAACAGACAGCTGTCAGAAGCCTTTACTTCCTGCAGAGCAAGACGACTTCAATGAAGCAAACTCTGGTAATCCCCATTTAGCAGAATATATTAAAGCCATCTTGTTTTACTTTATGTGGCATTACCCACTCACACAAAGCAGCAGAAGTAAGGAGAATCACATCCAGTCATCTGCTTCACCTTTTACAGCTGTGAGAAGAGTGTAATGAAATATCCAAGACCAAAATCTACCATTTCAAATCTAGCTTTATCAAAACAGGCCTAGCAACACATTTTATACGTTCTGGCTGACATGAGCTGTTTTCAGCAGTACACAGTAACAATTATTAATCATTATAAATTTAGAGTAAAGGATTTCTAATATGTGCTACTACATTTTTAGCATATGACAAGCTATGCTGCCAGGTATGGTATTTAATTTTCTTGGGTTTTTTTTTTTGTTTGTTTGTTTGTTTGTTTAATGCTGCAGCTTTATTTTACCTATCCTGAATGAGTTGTGTTTTTCTATTTAATGACATTGAGAGAAGCTCGCTAGAGCTTATTTCACTGTTTATTTCTTTATGAGGGTTTCGTTCACCATTTGATTTAACAGAAAGCATACTGTAAGGCATGTATACCCTACTCCTCTATTGTGTTTTTCTTTCAGATATATCCCCTGTTGTGGACTTGGGGTCATATTTTTGTTTGATTGGGTTTTCTGCGGGGGAGTGAGGAGTGGTGGGGTTTTTTCCCCACAAAAATATATTTTGAATTAACTCAATTCTTTAATAAAATTATTATGATAAATGGAAATGGTCCAACAAAACCAAAAAAAGTCAAGAATTTGTTTACTGTTAGTGACAGTTTGTGAGTGATACTAATAAGCCAGCTTGCTATGCTATCACATTTGACTGTTTGAGTTTCTGAATGAGGAAACAGTAAAGTGAGAGACAGTTTCAGTGAAAGGCCATTTTCTGAGATATTTTAAATGTCTATTGGCAAACATTGTAACAAATTTCCATAGCTCAACTTTATTATTGGTTGCTGATGAGTGAAAACTAATTTAAGACTCTCTAGTGACTCCAGAGAAGAAATGTTCAACTCCTTTGAGCTTTAAAGCAATTTTTAGTTAAAGCAGTTATCTTTTTTAATCATGCAAACATCTTATGAACTGGCATTCATTAAAACTGTGGACCAGCTTGATTGACACAACCAATTCCAATCTTTAGATCAAGTGTCACCTTCTAAACAGAAAGCAAACAATGAGGAAAATATCAGAGTGGCTGCTATACTCATATATCACTTACAGCATTCATAGATAATGTTTTTTGGTGCCCTTATTCAAATAAAGTAGTTAATATGTTCCAGAAGAATTATTCCATTCAGAATAAAATTATCTATATTTTAAAAAGTAAGAAAATGAAGAAAAAAGTGACGTTACTTATATTCTAATTCCATATCATGTTAAAAGAATACTTTCCATAATAATCAGAACTTCACTACTTACATTTTAATTCAGTGCATACTGAGTGGAAATTCATGTCTGCTAGAGCTGTGAGGTGAAACAGTCTGCCCCACTACTTTAGAGGAAACATCTCAAGAATACCAGGGAGGGGTTTAAATCTCTGAAGTTAGGTATTTGTGAAATAGACATTAGAAGAATAAATGTTTATAAATAGAAGAAAGTAAGTTCTTTTGCATAAAGCAGAATACCAACAAAGGGTCTGTAAATAAATTCTTTCCTCCTACTGTGTCCAATTTTTCCTTCTGTCTAGTTTTGCTGTCAGTCCACAGATTCTGACTGGCATCAAACTCCATTCAGTCTCTCTTGTGTACCTCCAAAAAACATTTTTTTTCTACTTGGCTGGGGCTTACATGTCCTGCTCCCTTCTAATTCTTCCTCCTTTCCAGTCTCCTGCTCCTTTCTAACCCTGTAACTGCCTTTTTCATTTTGACTGCTTACTGTTTTCTCACTTCTCTTTCTCCACTCTGAACTCAAGGTTTTTCCCCAGTGGTTTGCTCAGTTGCTACAGGGGAAGTCTTCCTTTCTTTAAGAAGGTTTCACAGGAGCCATGCGAAGCAGGCAGTACATAGCAATCAGGCAGAACTCCTCTCTGCTCCGGAACCACAGCCTTTTACCAAATGGAAAGCACAATATACATACGTTAAACTGTGTGAAAATTAACAAAACATATAATTTGTTATACCAAAGAATAACATTCTCGACCTTCTAAGTTTTTGAAGAATGAAAAAGAAAATCCTCATCTTAAAGTGCAGTGGAAAGTGAAAAATATATTTTAAAAAATCAAAGCCTAAAGCAAAAATTAGATTGGGACAATCAAAAGTTTTTCTTTAATTATTTTGAATAATTGAATTTGAGTTCAATCATTTCTTATTGTATTTATTTTTACCTAAGGCTCATTGACAGGAAGAAGTTACTGAAAGGTGTGTTACAATGTACATTCAAATTCCTTTTGCATATTTATTGTCACTGTGTACCCTATCAAAAATATAATCTATCTAGTCTCCTGTTTTATAGTTTCCATTGCAGTCAAGAATCTCTATACAGGTGGTTATTGAATAACTCTACCTTATGTCATCACACTATAAAGTTGTATGACACTATTTAATATATTGATTGCTGTATATATACTTTGGATGGTGAAAATATTAAAAAATATGTTTTTAAGGTTGGAGACAGTAAATTAGCGGCTACATATTATATAAAATTTTGTGAGCTTTTAATTGAATTAAATACATCAATGAAAACTATCTTGAAAACTGAGACTTTCTGAACATTTTAAAGTGCTTCCATTAGACACAATATATTATCATTGCTTACAACAAAGAAAAAAAACATACAGTTAAATTTAGTAAAAGCACAAAAAGCACATCATATTTTTTCAAACAACCAGAAAGAGGACTAATATTGCAAATAATCCATATTCATTCTAGGTTTGTTTAGATGGTGAATGGTTATATGTCTGTCATTATCCTATTCAACGTTGTCGTGGTTTAACCCCAGCCAGCAACTAAGCCCCACACAGCCGCTCACTCACTCCATTTCAGAGAGATGGGGGAGAGAATTGGAAGGGTAAAAGTGAGCAAAGTCCTGGGTGGAGATAAGGACAGTTTAAAAAGTAAGGCAAAAGCTTGCAAGCAAAGCAGAACAAGGAATTCATTCACCACTTCCCATGGGTAGGCAGGTGTTCAGCCACCTCCAGGAAAGCAGGGCTCCATCACACCCAACGGGGACTTGGGAAGACAAACGCCATCACTCCAAACACCTCCCTCTTCCTTCTTCTTCCCCTAGTTTTCTATTGCTGAGCATGACGTCGTATGATCTGGAACATCCCTTGGGTCAGCTGGGGTCAGCTGTCCCAGCTGTGTCCCCTCCCAACTCCTTGTACCCCCCCAGCCTGCTCACTGGTGGGGTGGGGGGAGAAGCAGAAAAGCCCTTGGCTCTGGGTAAGGACTGCTCAGCAGTGACGAAAACATCCCTGTGTTATCAACACTGTTTTCAGCACAAATCCAGAACATAGCACAATGCCTGAGCTACTATGAATAAAATGAACTCTATCCCAACCAAAACCAGTACAGATGTGCATTCTCATTGTTATTCAGTGTTTTCACAGAATAGTTCTTTTAAATACAAACAAGGAAACCCACCAGAAACAGCATTTCCAAGAACTTTTTAACTTGGTGGCTATCTTGGTAATTTCACTTCTTGACTTTTTTTTTAAGTTCTTTTCACAATATTTACCTAATGCAAATAATAAAAAGAACACTTTCTCAAGACAATAGTCACTAATATTAATTATGTATTGTTGAAGGAAACTGTATTAAACGTGTGTTCGATTTATGGCACATTGGGATCTCTAAGCTTTAGTGAAACATTTATAATAAATAATAGAAATACAGTTCCAGGCTTCATGAATATTTCAGGTGACATTGACCTTGTTAAGGGCTTAAGTGAGGTGTAAATTTTCCATGAGACTGTGCAAAATGAATTTAATTATATATAAGTATAAGCTCTATATACTACTATTTACTACTTCTTGTAGACCATAGTAATTGAAATTTTAGTTCCTGAAGTCACCTCCAAAGCTGCAGAAGTGCCCCCTATAAAAACATCTCGCTTCTTTGGCTTTGATACTGTGGAGAGTATTCTCCATACATTTTAAAAGCTGTCACCTCATATTCTTCCATTTTGTCAGAAACTAGCTTATGACACATACAGATAATATTTCTGGCAAGAAAGTCTTTAGTAGGAGCATGACATAGAAATGTATAGACTAGTAGTAGAGCGCATTCAACCTTACATGTGAGAAATACCAGGTCTTTCTTTCTATGTATATCTGTATGTATGTTAGTTTAGTTAACTAAAGTAAAGCAAGCTCAGTAATAAAGATAAAATAAAAAGGAAACAAAATAATAAATAAATAAAAAGAAAACAATGTTTTTTCTTTATAGAATCTTCTCTGTTTAACAGCTTCCTTTATATGCTTCAGGACTGAAACCGACAGCTGTCAGAGAGATAATATAAGGCTGTGCAACAAGACTAAGATTTTCAGGGGGATGGACAGATAAATCAAAGGCGTTTGTAACTTATTAGGAAAAAAATAGTCATAGCACAGGATCCTGATGAGTTTTATTAGGCCATCTAGTAGCCCTAATTCAGTCTGTGGATGGCAGGAAGATCCCCTCACATGTGCCATCAGAAGAGAACATCATTGTCATCTTTACTCACAGAATTCCACCTGGTGGGGATTTTTCATACTGAATTGGGGCTCCATGCAGGGGGCTGCTACATTTTGCATGTGGATAACTTTTTTTTTTTTTTTTTTTTTATTTGAGCTTGCTGGGAGGCTAAGTTTACCATCAACAGGAGCTGAACAAAAATCTGGAGAGATAATACGATTGTGTCAATAAGCTCTGTGCGTGAGGCAGTAGCACTGGGGCATTCACAGAAAATGTAATGTTACAGTACAGTATCCCTTCTGACTGGTAAAGCTTTTGTTGAACATAATAGCAGTTCTTTGATACAGGGTCACAGCTCTGCAGTCTTGTTCTATCTATTTCTCAGTCACTCTTATGGGAAGATAAGTATAGTTCATACACAGTTTCCTTGCTTTTCTTTCTCCTCGCTGTGAAAGAAGCACCTCACTAACTTCCAATAAATAGAAGGGTTCAATAATGATGTTTAATAAAGTAAAATATGATGAATTATTTTTTAAAACTCACTATCTGCCCTAGTAATTGTCGATTATTCCTATCCTCCATACCTGCAAGAAAAAAGAAAGCTCAGCCTAAGCAGAATTATAATTGGTCGTAATTTCAAGTTCATTGTACAGGATAAAGCAAAGGAGTCATTTTGATTTTTGCTCCTGGTGTGCATAACAGCTCTTCCTTTAGCATAATCTTATTTTTTTAGCTTCCAATTGTTAGAAACATTGCTGCAATTTCCATTGATGTTCTCTCTGAGTAACTAAAGTCAGTAATTCAGCCAACAGAGACAGGCCGATTAGATTTGTTGCACACTGATCAATTAAAGCGCTGTCCTGATCTCACCGGCCTTCAGACACTGCTTTAGAAAGACCAACCTTAGGGAAAATATTTTGTTTTTTCTTTTCATTCTTTTACAAATAAATTCAGCAACTTAGAAAAATTACAAATTATTTGCTTAACTCTGTGTTTAATATCACATAAAAATAATGATTAAACACCACACAAGTAATAAGAAGCAGAAATACAGACAAATAAAAATAAAACAAGGCTTCAATCTAAAAAGAATGATGAACTTCAAAAGTGAACCAAATATGAAAAAGACAGAAAGAATTTGAGAAGGAAGACATGAATATGAGAATAAGCACAAAAGGGAAGACAAGCAGAATCCTGGAGAGTAAAATCAATATCTGAAAGAAAATTGGCTAATAAAAATACTGTACTATGTAATTTCCTTTTTCTAAAGAGTGTTCTCTAAAGAGAAATCCTGGTACAAAAGTAATATGGACACAAAGAATAATGTACCACAATAGATAAATGTCTCCTTACCATAATAAAAAAAAATGATTAAAGAACTGGTGAGCTGACAGGCAGAAGACTAACTAGAATATACAAGTATATTCATGGCAAAACACCAATTAAAGTTCCAATTAAAACTTAGGACAATACTGTGTTAGCTGATGAGTTCAGAGGGCTAGTAATTAATTAAAAAAAGAAAAAAGAAAAAAAAGAAAAAAGAACTTTAAAACAAATAAATATATAGATACCATGCTGGAAGTATGCCCAAGTACAAAGCATGCCAGTTTATAAATTGTGAGAACTTTTTTTTGAGGCTGCAAGCTTGGTGTAACATAGAGTTGTAAATAATGTGAGAAGGTGCATGGATATATCTATACTAGTGAGCTAACAGGGCCAGGGTACAGGGTCAAATGCTAGCTTGCTTTTACCTAGGTTACTTTATTTTCAGCCCAGTCCCTATTGCACTTTTGACCCACACCACTGACATTCCCCTGGGCAATGCCTGGAAGGTGTTTGGGATAACACTTTTGGGGGATCATTCCCCACAGGCCACCTCACTTTGAGGAGGAGGAGAGCTTGGTCCTATTGACACTGGTGTGCTGTCCTCGGACACAGAGGAGGGGCACTGTTCATGTTATTTGCTAATATTAATGTAGCTTCTAGCTCATAGTACAGCATAATGTTACCTGTTGCATCTAATGACATACTTCATATTCAGAAACAGTATAGCCTTATTAAGGTAATATTACACTAACTATAGGATTAGCTCTCCACAGCTGAACACCACACTCATCATCCGATTACTCTTATTTTGATATAGGAGCTATCTTGTTCAGAAATAGTATGGGTATCTCTATACAATATGGCTTGTATTAACATAACTTGTTTTTTCTGGAAGTAAAACTTCTTGAAAAAAAATGTTATTCAGAGATTCCATTACTGTTGCCAGAGTCCAGACACAAAGTTTCCATGCACTCATGCCATTGAGCAACTTCAGCTTCCTAGTATCTCTAACTTGATAGCAGTTTTCTAGACAATCCTCAAGATGGGAGTCGATGATGTGTAACTAAAATACTTTCTGAGAAGTTGGATGAATTGCTACATTTCTATGTCAGCTGGTGTTCACTGCTGCTGGTTAGCCACAGATATTCAGTGAAACTGGGTGAAGTTGTATGAGGTTTAACCAGCATTTGAAACAAGTTGTATTAGAAACTTGGATTTGTAGGTGGCTTTGTTTTGGAAATCTGGGAGAAACAGTAGAATCCACCATTTTTCTTTGCAGTGGAATGTCAGGCAATGAGTGAGGTAGAATGATACCATGTATCTTGTATCAAAAAATTGTTCTACCTTTCATGATATCTGGAGTAAAAAGAAGTAAAGCAATAGTGGGTTGGAAGAACAGAATGCTAAAGTTGACCAGAGAAAGTCTTTCACACATGTAAGACAAGAGAGGGAAGTTTCAAATAACACTTCCATAGATGCCTGCAAACACTAGGTACCAATAAAAAGAAAACTGGAGCAGTCTGTGCCTGAAGGACTGCAGCCCGTGGAAGGGACCCACGCTGGAGCAGTTCATGAAGAACTGCAGCCCATGGGAAGGACCCCACACTGGAGAAGTTGGTGGAGGACTGTCTCCCATGGGAGGGACCCCACGCTGGAGCAGGGGAAGAGCGAGGAGTCCTGTCCCTGAGGAGGAAGGAGCAGCAGAGACAATGTTTGATGAACTGACCCCAACCCCCATTCCCCATCCTCCTGCTCTGCAAGGGGGAGGAGGTAGAGAAAATCAGGAGTGGAGTTGAGCCTGTAAAGAAAGGAGGGATGGGGGGAATGTGTTTTAATATTTGGGTTTATTTCTTTTTATCCTACTCTGACTTGATAGCTAATAAATTAAACTATTTTCCTCAAGCCAAATCTGTTTTGCCCATGATGGTAATTGGTGAGTGATCTCTCCCTGCCCTGATCTCAACTCATGAGCCTTTCGTCATATTTTTCTCCGCCCTTTCCAGTTGAGGAGGGAAGTGATAGAGCAGCTTGGTGGGCACCTGGCATCCAGCCAAGGTCAACCCACTACAGTCAGTTTTGTTCTTCTGGGACCTTAATACATAACAGGCAAACCATGTTGACTAAAAACACAATCCTTTTTTCATCCCTGAGTACCACTAGATTTACTGGCAGTTAGCTGCTTATGTTGATGTAGATTCAGGCAAAATACGATAACGAAGGGTCAGTGAGAATGCATAAATCAAGGCTATAAGGTGATTGATTTTATTTGATTTCTTGTGCTTTTCTGGTTTTGATAGTAGGCTGGCTTTGTGCTTTTTAATCTGTTTATTCATTTTCATATTATTGATTGTGGTAACAGAGCACTTAATATTCCAGCCTTTTTTTAACAATATTAATTACTTCAATTTATATGTGAATTTCATTCTTAATAATTAAACTATGACAAAGTAACACTAATATAAATAAATCTTTCACTTTCACTCCAGTGTTACTGGTGTTTAAGTTAATGTCTAGTTTCACAATGGTTTCATTTGAATTCAGAATCAATATTCCTGTGCTGCATACCACAACAAAAGAATTCAGAGGACTGTGTTTTGCTTATTCTGTTCACCTTTGGTGAAATATTATCTTTTGGCTTAGTAACAGGACTTATTCTTCTCTTCCACCTGTCCTCATTAGGTTTCATGTATTTCAGTATTATACACAATCCAAGTGGTGGAAGTTCTAGAGGTATGTTCTTCCATATTTTCCAAAATTTCTTATGTCATCATCCCACACATAGTCCTATCTGCCAGCATGCTGGTTTTGGTCTCTATACAGCACTTACTGTTTGTAACTTTTTGTGGGCTTCCTGACAAATTTTGTTACCCTCTCAACTGAAAGTTTATGCTTTCTGAGCTAGTATAAGATAGGAGTTCCTGCACAGTAAAAACCCGTTCACAACTTTCTGTGACTGCTTCCATAGCCATTGTGATTTGCTTTCCTCTGACACCAGAGATTTTTCTGATCTCAGTGAACTTTCTTCCCATAGGGCGGTGATTTACACCACCCTGGAACTGCATAGTTTAAAAGAATGAAAATAGTTTCCCACCAAAAATATCATTAGCAAGTGTCAGGATAAAAAAAAAGATCATGAAGTAGATCACAGATATCAAAAGGAATCTGTTTCCTTTTGTCTACACTAATCTCCTCTTTACAGCCCTTTTGAGGATCTAGCAATTAGTTTTTGTCTTTCTCTGCTGATGGCTATTTCAGATACAGGCTTCTCCGTGCAATTTTGAGTAGACTTAAACCCAGCCTGAAGTGTAACTGAAGTGATTACTACTAATTATCAGCACTGTATACCTTCTCAGTAGAAAAGTCCAGGACCCAATTTCCATGGCAGATACAAAGACTCACTTGTCCAAGGAAGGACTCCTAGCTGAATAAGGTGCAGGCAAATTAACACTATTATCATATGGGAGACCTGACACTGTCTGTGCTGTAAATGCTGAACTGAGTTTATTCTGTAGAGATATCATTTCACATGAATAATCAACTTAATTTCATCTTTCAGATATCCTCTTTCAGAAGAGCGATAAAAGACAGAGGACAGACAATACAGCCAAGTTCTTCAGTAAAAATTGGTATAATCCGCTCTTTTGAAAATCTGATAATTTAAGATGGTGTATATATATCAACAGATGGCATTTATACATTATATTTATAAATACCATTTTTATAATGACATTCTTAAAGCATGAAAACAGTGAAATATCTATAAGCAGATGAGAGACAATTTTATCGTTTAAAGCACATCAGTTTCAGCCTAAGAAACTAATTTTGGTAGCAGAGCCAATCTTCATGTCTAATCCTTATGCTCAATTTTAAGCAGTATCCATAGGTTAGAAATTCATCTAGGGCATGTTTCTCTTCCATTCATGCTTTCTGTTACATTTCTTTCCTACCTAGATATAGCATTTGTTTCTGAATTTTTTTCTTCTGCCTTTCTTCTGCTTCCTTATGTACCACACAAAACACCTATGGGTCTAATGGCTTTTGTGAATAGTAATTCCTAAAAGTACATGCTTCATAGTTTATATATCTCTTATTTTTCTAGAGGCTTTTCACGAAGTTTGAGAAGGTACTAGCGGATTGTAAATTTTATTTTTCTTATATGATTGTGTATTTTTGAGATTTAGAGGAAAACTTAATAAAAAGAGGCAACAGGTGTTCTGCTATGAATATTTAAAGTTGTAATGTTAAATTTAACTTACTAAAATCTATTTTTAAATGCATGCTCCTTGCATTAGGATATACTGGTTACCCATTGTAGTAAAATGTCAAAATTAACAGGACTGTCCTTTATTTCTTAGTTGAACTAGGTACATGAAATAACTGTCATTCCAAATAGTTGTTTTCTACCATATTTCTTTTCCAAGACTATTTGTTTTTCATATGGTTGGAGAAGATTTCCACATAATCACATTACCATAATGCCTCTCTTTTTTCAGAAGATTTCAGAAAACGAAGAGTGGTTGTCCTATCTCATAAAAATTAATAACTAAAATAAAATTGAAATAATAGGAGAAAGTAAAATAATTGAGAGTAGCAACAAGGTGGCAAGTAAACAGCAATAATCTGGGAATGAATGTGTATATTTAGTCTACTGTTTCATAAGATACTTGTTAAAGTTTATCATAATGTATAGGATAGTTGCTAGTATGCAGTGCAAATAGATTGTATTAATCCTAATGTATAAATTTCTTCTTCTAATGTTGCTATAATATTGCAAATTCTATTGTACCTCATAAAACTATGATAAGAAATAGTGCTTGCATTCATTATCACAAAAATTTATTCAAACCAAATATTCACAACAATCTTTTGGAATATAGTTAACAAGAAAAATGTAATTTCTACAAAAGCTCATAATTCTTACCAGAAAATTTTGTATTTTTATATAAGAGCTTTCTCCCACTACAGAACTTCTAAATGCAATACTTCAGCTCAGCTAAATTCATCCAAGCTGAAGTGGTTTGGTTAGATTTGTTATCAACCAATTTTTTTGCTATTCTTTCTTTTAAACAACAGTTCAATATAAGTACATCTGGCAGCTGCATATATTACCACAGTGATTCCTGATTTTTATTTAACTTCTGATGTTCAGCTGCTTTACCCAGCTAAATCTCCTATAACCTTGTGTGATGCACCTCTAAACCTGCAGTTTAAAACGTTATGGGATGAAACTTACATTTCAACTTGATGGGACTCACTTGGAACATGATCTCAACAAGTGGAATTTCTAGTAGGATAAACACACAGCCTTACTTGGAAACTTGAGGTTTGATTGCTTTCTTTTTCCCCATGAGTTTAATAGTTGTATCCTTTTAGGACTACTCAGGGTCAAGACAATGACCATAAATTAGAGGTTAGAGGTAAAGGGATACATACTGCATTACCATTCTTGGATCTCTTTCTTCTGGTAAGTCATGGTCTTTCTCCTGGTCTACGTATTCTCATATTAATTTTGTGCAATATTGAACCACATAGTCATAAATTCAATGCATATATACAAGGTAAAATCTTGACCTTCTCCAGAGTTTCATAGGATTAAGATTTTGCCTAAATTTCAGCATATGAAAAACATGCATCTGTGACAGAAGACAAAATCTTCTGTGTAACTTATTCCTTAAGTTCCTTAAGTGTCCTCTGTCAGTTTTTGGTTGTTTTTGTTTAAGATATTGCTTAGAACCATGTAGTTTTCATGACTAGCACTGATAAGGTACTGGACAATCTGTATGTCTTTTCCTGTAACATCAATTCCATTTTATGAAGTTATAAGCCAGCTTTTCCAGGGCATCTAGATCTCCAGACAGGGAATGGCTGACACAATTTTTGCTTATGAAGACTGTTAACTGTCTTCATCTAATGAAGGTCAGATGAAATACATCATCCTTACTTTCATTTCCTCATTAAATCCAGCATATGGTCTAGTTCCCGGGAATAAATTAATTTTTGAGCTTTCCTTTTAACATTCCACCAGCACTTTTCCTGAGTTGTATCTAGGAGCTTTTAACAAAATCAAGAATTTTTATGGAAAAATTATGAGCTTTTGATATGAAACTGCGGCAGCAAAGGCAAGACTTAATTTGATCAAAACAATTACTTAAGCAATATTTAAAATCATTGTAACAAATACTGAAAAAGGGCATGATAAAATTTTATTTGAGAATAATATAAAATTAAAACTGGGATCATATTTGCATAATGTTTAGAATAAGGAACAAATAAATTTTAAAATTCTTTGGGGAAAATGATGCATATATGTTTTAGATCTATGGGCATCTCTCTTTTATAATTTCATTAAAAACTATTTGGACAGGAAAATATAAATTCTGTCTATCTTTTTTCTCCGTAACTGTTTGATTTTGCAAATGATACTCTTATAATGTTTTTGATGGTGTCTATAACATATAACTATGGACATCATTATTTCACTTGGAAAACAATGTTGCAGTAGACCAATGGTAATAGACTCGTTAGTGATTTTTAATCACCTATGGTAAAGGAAGGTAACTTCTTACTCCTTTTTAACAATGACCTATAATCGCAATAGCTGCATAAAAGCAAAGACAAACTAGTTTATATGGAGCTGTCACTCCCCATCTTTTCAGATAAACTAATCTTTTCTACCTTTTCTACCTTTTCTACCAGTGGGATGTCATTCATGCTATAGATCAGGCAGTTTATCCATCCTCTTTGAACAGGGCTACAAGGTAGACATAGTCTTGGATTCACAGTCTGCACATTTTCCCTTGTCTGCAGTCTGTGGCAAAACCAATTCCTAGCTCAATGATTTAATTTCATGATTACCAAGTCTAAATTACAATATAATATCTTCATCAAAAGCCTAAAATTATTCAGTGCGCTATTATTCATTCATTGTGGCAGCTGGAATTTCATCCCTAATGTTGTTAGCATGTTACTGGATATCAAGATCAAATATTTTACAAGCTGGTTCTCATATAGCAGCCTCTGGCTTTGAGAAAGGAATTATAGGTATACTTGAAAGAAAAGGTTTTGACTGAGAATCTACAGTGGAGGGAGATGTGTCTAACAGCATTCAAAAAAATACCCAGATTACAAAGTAGAGTGGTCTTCAAGACTCTCCTCTGTCTTCTTAATTTTTAACTTAGTTTTTGAGAGTAATCACAGATTTCTATGTTTTACGTTCCAAGATGAACATTCAACATAATTTTTAAGATTAAGGTGCCTTAAATAACTTCCTGTGTTCTGCTAAGGGAGAGGAACTTATGGTTAGTTGCTCCCATTTCAAACAATCTAGGTCCTGAGTAATTTTAGCATTTGTATCTAAGTGTTAAATTCCTTCAGTACTTAACACGAGGCACCAGAAAGAGCTCACAATCCCTTCTGTCACAGCTGCTCCTTAATCCTATGTATGCCTAAATCCCTAGTTATCTATGTTTCTGCTGACTACACGTAAATTATCAAATTTATACTTATTACTTGCTTTTTATATTTGTACTTTTAAAATACCTTTTGTATTTGTCTCTGTGTATTTATCTACAGGGACTGGCAATTCTCAGAACATGCCTGCGCTACAAAGAAGACTTCCAGAGTGTGTTCTGTACACTCTTTTCTATTCAGGTCCCTGCTATTTTGTAAAATAATCAAATACACACCAGAGCACAAACCTGTGTTGAGCCACCCTCATGTCTTTCTGACCCAATGACTATGATTTATAGAGGGGAATGGCTTTGGGTAAGATCATGAGAACAGTAGCTAAAAATAGAGTGTAATAATGAAGCAGCTTAGGAGATGTGTCTTTAAATCCCTTCTCCAAAAGTAAGAAGATTTTAATTTGGATCTTGCAGGTGCATTTTGTGGGAAATGACTGACACAGCCTAAGTGCTTTTCCAGGGAGAGTTCATGGCTGACAATAAGTAATAGCTCTCACCCTACTCTTAGGCAATACCCTGCTCAGCCTGCTGATTTTTGTGACTCGTATTCCTAATGGTTGACTCTCACCATGTAATGTGAACAAAGATGGGAGTCTAAGCTGAGTCTTTGGATTCCACTTGTGTCCTTACACAATCAACAGAAAGAAATGGGACTTTCCAGAGGGCAGCATTAGTCCCGAAGTAGACAAAATTACTGGTGATGCTTCAGTTTCTTGGTTATGCCTTTAAAAGGTATAAGAAGGATTTGAGATTTTGTGGATCTGATCAAAGTACCATTTTCAGAAAAGAGAGCAAGATCTTCTCAGGATTATATCAGCAAACACTTTTGGCAGCAGTGTGTATCCATGCCTTACCAAATAACATGATGCAGAATGACTGGGTGAGGCTCTGATGTTTCAGACCAATTGACCAGGGATGTGTCTCGTGGTATACTTGTAGACGTAAGACATAATTATTATTTTCACTGGATCTTGTTTTTTTTCAGATGAAAGTGTCTGTGAAGCTCTGAAGAACTATCTGAAATATCTGTAGAAGTTATGAAGCTGGCATCATAACCTACCACCCAGATGTTTCAAAGTGTATATGTTACATACCTTGCGATGACAGAGAGAGGATCTAAAGACACAACACACTTTAGGTAGTGTTGAAAAATGTAAAGTGAAGATAGCTGAATCTGAAGCAATATTTTTCATACTGTCCTTTGAGAGCAACCTTTGCAGTGAACTATTGCTAAATCTCCACCCAATTTTTCTTCCAGGAGCAACTAGTTGCTTCACTTGAAAATGAAACAAAAAGTGAATTAATGTCTACATAGCATGGATAATTGATTAATATTTATTTAATTAAGTGGCTCAACATTGTGCAGATTAACTGGGAAGCTAAATCATTTGACCATGCACAGTTACTGAATGAGTCAAGAAATTCCTTGAGGATAACTGATGATCTGGTATTGACCCTGAGTTGAGCTCTAACTGGATTATTACAAGTAACTTTTCATTGCTATCAGTTTTTATGAAATCAGGAGCATCAAATTCCCAACTTTATGGTCCATGTAAACACAAAACTTGGAAAGCACTCTGAGATACACCATTCCTCCCCTGAGCCTGCTCCTCAACACCTGCAGGCCTGTTCTTGGATATAGCAAACTGGGATTTGTAGCTCTAGAATTCTGCAGGGTAAAGGGATTTAACATCTGTTAAATTTTGAGTTTGGGTGTCTGTCTTTTTGTTTAAATTAGGAGAGTATTTTAATTGAAGTATTAACAACCCTTTAGGCCTTTAGACTCTCTTCCAGTGGGAAATGGCTGTCATACATTCCACGCTGTTATCCCAGATGGTAGTACGCTGCCCATATTCAAATATTTTTCTTTTGGGATCTAAGCAACACTTGACTAATATGTATAATTAAATACGTACACACATGTGCACAGTGCCTGCACAACCAGCTATTATCAGCAATTATGCTGGAAACAATGACAAAGTTTATGTAGAATTGTTATAGTCAAAAGGCTGTTGGCAGAGCCAGCTCCAGGCTTTCCAGTGATGTAGGCAGTGGTGGCAGAACAGGTGGTGGATGAGGAAAGCTGGAAGGAGTTTACTGGGTCTGAGGTCATGATGCCAAGGTGGAGAGAAAAGCTATGAAGGAAAAGAAGGAGATCTTTACTGCGAGAGAAGAAATCACCAGCCGCTATAATGAGAGGTGGTGACTGGCGTGGAAAAGAAGTTTTACAAGGAAAGGGAATCTTCAGGGAGATTTGAGTTAATGGAAAGTATACTACCCTCTTCCTGTCCTTTTGCCCAACTGTGGTTGCCAGCCTTTTTGCATAACCTGTGTGTGCATAGACTATTTAAAAAAATGCAAGCATGTTGACAAAAGTATTGCAAACTACTCTCCCAGTATAAACCATATAGACAAAGGTCACAGTCTGCTTCACTGAATAATGCTGAATAAAATGGCTCACTGGAAGATTCACCAGGAAAATATAAATCTGGTCAAAAAAATCTTTATTGGAAATAGTCTACTTTACATCCAAAATGTGTATATTCAAGAACCTGGAGTCACATTACCTGAACTGATATCTATTGTTGTATTAATATAAAGGAAAAAAAAGAGTCTTCCAAGCAGCTAAGCCCTAAAGCATGCAGCATATTAAGGTGCAATTAAATATTAACACCTTGAATTGCACCCAGAAGCATATATGGAGATAGTGCAATCTTGGAAGCCCTGCAGTAATGTGCTAGTTTTGACTACAACTTTTAAGCAAGACAACAGCTGCTTTGCCAGCTTGTAGCTTCCCCATATTTTTTGAAGTAGCAAAGGTTGCGTGGTCATGCAGCGTGAAAGCCAGAAAAATATCAGTGGTTGTGTATGTCTATATAATGAGTAGTTATTAGTATTTGTGTCAAATCCACATAAATCCAAATCTAAATAAAATCGTCAGGCAGACAGTAGAACCTTCATGCTGCAAATTTCTCTTACAAAAGACAAATTTCTCTTACAAACAGTGTCACTGAAGGAAAATATGGCCAAGATACAAACCTTTTTTTTTTTTTTTTTTCAGCAAACGAATATAATTTTAACTGTGTGTCACGAGGAGTTGAGTCTAAACTAGCAAAGCGTTCTATCTTATGCTCTTTCCTTCTGATTCAGAAGATGGCAAACTAGTAGGATTTTAAGGAGGATTTAAAAGGTAAAAGGTAAAACTCTATCTAGATAGCTTGCAGTTTGGAAATCTTACAATGAAAAAAGGAAATAGGATATTAATACTGCTCAGACAGATTGCAGCAGTGTAGCCTGAAGACAGTCTTTCACTATCTTGGCAAGCAGGTTAACTATTAGTCTACTATGTAATGAGGGGGCATAAACCAAAGCAGAGTTGCCCGCTTTCAGGAAAAAGTTCTAGTTTTTTACAGAACAGCATCACATCACAGAAGAGGAAAAATGTCTCTGGCTTGAAAATGTAAGTGAAATTTTTCTCAGACTCTCTGTGTTTCTCCACTGACTAATTCCAGGCAGGAGTATGTCATTAGGAAGCAGTGTTCAGGTTACTGGCTGCTTTGGGTCCTGTTTTGAGACTTGGTGCTTTGTCTGGCACTGTATATATTCCTAACACCTATCTCAGGGTTTTGGACTTCATTTGATATGCTTAAAGAATATGTTTCATGGCACGTCTTTTAGATCTCTCAATTCTTTGCCCTTAAAGACAGATAAACAATTAAGCAACAACATCTTTCAGGTACTGTAAGTTCCATGAAACATAGTAATAATCCACGTATGGTGCCAAAAAAGAAGGGAAAAAGTGGAGCCAATAAAAGTCTATGGGAAGAGGAAAGTTTAGGTAGAAAAAGAATGCTGAAAGCTCTGCTTCTGACATCTACCACTGCAGAAATCAAGGTTATCATCATGTAGTCAGTGTAAATACCTGCAATACATCAGTGTACTGGTATAAAAGAGAATGTCTTACTCTAGTGGCTAAACACATCAGCCATGACACATATAATTTCACATTGGCCAAGTAAGTTATGCAAAAAAACACCCTCATGTCTTACTACGCAGACCAACTTGATGGCTTATAAAAGGGTCTTATAGGAAAGATGGAGAGGGACTTTTTACCAAGGACTTGAAGGAAGAATTTTTTTACAATGACAGTGCTGAACAGGTTACCTAGAGAAGTTGTGGATGCCCCATCATTGGAAGTGTTCAAGGTAAGGTTGGACAAGGCTTTGAGCAACCTGATCTAGTGAAAGATGTTCTTGTCCATGGCAGAGGGGTTTGAACTAGATGATCTTTAAAGGTCCCTTCCAGCCCAAATTGTTCTGTGATTTTATGATTGTATGCCCATTTGAAAGGGTCTCAGCTCATTTTAGGTTGGGCAGTGCTCTGACATTATACATCTAACACATACTGGTCCTCCAAAATACTTAAGATGACCCTAGGAAAATGATGGAGATTGTGCTCTGGATACTAAAGGGCCACACATTTATGTGGCTCCACAGAATCTGTGGCCAGAGATTTAATGGCACAGATTTTACATAAGTAGAATAAGTAGGTTTCAATAACATAAATACTTGAGATTCTTTCTTACACCTACACATGAACGCCTTGCTTTGCCTTGTTTTGACTTGTGTTTCCTTTCCTTGCCTCACCTTTTAAAGGATAAAAAGAATGAGAGAGGAAGAAGAAAGTTTTCAGAACATAAGTAAATATAAGCTTCGGGAAACACTATTGACCTGAAATTTCTAATCTGAAATAGTTATCAAGCAATGAAGACAGCATATAAAAAGGATCCAGTTAACTTTTTTCTTTTTTTTTTTCCTTTTAAAAACTACTAGAAAAGCTAACATTTTATAATCCTGGATCCTCTGGAAGCACAAGAATTTTACAAGAATTCCTAATCATACGACTAATTACTATATTATTATGCCTTCTTGGGTAACACAATGCTGCTGTTTGGAGATGACCAGAACCTTATGTATTTGATAGAAAATAAATTATAAATTTTTAAAGGCATTGTAAAGCTAGTCTGTGTACAGGGAAGAAAGAATTTAGCCTTTTGTTGTTTTCTGTTTTTATATCAACAGTAACACAGAGACATAAAGGCCTCAGCTATAAGTAGTTATGAAAGTAATATATCTGAAACAGTTTGGAAAAAAATATAGCAGACAGTTGCATATGTAAAACTGGGTTATTACCAAAGGGACTGCTAAATTTGCAAACTTGAGTACATATAGAAGGGAGAGAAATACTGAATAAGGGGAATTAAGTTTCATAAACTACTGCTGCTTGAATGCTTTTTTTAAAAACAACACCTTTCTTTTAAAAAACAACAAGAACTTAAACTAAATGATGATGTGGAATATCTTCACCATGTTCTTATCACTAAGCTTGAAATAAAAGATGCTGCCACTAGAGATCATTGTTGCTCTTTGCAGAAGAGGCCAGCGTTGTGTTTATTTTAATACATATCAGTAGATGCAGGCCTGTTCTTCACAGAATGCATTTCGTAATATTAAAAGAAAAACACAACCAGAAATTACTTCCAGCTCCAGCGTTTCTTCTGTAAAATTTAATGGCACAATAATCATAGAATCATAGATTCTAATCATAGAAATAATAGTTTGGGTTGGAAGGGACCTTTAAAGGTCATATAGTCCAATCCTCCAAATAACAAATGGCGTCCTAGACATTTCTGTCTCAACACCAACATATCACTGATGACTTGAAATAACTGTAGAAATAACTGTAGGCTGGACAGTGTCAATCCTAGACATAGTTCTTACGAGAAATATCAGCTATTTCCCTTAAATCACATAATTTTTAATGTAATTTACTCCTTTCAAAAAGCTCCTTTGGCACTACCTGTTTATAACTGTAATGAAACTATAAAATTTGAGAACATTTCTCAAGCTTGATAAAAAAATATTTTTGTAAACAAATCTTTCTTTTGCTACAGTCTCTTTATTATAAAGTCTGTATCTGCAACAATTTTTTTTTATGCAGTATTAGTTGTGACATAGATTTTTGTTCTTCTGAATAACTGTGTAATTTCAGTTTTGAATCTTTATGCAGACAGTGAAGTTAATGTAAAACCTCCCATGGAAATGTTATTAGTCTCAGAGTATTTTGGATACAATGCTTTACATTGCAGTAACATCAAGAGTATAGTAAAAATATATCAGGTGGGAATAAAATAGAAAATGCTTCCCTCTTTTTTCCCCAGTTCCTGCTCAAGTGGAAAAAAAAAATAAATAATCACAGAAACAATGTCTGCAATGGAGACACTGAGATTAAATCTTCAATCCACTAACAACGTTCCTTTTGAGTTTAGTAAAGCCAAGACTGAATAACATTCATATTTCTATATATTGGTATTCAAAGATCTTAGAGTTCAACACTGAAACAAGCTTGTTTTCTTCTGTAACCTGGTTAGTTAAAGTGTAGCTGCCAATAAGCATCTTCAGGTAAATGTGCTCACCATTAAACAACAGTTGGACACCATAAAATAAGGCAAACTGCCTCTTCCCCTTCCTAAAAAAAAGAACAACAAAGTAATCCTCTCTCTAAGAGCTACAACTATTTTGTGTAATAAATAATCATCCCTTCATCAAAACAGGGGAATGTTTCTCAGGAAACATTATCTGCAAAATAAAAAAGGGGAAATGCCAAATGATAACTGATCAAAGGGGTAACTATGCATATCAACAAAACAACTAAATCCTATAGTACATTAAAATAATCCCAAGTGTACAATTGGCAACACTAACTATACTGACTTCTGAAGTATGAAGGATTTTTAATTTAGGGCTCCCTATGGTGATATGTTGTTTGTTTTAATGATTGTTGATTGTTTCAGTGATGTATTTCAAAATATGTCCCTAATCTTTTGAGATTTTTTTGTCCTCTTGGGATGTATTTCCAATTGTTTTAATATGACACATGTACCATTTAACTGTACCATGGTTTATTTTTGAGATTTTGATGTACCCAAGCTTTTCCGAAGTGTTTTTAAAACCATATACATTGGCTTTCAAAATCAAAATTGCAATCTGGAATAAGTAGAAAATAAGCTCATCACTTTATAGGATCATGTACAAGCTGACTGCACCATGCTTAGGTCTGTTCCAAACTGAGTGACCTAATTTGGTTTGTGTAGTACTCGAGCAGGACAAAAGGCCCTTAAAAGTGTCCATTTAATGTCCATGATTGCATACATAAAGCACTGAGGTTCAAGCCACAAAACCACACTTTCTTCTTGTTTTTCCCTCACTGGCTGTTAGTATTTCAGTGAACTTTAGAATCTTTGTCAAGCAAGACTTTGATTCTTCTTTGGGTGGTGTAAAGGACCTATCAGTTACCCAACTTACAGGTAAAATTACAACATTCTTTCACAAGGTAATTTCAAGAAATAATTTATTTGGCTCTCTGGGGGGAAAAAAAGTTATTATTTCTTTCTTCCTAGGCTTTTCCTGTTTCTTCTTCCCTCTCCATCCCAAAGAGAAGATATGGCTTCTGTACTGACTTACTGGGCTAGCAAATGTGTTTTAAACACTTCAATTTGAATTAATTTTGAGGTGCATACAAGTCCTTCCTAATGTCAAGACATCAGAAATTTTAGTCCCCAAATATAACTGGGTGCTTATATATTTGCATGTTTCTCATACAGAGACACATGAAGTCAAATTGCTGTGTTACTCATGTCGAGGGACTGTACAAATATTAATTATTTTCTGTAAGACTAAATTTCTCCCCACCTCTCTCCCTCCATTCAAGACAGATTTCCTAGTGTGCAGGGAGAATTCAGTTTGAAAGTTAGTATGTTTCCAGGTTATACTGCCTCTCCAGAAGGAAACTTAAAAGACCTTCATGACCCTTAGAGAAAATGAGAACAAATATATGAGAAACAGAAAGTAGTGTGAAAAAAAGCAGGTTTTGCTTTCCTACCATGTAATTTAATAGCATGTCCCAGAGTTAACAATAAATATGCACAGAACGGTCCAGTTGACAAATAAATAAAAGACAATGAAAAGGAGACTCAGAGCTTCAAAAGAAGGAGATTAGTCTATCAATATTAAGCTATTTTTTTGTATTTTCATGTCTTCAGTGTGGTTTTAAAAAAACAAGGGTTACTGGATGCCAAAATGGCAATTGCCATATGGTAGTAGACATCTTTGGCATACTTTGATCCTCTCTTTCATCTCTTCTTGGTTACCTGCATCTTTTACCTACAGTCAAGATTCAACAGCAAGGCCTAGTAGAATTTAATATCCTTCTTCACCTTCACACTAACAAGCAGTGGTTTAATTTCTTACAAATCACAATGAAAATCGACTAAAGTCTGCATAATATATTTCATGGTAATAACACTATTCATAATAGATGAATAAAGCCCACATGCTTGCTTCATTACTTTGTCTTTGCATTGCCCATAAAAACAGTTAAAACCTACTTCTTTTTCTAAATTAACATCACTGCACTTCTGATGTTAACTAAAAACAAAAATACAGTGGAACACTTTTTTTCCACCATATAAGCCTGCTATATATCTCCCAAATTGTTGAGACACCTATTTTGGGGGGCAATAAATACAAAGGAAGAAAAGTACAGTATATCTTTTGATATGGATTCTTGATGTGAGTGATTATAATTTTAACAGATGCTACATTGTTTGATGAAACATTTTAGATTCTGAATGAAGAGTCCTTGAAGACCAAGAATGAAAATAATGTCTTACATGTGCAAAATAAATCTGACTTCTCAAGTACAATAGTCATTTACTGCTATCCAGAGTGCTGTGTAATGCAGTCATCACAGAGTTCATCAACAGACAATAGAAGATAATTCTTCTTCCTTGTGAAAGAATTATCTCCTCATATTTTATAGGTGCTGGGCCAAATCCTTCAGTCCTTACTCCAGGATTGATTTCTCAGACCTTATTCATGGTAGATAGGGGTACTTCAATCCATGTCAATGAAATACTGTTAACTCCTTCATTAAGATGAATAAAGATACCAGTTCTCAGGCAAAGGAGACAATTGAGGGGTGAGTAATGAATGAACATTTTGGCTGGTAAGGAACAAAACCTTTAATATATATTTAAACTATTCACTTCATACAGGAACAAATGTAATTTAAGTATATAGTATTTGACCTGACCTTTGAAGCATTTCTTGAGGAGTCTGTAAGAATTTGTATAATAATCTGAAAAGAGAACGAGAGTCTGGACATTAATTACTGCATATTTGCAAAGTATTTATTGCCCATGAAAATAACATTGGTTTTGTTGTTTCCATCAAAGTGAAAAGTTCAGACCCTTGTTGTACACATTATTCATTCTCACTTAGCAGTTCATTTGACTTCAAAATGACAACATCGAAATACATAGTGTATGTGTTTATGAAAGTATACAGCAATTAGCCCTTATAATTTCTATCAGCCTTTAATAAATATTACAGAGAATAAATAGCAAATGGTATCACTTTGGGGAAAAAAAAAAACAACCCTGAAAGATAAATTTATGGAAATGTAGCAATATTTTATTTCACAGTTAACATTTTAATATCTAGAAATAATCTGAACAATACTGTCTTGCCCTATTAACTCTTTGGAGTAATTTGTTTCTACTTTGAGTCTGCATACTCTTTCATGTTCTCTGAGCATAGGATTAAGCAGAAAACAGCAGTACAAGACGTATGTTTACAGAAGCCTGCTGTGTCAAATCTGATATTTCTGGGTTTGAACTATTTTTTCTTAAATTTTACTACCAAAAATAAAGTTTATTTCTAAGTAGGAAAAATGCTATTTGAAATAAAAATCACAAAATGGAAATATTGAAGACAGACAAAATTCACACCTATGAGTAATTTTAACCAAGAAATTAATACTCTAGCTGTGTTTACAAACGAGCCCTTTCTTCAGCAAAAAGCATATTAAAATCTGTAGTATACGAAATACCTCTTGTGTTAAATTACAATGTCTGGTAGAAGGCAAGAGTAAGGTCACTGTAGCTGATAAACATAGTTATGCAAATGTGTTATTGTGAGAAGGCACTGAACAGGGTTAAAAACTGTGCTAAGCAGAAGGTCAATCAGAAATTTCATGGGTCTTTCTGGCATTAAAATCTATAAAAGTGAGGAGGTGAGCAAGGAAGAAAATTAAGATGAAAGTACGTTTTCATTTTTTAATTTCAGTCTGTTTGATGAATGAAAAAATATTGTTCTGGTAGGAAAAAGATGTCACCAACAATTATATTTTCAGAATACTCCCCTCTATTTTATTAAAATGTTTGCAAATTCACCATATTTTCAAGTTTCTCTATACCCCTCAAGCACTGCGATATCTAGTAGCCTCTCTAAGATTCTTCAGCTCTAGATTTCTCAGAAGCTCCCTGATTCAACATCACAATGACTAGATGGATTTAATTTGTAGTGCTCATTTCAAGCATTATGCTTATACTTAAGGAGCTTGTTCTTTAGGTTGTGAACAGATTTTGTTTCAAAGACAACAGAGAGAAGAACGAGCCTTAGCTGGGATCTACTGAGTTAGTAGGGACCTCACCAGGGATTTTGTGTGCTTGCAACTGTTTTACTCCTGGGCAGGAGGCAGTCTGTCATGCTGATGGGGGCCAGACAGAGTAAACAACCTTATTGGGTACATACACCAAGGTTTATTTAAGAACCAGCAAGATTAGGGCTTTCACTCCACTTATTAGTGGCACACACTTGCTCAGTTTCCCCAGCGTTACACTCTGGGTTTCAGCTTCCCCTCACCACAGCTGGGTTCCTGCTGGTTTGGGAAAATCAGGCAGAAAGTCACGTCTTTTTGCACTGTGCTGCTGCTGGCTGTTACCTGTCTTGGGGGTCACCAGGCAAGGTCCCTGGGCATCCCCATTCCTTCTACTCCATGCATCTGTCTGACATCTGGGATCTTCACCTGCTTCCCAGATCTTTCCTCCAGCAGGGTTTTTCACCTTATTCTTTCCAGGTCACCTCCTGGTCCCTGAAGTCACTCCTTCTTTTTGAAAACTTTTTTTTTTTTTTTTAATTTCTTTACTTTCCAGAACTTCCAATCTCCAGTGTTCTCAATCTAGTTTATATGCAGAAACACAATGCCTGCTTAGTGTCCTAGTTGGTGGATCTGTCTCATGCCTCTTTATTAAACAGAATATTCAGGAAGTGCCACTTTTGTTCAGTCCAATTGATATCGAAATTTGCAACTAGCCTGTATCAGTTGCAACTAGCATGTAGCAGGCTTCCTCTTGAGAATTCAAAAGTTCAGGTTTGGACACTCACCCTCAACACACACAAAATTACCTGTTGCCTTCCAGCAACTTGGTCTGAATGAGCATCAGGAGCATGTTTCTGCCACTGGGATAAATAAGACCCCATAGATGGAAGAGGTGAAGAAGAGTCATCTTGATCTCAAGTCTCTGTGGATGGTGGATCACCATGTTTGAGTAAATGGCAATATACTGAGTTTTCCTCATTTTTACACCTTTTTTAACACTTCATTACACTGTCCACAGAGGTTCAGCAGAGTGAGGCAAAGGTTGCTATTCCTTCTGACACACATCTGTGCAGTGCCTGCTGTGAGATTTACAGCTCCAGGAGGCCCGTGCACTAATCCTTCACTCTGGCAGAATTTTGTCTGTACTGTGTGTTACAAATGAGAGAGGAAAACCACTGTTCTGAATTTTCCTTCCAGGCTGATACTGCAAAAGAACGATGAGCATGAAGGACATACAGAAGGGTATTTCACCAGCTTGGAGTGAGATGCAAGAAAACCCTATCACTAAGTGCCGCATTGAACACAAGAGGCACTACAAACAATAGATCAAACACAGAACAGAACTGATGTATGAAGTTAAATGAAGGAACTCTTTTCACTTCGGGAGGGAGAACAAATGGACTAGAATATGTTCACCCTACACAGAAGAGGTTTTGAGTACAAGTAAACAATGAGAACAGTTTTGCCCAATTCTTCAATTTCTCTTATAGTCTCTCTACGTGGCTTTCTCCGAGATAGCTTACAGAATAAATAATGCTGATATATAAAACTGGAGAAATGTCTCTCAAACTACATAATGAAGACATGCCACTGTCATTTACGTTATGTAAAAGGCACACCATGCAGCAATACTTTATCTTGTCTATAGGTGGCAGCAGAAGACTTAGTCTCCTGAACAGCTCACTATAAATGGAACCGTGTTTAAGAAAGTTATTTGTACACTAAAGATGAATATTCTCTTAATAATACATGAACATTATTTAACAGGAACTATAGAGTCAATAGAATGCGAACAATGACTCCCCCTCTCCAAAAAAAAGCCATTGCAGCCAGAACTAGTCCTTTTCTTCAATGAAGTGAAAAGCTCGTTCAATTTGCTCAGCGTGGGAGTCTTTGTCATTTTAACTGGATGGCACAATAGATATTGATAAAAATAAAAGTCTTTTAACGTAATAGCAATGCAAGACAATACCAACAAAGTGTCTTGTCTGTCAGCAATAGCCATTAAAAATGTATTAAAACATGCATTCAGATCTTTTATTTCCTAAAAATAAAAAAGGTTGGTAAGTGCTTACATGCAAAAACCTTCTCATAAGAAAAGAAAGAAAGAGAGACAGAGAGCTCAGGAAGGAGGCCACCAGATCTAGACATGGAAAACAAAGCAAAGTAAAGGAAAAAAGCCCATGAGACCAAAAAAAAAAAAAAAAAAAAAGGCAGCTCAATGACTAGATTAAGCCAGAGATAAACATAACTCTAAACAATGCAATAGGCTTCATATATGCTTGAGCAAAATATAATTTAAAGCTTCTGTCTGTCTATAAAAATACCTTTCTTCTTTTACTCCACTATAAATATTAGTTACTTTCTAGAATTAAGAATTGTTGTTCACTAGAAGGAATTGTAAGTATTTCAAGTAAAATATGCATTTGTGCAAAACTGTGATCCTTTTAACAGCATAGTAGTAAACAAAGGGGGAAAAAATCCTCCATGAAAGCATTGCCTTGCTTTCACTTACTGACCCTGCTAAACTGTTTGGTACATAAGTGAAGTATACATGGCGGATTGTCTAGTAAACAAAAAGGAGAGCTTTCGCTGTGGGAGAATGTTGGGGAGAGCACATGAAAGGATCCAGTACAGTCCGTGGTAAGATTTTCCGATGAAACAGCTAGTGAGGAAGGAACCGTTGTTTTACAGTGCCCCACAAGGTTCAAAGCATACATATTAAAACAACTTGCAGATGTAGGTTGTGCAAAATATTAGGGACAGTACTTGCTAAACTCAGTTTGCTCAGCTATTTCTTCTCTTTCAAAAATTCGTAAGTCCTGTAAATCCTCAGAGCCCACTGTCTAATTATACTGGGCATCTTGTATACCTTCTCATTAAAAACTAACCTCCTATTTTAATGACTTGGTTGAAATCCTTTGAAGATCAGACTGTTAGTGACTGAATGTTGTACTCTGAATACTCCTTCATGCTGCCTTCATCCCTTTATTCCTTTCTGAGCTTTGGCCATTTCTTTTCATTTTTTTCTTTAAACCAATTTTAGATGCCTTACCTGACTCCAAGGGAAAAACACTGAGGTGCTTCGTTTGAAGGCCACTTCTGCACCCTGAACACAATGGGTCGGTCTGAGTTAAGTGTTTAGGTTGCTTTTAGCTAATGGGAAAGAATCTCTTATCTGTTTAGCTGAGGCAGTTGCTGAACAGATGTATCTCTGACACAGTGCAGTATTTACAGTACCATATCTTTAACAAATTGGGTTATATTCATTCCTGGGATAATTCCAACTGACTTCATTCAAATTACACAAATGATTAATTTGTGCTCTGGGTTTCAGATGATAAACCCTCCCCCAGTTTTGTAGATGGTGTATTTTCTTTATCATCAGTTTCTGGCTAGGATCACTATAGTTTGGACAATCATTTTAATTCACCATTTGAGTTTTTGGTTTATGTTACACATCCAAGTCTCAGCCTTAATAAGGGGCTTAGAAATCAGGAAATAGATTTTTTTTCTTCTCTGATTTGCTTCTTTTAAAACTTTACTTTTTCAGATCCTTTATAAGCCCTTTTAATGCCCTTCTGTAGATTTTCCACAAGCATTTTAGTCATAACTGTTACTCATTTCAATTACAGGTGTTCTCTTTCTGTACTTTAGGGGTTTCTTTAATGTCAGGAGAATGAAGAGTACTTTCTTCATTCCACATGGACACCTCTAGGGTCTCCCAAACAAGGAATTCTAACACTGAAATAAATAATAAAATGCTGTTTCTTTTGGAGGTAAACATCATTCTTTTTCTGCTTTTTATCATCATAAATCAAATATAGGCTTTACATGGAGTTTCTCTTACAAAACCAAATATATTGACAACAGCATTTAAATAAGTGAGGAAGTGTAATTAATATGCAAGTTATTTCATTTGCAAAATGTCTACAGGTAATAATTTATGCATTATTTAGTAGATCTTATGTATCTTACCATAGCAAAATACAGAGAGGGACATACTGTGATACTTTGGCTTGCAACAAATGGTACTTTACTCCATAAGCTTTCTCATTTATTCCAGTCAAAGTAACATGTTTTATATCAAGAGAAAAACATACATGAATCTTCCTTATTTCCACATTGAAAAGATGAAAATACAACTTGCTAAGAAAAACCCAAAGTTTAAAATTCATTACAAATTATCCTGGAAATTATATTTTGTTTATTTTGACAGGTGCAGAGAAAAATTCATAAAATATTTCATCTCCATATTGAACATAATGGGAAATAGCGACATTATTTTGATACATGGTTTTGCTAACAAGTTTCAAGATGAAATATTGCCTATCATAGAAAATACACCTATTCACAAGCAAAAAAAAAAAAAAAAAAATTTGCTAGCTTTAATAAAAGCCAGGGCTTACTGATTAAATAACATTTTATATTCAAGAGATTCTCTAACATAAAGGCCTTTATTGAAAAGGTCTGATGGGCTGAGAGAGAAGTTTTATTTATTTTATAGGTGCTTTTCTTAAGTACAATTCCCTTATGCTTAGAATAAACCTGGAGTTAAGAAAGCGTGAGTGGAGCTCTTATTGAAACAACTCTGCATCAAAACACAAATAACTTTCTATTAGCCATGTCACTAGGTTAAAGAACAGGTAGGCGGAATCCAAGCAATTATCAGGGAAACATTGGAACATTCTTCTAAACAACCCTGACCTTAATAACTTGTTTAAAGATCTTCTCCTGATGGCTTATGGAAGAAGCCCAACTTAAAAGACAAAAGTGTACTCTTAAAGTGCATTGTTCATCACTGTAGACCCTCAGTGGCACAGCTACACGATGGCAATTACTTTTGTGATGACTGTGACCATGTAATTCAACCCCCAAATAGAAGTGTTTTATTTTATCACCCTATTAGAGGAAAAAAAAATCCTCTCCTATTTAATGAATAATAACATGCACTACAAAGAATGTTTCAGTAGTGTATCCAACCAAATGTCCTTGCACTCCAGTTAGTGTGTGGATCAGACCACAAAAATTACAACGGAACAAATGTATAAAGAATCTGCTTTTCGTTAGTGGAAATGATGAAACCTCTCAGCAAGCTGAATATGCTAACACTGGGAGAGATTCTAATCTGAGGTACTCAGCATACAAAGCTTCTTAGTTCAACAGCAAATGTGTTTATGAGCTTCTGAAGCCACCTATTCAACACTTCTCAGGTGCAAGGACTCATCCTTCTAAAATGATGAAGTTTGTAAAGGAACAAAGAGGATCTTCAGTCACAATTTCTTTCCACAGGACAGGCAGAAGTAAAACAACCACCACCACAAAAAGTTAAGTTTATATATTTAATTTATAAATACAGGTAATTTATGTCATTTAAATAAATAAATTCTTTGTTACTTCTTTAGATTTCAGTAGTGCAATACAGTGAGAGAGTGCTACAAATGTTACACATGATATTCAGCTGTGGAAATACACAGCCAAGGCAGAAATATTTAAAATAGTGACAGATCATTCTTCTAGCACAATATCTTGTACTGATACTTGGCCAGAAGATTTAGAGACACTGCTTGCATTATGTGACAGAGTGCAGTTACTCTTTCTTCCAATCTTTTCTATTTGTCTTCTTTTTTCTAATCTACTATGGAGAGAAGTGATCTGATTTCCTGGCTCGCAGAGGTAGGAGAAACTTCAGCCTTTGTACAGATGTCTCATTCTAGAGTAAGTCCCATTCCTCTGGGCTGCTGTAAGATCCCAGCATTTCTGTGACTCACTTGGTAGTTGCATTGACTACCCTGCACCTAAATTTTAATGTAGAGTACTGTTATAGGTGGGAACATTCATGTGAGACGTATTAAACCGTCCTTGTCTCAGTAACAAAGACATGCTGTTTAGTTCTGATTGTTCTCTCTAAATCTCCTGCTATCTCTATAGCCACAAAGATTTAGTTATAGATTAGATTTACATACTAAATAACAGCACTTTAGATAAATAGCAACTGTTATGGTTAGCTCACAACATATAGATAGAAAAACATCTGCTGTGAAAGTATAACTTTTTGTCATGGGTTAACCCCAGCCAGCAACTAAGCACAACGCAGCTGCTCACTCGCTCCCCCCCCCCCACCGTGGGATGGGGGAGAGAATTGGGAAAAGAAGTAAAACTTGTGGGTTGAAGTAAGAATGGTTTAATAGAACAGAAAAGAAGGAACTAATAATGGTAATGATAACACTAATAAAATGACAACAGAAATAATAAAAGGATTGGAATATACAAATAACAGACAGTGCAATTGCTCACCACCCACCAATCGACGCCCAGTTAGTCCCTGAGTGGCGATCCTCCCATCCCCACTCCCCCCAGTTTATATACTAGATGTGACGTCCCATGGCATGGAATACCCTGTTGGCCAGTTTGGGTCAGCTGCCCTGGCTGGGTCCCCTCCCAACTTCTTGTGCCCCTCCAGCCTTCTTGCTGGCTGGGCATCAGAAGCTGAAAAATCC
>JAVJGG010000008.1:19238941-19249774 GCA_035590195.1 Aviceda cuculoides | reverse complement strand
AGCTGAAAAATCCTTGACTTTAGACTAAATATTACTTAGCAACAACTGAAAACATCAGTGTGTTATCAACATTCTTCGCACACTGAACTCAAAACATAGCACGGTACCAGCTACTAGGAAGACAATTAACTCTATCCCAGCTGAAATCAGGACACTTTTGTTTGATTTTTCTCATATTGTTTATAGAAATAGGCATTTACACTTAAAGTGCAAAGCAAATTGTTCCAATGTTTCATCATTCAGACTGCTAAACCCCAGCCTGTACTTCTAAAGATAATTTACCTTGCTTAAGCTTTTACCTCTGAATTTTGTATAACTGGTGGGTTAATAAATTGTTCATTGTTAGACATTTCTACTCAGATAGGTGTCTACAAACTATATAAATGTAATCTTTTGTGGATATGCTGAATAAATCCAGCTTCTTAGTGAAGCTGATTTCCAGTTCTTCACTCACAGAACCACAAAGTGGCTGAGGTTGGAAGAGACCTCTTGAGATCATTTAGGCCAAACCCCCCGCTCAAGCAGATCACCTAGAGCCAGTTGTACACAGCTACAGAACCATAGAATCATAAAATCATTTGGGTTGGAAGGGACCTTTAAAGTTCATCTAGTCCAACCTCCCTGCCATGAGCAGGGACATCTTCAACCAGATCAGGCTTCTCAGAGCCCTGTCCAATGTGACCTGGAATGTTTCCAGGGATGGGGCATCTACCACCACACTAGGCAACCTGTGCCAGTGGATCACCACCCTTATCATACAAAATTTCTTCCTTATATCTAGTCTAAATCTAAACTCTTTTAGTTTAAAACCATTGCCCCTTGTCCTATCGCAACAGGCCCTACTAAAAAGTTTGTCCCCATCTTTCTTATAACTCCCCTTTAAACATTGAAAGGCCACAATAAGGTCTCCCTGGAGCCTTCTCCAGGCTGAACAACCCCAACTTTCTCAGCCTTTCCTCATAGGAGAGGTGTTCCAGCCCTCTGATCATTTTTGTGGTGCTCCTCTGGACCTGCTCCAACAGGTCCGTGTCCTTCCTGTGCTGAGGACTCCAGACCTGGACACAGTACTGCAGGTGGGGTCTCATGTGAGCAGAGTAGAGGGACAGAATCACCTCCTTCGACCTGTTAGTCATGCTGCTTTTGATGCAGCCCAAGATACGGTTGGCCTTCTGGGCTGCAAGTGTGCATTGCTGGCTCATGTCCAGCTTTTCATCCACCAGTACCCCCAGGTCCTTCTCAGGAGGGATGCTCTCAATTCCTTCATCCCCCAGCCTGTACTGATACTGGGGGCTGCTGCAACCCAGGTGCAGGACCTTGCAATTGTCCTTGTTGAACCTCATGAGGTTCATATGGGCCCACTTCTCAAACTTGTCCAGGTCCCTTTGGATGGTATCCCATCCCTCAGGATGGTGTCAACCACATCACTCAGCTTGGTGTCTTCTGCAAATTTGTTGAGGGTACACTCGATCCCACTGTCTGTGTCACAGATGAAGACATTAAACAGTACTGGTCCCAGGACAGACCCCTGAGGGACACCACTTGTCACTGATCTCCACCTGGACATTGAGCCGTTGACCACTACCCTCTGGATACAACCGTGTCAAGTTGGGTTTTGATCACCTCCACAGATGGAGGCTTCATAACCTCTCTGGGCAACCTGTTATAGTGTTTAACCACCCTCAGAGTTAAAAAAAAAAATGTTTTGATATGTTCAGGTAGAATTTTGTGTGGTTTAATATGCACTTCTTGTCCTGTCATTGGACACTACTGAGACTGTCGTGTTTCTTTCTTCATTCTCTCCCATCAGGCTTATATATATTGAAAAGATCCCCCTGAGCGTTCTGTTTTTCAGGCTGAAGAATCCCAGCTGTCTTAGCCTTTCCTCATTAGAGAGATGTTCCAGTCCGTTCATCATCTTTGTGACCCTTTGCTGGACTCTCTCAAGTATGTCCATATCTTTCTTGTACTGAGGAGCCCAGAACTGGACAAAGTACTCCAGATGTGGCCTTACTAGTGTAGAGTAGAGGGGAAGGACCACTCTCAACCTGCTGGCAACATTCTTGTTAATGCAGCCCAGGACACTGTTGGTCTTTTTCACTGTGAGGTTGCATCGCTGGCTCATGATCAGCTTGTTGTCAACCAAGACCCTGAGGTCCTTCTCTGTAGAGCTGCTTATCAGCTGGCTGGAACCTAGCATGTGTTGGTGAATGGGATTGTTCCTCCCTGGGTGCAGGGCTTTGTATTTCCCTTCCTTGTACTCAATGAGATTCCTGTCAGCCAAATTTTCCAACCTGTTAAGGTCCCTCTGAATGGCAACACAACCACCTGGTCCTTCAGCCACTCATCCTGGTTTTATATCATCTGCAAACTTGCTATGGGTGCAGTCTATCTGAGTATCCAGGTCATTGATAAATATGTTGAACAGTATTGCCGCCTGAGTACACTACTATTGACTGGCCTCCAGCTGGACTTTGTGCCACTGATCTCAGCTCTCTGGATCTGATTGTTCATCTAGTTTTAAATCCACCTCACTGTCCACTTCTCTAACTTGTATTTTCTCAGTCTGTTTATGAAGGTGTTATGGGAGACCATGTCAAAGGCTTTACTAAAGTTTGCGTAAATAACACCCATTTCTCTCTCTTTGTCCACCAAGTTAGTCATTTCTTTGTAGAAAGTTCTCAGGTTGGTTGAACATGACTACCCTTTCATAAATCCATGCTGACTACTCCCTTCTTGTTCTTCATGTATTTGGATATTTTCCAGGAGGATTTTCTCCATCACCTTCCCAGGGACAGAGGTGAGACTGACCCACATGTAGTTGCCACAGAGGGTAAGTCTGCCTTCTTGCAAACTTCTGTCTGGTCTGAGGGGCCTCGGATGTATACAGATTTTTTTGTTTTGGTTTGCTTTTTTTTGTTTTGTTTTTCCTGGCCCATGCGTGTTGGTGTGCCTTTCTGCACACCCCCAGTGCCCTGCTGTGCCTCTCTGCGCAGCCCACATGCTTTGGCATGCCTTTCTGCATGACTAAACTGTCTCAATGTGCCACACTCTTTCTTGTTGCTTATTTATTTCTGAAACATCCTATTCTTTCTAAACACCCTTTTAAAAAATTTAAAAAGTAGAAATTTCCAGAGTTTTCTGGTAGTGTTTTCATGAATACCAAGTACAGGTGTAAAAACTTCTGGCATCCTATTTCTGTTTAAGGTTATGTTTGTTCCCTTGGCTACAGCTTTGCATAGGGACCGCATATAGCTAGCTAATGTGGTTCTCTGCTGTGATTTTTAAATCCTCTTCCATCTCAGTAAATTTCAGAATTGAATGTGACTGCATTCTTTGCTCCTGTGTTTATGACCTGTTAAACCACACAAAAATACCTATGATTCATATGATCCTCTTTGTCAAAAAATCAAAGTCTTGTCTACACAGCTGGCCAGGTTTTTTTTATTGTTTAGTATTTATAAATGTTTAACCATCTGGAAATGTTTACCAGTAATCATTGTATTTATTTCTTCATCTTTCTGGACCAGGAAGAAAGGCTCTGCGTATACTACACTAAGAACAGATCTTTATGGCACTCCAAAAGGAACATCACTTGATAATGATTTCCTATTTACTTTTCTCTTTGTGTGACTGCATATAATGAGACAATGAATTTGTATCATGCTTATTCTTTAACAGCTTGACACACAGAAATCAGTCATACGACTTAATGTACTGTAGCAACAGTTAGCTTTATCAATTAAACCTCTACTTTCATAAAAAAAATCAGGTTTGAAAACAAAGTCATTGTATGACAATGGATCACTTCTTTATAATAAGTTGCATGAAAATATAAAAAAGTGCTTTTTATATTTATATATAAAATTTATATTTATATATAAAAGTGCTGAACATTGCCTTTGTAATAATTGCATTCTTTTATTTATTATTGCTGATTGCCATAGCATATTTCCTCTATTTGGAAAGAAATATATGGTTTTATCTTAGAATGTAGAAGATTAATTATTTTTGGTGCAATCATTGTCATCAGGAATAAAGGTTTTGTAGCAGAAATTTAGCAACTCTTTCTTACCTGCATTAGGTCTGCAATACTTAAAAGAGCAAAGTGAAGTAATTAGTTTATTCTGTGATACATGGCAACATATATCTAAATACTCAAAAGGACCTTTTACTGCTGAACCTACAGATAGATATTATGCTGTAAAATTGGATGGAGCCTGGCCTTAGCTTTGATGAAATTTGAATCTGGCACTCAGTTTTACAGAGCCAAACTCTTTACTGGGTTTTAATAAGAATTCAAAACTTAACAGATGTAAAGTTAATAAATGTTCTGACCTAGATCTCTTACAGGAACTCAGTATAGATCTCATATAGTGATCTTGCTCCTTGAGTTATTTATTTTCTAGCGGATCAAATGCTTTATTAAAACAAGAAGACAATAACAAAAAAGCCCCTCCCTCTCCTCAGAGTTAGGTTACATCAAATCCAAGAAGACTCTGGAGAGATCTTGCTTGTTTGTTTGATTGCTTTGGGGGAAAAAAAAAAAAAAAAAGTAAGATTTAGAAAATGTTTCATATTGCTTTTACTTATGAATGCAGATTGTTTAGCTGTCTACACCTATAACACATACCAAACCCTCACAAACACAGGGATATATTAGGAGGAAAATTTTTTATGCTGGAATTCCTTTAAGACTGTATTTTCCACTTTTTCAAGGGAAACATCTACTAGTATTACTGAGAACTTTTTTTATCTTACAATTTAGAGTGAAATAAAGTATTTTAGTTCATAAGTTTATATATTTTTCATCAATCCAATGTTAAATTAAAAAAAATACAATTCAAATCCATTTAACGGAAAACACAATTTCGTTTGATGGCATTGGATTTTTTTTTTTTCTTACTGCTTTTTTCTCTATCCTTCCACCACCAAAAAAAAAAAAAAAAAAGGCAAAATACTGAACATGAAAATCTCAATTTCCTCATTCATCTCTAACACAAAACAAAAGGAATTCTAAAAATGTTCTCCTGGTTCCAGCCCATATTACTATGTAAAAGATGACTAGGGAATAAGCTTGAACACTAAAATTCTTGATTGTTTACCCCTTTGAATTGTCAGTTCTGAATTGCTACAGCCAGCAAACTCTGAGATAAATCTGCCACAGAGGTGCTATCCCTAATCAGGTGGAATGTGACCTATCAGTGCTACTGGGCCTCAGGGGCAAGGACTGGTCTCTTGTTCTCTTTTATAAGCAATATAGTCATAACCTTTGATAGAAGTATTTATTTCTTTTCAAACTTTTTTAACAAAGCCTGAAATATTTCAGACAAAAGCAAAAGGTTTACAGAAATGTTTCACTGGATACAAAAATAAATAAAAATCAAAACCCTGTTAGCATTTTTGAGTAACTCGTGTTATTCCAGCAAACCCCTGTACAGACAGTGTTTCAGCCCCAAAGGTCACTTCATTACTTTCTTTCTTAACATGGCTATACAGCTTGCCGATATGACTTCAAAAACTACCTTCTTAACAGTCTCCGTTGAGACCAAAGTAGAAGCACTCAAATCACAGGGAATCACTTTCTCCCTTCACCTCAAAGGCTGTTGGCCCCAGTGAGCCGGCACATCCCCGTACCACCAGTTCTGCCTTCAGCTAAGCTAGCCGCTCTTCTGGTCTCCTTGCTGCCGGAGCTCACAGCCCGGTAGAGATCGGCGAAGGGGCAGTGACAACTCTGTGGATGTTGCCGTCACGGAGGCAGTCTTTGTACGGGAGGGGGACAACCTGCTCTTGACTTTCCCTTTTTATGCAATTGTCAGGCCATACCCAGGCTTGGAAAAACATTAGGATACAGAATGCTAATAATTAAAGTGTTAGAGGTCTCTCTCTTTCTCAGAAGTGGAATTTTAAACAAAATTACAAAATCAGTGTGATTCTAGTGGTAGATATTTGTTTCTCTCTCAATAAACAAATAAAACCGCAGTCCCTTCCTCTGGCCAAGGATACTTGGAAACTCTATCAACATTTCTTCTAAAGAAACCAGATGGCTTGTTGCTAACTAATATGAGTCAGTCCCTCCCTCAAGGTACGGACATGCTGACTCCATGGGATTTCTAATTAAATTTGAAAAAGAGGTAATCATAATTTCTCTCCCTTGTTTCAAGTCACTTTCTGATTAAGTGCATAGGAAAAGTACTAATTTAAACCAAAATATTCACATCTAACCAATAACTGACACCTGAAGAAGAGTATGAGGAGTGTGATCACTTAATTCTGGTACAGACCAAACTATTCTTTCTATCTTCACTATATAAAAAATACTTGAACTATAGGGAGCTGCTTTTAAGGGAGGTCTTACACAAACTTTCTAGAATTAATTTTTATGTTTATTTTGTACAGTTTAAGTAGGTTTGAATAAATACACAGAAGATGGATTTTACCTACAAATCTTAAATAGTGTGATATAGCTTCCAAAGCATACATATTGGGAACTATCTGAGATGCCACAAGGTGTCTGAGGTGTTCTGCATGCACCTGGTATATATGATGTAGGACCTATGGGAAACCCATGTGCTTCTGGTGAAGAACTGCAGGTCAGGTTAGATACCCTCGGATATCTCACACGTCATTGGATACCCATGTTTAAGCAATTGATTGCAGTGCTGAATTTTAAGAAATATAAATCTCATCCCAATTGACTTTTGTGGGGCCAGGATGTTACTCCCAGTTTGTGAAAGTATTCTTATTGTTTATAACTACATCGGAAGAATATTGGGTAAATATCAGCAGTTAGACAGCAACTAAGAATCAACTGTAAAATAAAAAAAAAAATAAAAAAAAAAAAGAAGTGATACTAGAAACTGATTCTAGCCTTTAGTCAGTATAGCCAAATAACCTGACCAAAGGTAGATGCCAATTTGGAGCAGGTTTTTGCACTACAATCTTCATAAAGCAGCTTAAATATATGTGTCTAGTCCCATTGGAAAAATGTCTGAGACCTTTGCACCAGCCTGAAAATATGACACAAGAGCTGTGTGAACAGCATGGGACTAACACAGGATACTTTCTGGTGATTTCAAACAGCAATTCGTGCTGAAGTGTGAGCAATTGTATCAAGCCTTGTCTGTGCAGGAAAAAAAAAAAAAAAGAAAAAAAGAAGCCTCTTCAAGAGGATATTTATCTCATCTACCTCAAACATATTTTATGAGAAGATGAACTGTTCTTAGGAGGACCCACAGCCAGACCTTTGTAAGAATACCTGGCTTTGAGTAATTGTTCACACACTGTACCTGGAGTACTGTGAACTAAGAAAATTACCTTGAGATGTATGAAGCAGTTACCTCATAAAGAGAATAATGGGAAGTCGTTTAGAAAACACTTCACTCTTTATACAAAAAACAATGCATGCCAGCTAAATAGAAGACAAAAAACCACTTTTTTTTTTTTTTAAATTTCATCCTGAAACTATTGAGTATTTTAATATTTTTTTTTGTTAAATGAGAGAAAGGAAGCTAATGAAAACTGTATTCCTAAAATGAGGAGAGGGGAGAAGTGCTTTACAAGGAAAAATGTAACAAGTAATATGGTTTTAATTAGAGTACAGAAAACATAGAAACATTGAAATAGTATAGCATGTTCAAGGCCAAAGGATGCTGAAATTTTGAGAGGTTAATTGAGAAAAAATTATAGGGATCTGAAATAAAGATGAGAATAGAAACAGTAGATCAGATTAATCTGTAAGATTGACACCAATCATACCTGGATATTCAGTTCAGAATTAATCTGAAGTTGTCATTAGACGCAGAATTAGAAAGCCAGATAGTCATGCTGAAAATACTGGGTAAAATTCATTAGTTTCTATGTCTATGCAGTATTTGTGATAACTTTCAAAAATGTACTGTTACCTGTTTCCTTATAGTCATGTGAATTTTACAAAATTCTGTGAAAAGGAGTTAATCTTCTGGACACTGAAACAAACAAATAACTATTACAGGGATTGAAATATGACATTTCTAAGGTACATTTCTAAATTTTTCACTTGCTTTTTTGGCAACACAATATTTTATTTTAAATTTTAAATTCCATGTAAAAACTAATACAATAAACCTTAGAGGGTTAGAAACTCAAGAATGAAATAGGTAAAAATTGATCCAAAGTAGTGCTTCCAGCTGCTGTTTTGGAATAATAATAATAATAAAAAACATTCCTGTTTGATTTGAGCTAAACCACTATTTTTCTTCTTCTGAATTTCCATTAAAGGAATAAATTAAATGTCTGGGTAAATAAACAAATGACAAGCCTACAGTTTGTAAGTTTGTGAAAGAAATAAATCTATTACGGGATTAAAAAATTGTTTTAGCTCTACTCCCAGAAAAAAAGTGTAGCGTCTGAAGACATTGGGAACAAAATACCTAGGAAAACTTTGAAGCACCAGAACACAAAAGAGAGTTGAAAGTACCCAGTTTGTCCCAATAATTCCCACTTTTTTCAGATTTTTTTTTTTTTTTTTTGTCTAAAGTGTATGCTGGATAAGCTCATAGCTATCAATATATTGAGAAGAACACTTACTGTACAGTACAAGCTAGTGAAACACTTTCCATATGAATACTTCTGAGTAACTAAGTATGTGATAAAAATAGTGTGTGAGCTGGATTCAGTTATCTGAATAACCACCACATTGCATCTGAGGAGAAGTGGAGAAAATAAAATGAGATTATCTAGGCTACTGGTAAGTAATCTTTCTCATAAAGTAAGAAAAAAAAGGGGCTTAATTTGCTACTTGGCCTGTGGGATTTTAAACTAATAGTTCTAACAGCACAACAGAGTGTCCTACCTACCATCACACAGTGCAGAAATTATGGAGGAGGAGATGTGAGGCATGGTGACCACTTCACTTCTGATGAAGCTGGATTACTCTGTAGGGAAAAATTAAAGTCTCATAGAAGTTAGGGCATGATTCTTGTTTTAGTAGTTAAGGCACATGCCTCGGAGAAGTACACAAGGGTTTTTTATTTTCTTCTGGAGTGTTTATACATTTTACACAAAATAAATTTGGCTGCAAAACTCCTTCAAATTCAAAAGCATTCATTGAAGACCACGAAGTTTGGAAAAGTCTCTTTTGTAAAGTGTATAAGTAATCCTTTGCCAGATCAGAAAGCATACTCTGGATAAGTAATGTGCCTTGTGTGACACTTGGACTGATTTAAAGGACTGACTAGATCCTTTGCATTTACTACGTGGTGGCAGTTCATTGTTAAATAACATGGACTATTTTTCATAGTCAGTGTGGAACCATGAGATCCATATGGATTGAAAGACCTTTCTATGGAATCACATTTCCTTCTTATTGCCTATTGAACTAATTCTCTTTCTGGGCCTTACTTCTAAAGACAGTTCCCATAAGCCCTTCAAACATGCACAATCCTATTAGAAATCCTTGGGTTGTATCCAAAGCCTGCAAAAGTCAATGGGAATATTCTTACTGATTTCAGTGGTTTTATATACAGTCAAAGGACATGCAAGTTGAAGTCCATCATTTGTTGCTATCTGTAAATACATGGGTATTTCTCTGAATACGTAGCTAGATTCAGATATTTTTAAGCCAGTGGTCTGTGATAAATTAACCTCATATCTTTAACATATTACAAGACACCTAATTTCATCAAGTCAAATCACATGTCCATCCAGCACAAAACATTCTTCCTTTTCCTTGTGTGATGTGTGAAAGGCTAGTCTATTTATTTGTTCATTTTAATTTTCCTTTTTATTCTGTTGAACCCGATTTTGTCTTAATGCCCATCGAGTCCTAAACTGCAGAATTATCCTCTGAGTCACTATACACCAGCCTTGCCTCTTAAACTCTCAACCTCTTTATTTTAGTAACATGGGAATAAGACCTGCATACCATCCTCTTCTTAGCTCAGCCTTGTCTCCTTACACAGCTGATTAAACATGAGTAGGTCTGCTAATTTGTTAGAAGATGTAGTTCACAGTAGAGTTAGAAAGTGGTTAAGAACTGCTTCCACCTACAGTCTGGTCCAATACACGGTGAACAACTTTTCCATATCCTTTGTGAAAACCCATGGTGTGGACTTACGCGCTCAGGGGAGCATTTTCGTTGATCTCAAAAGGAGTACAGATGTTAAAAAAAAGTGTTCAGCAATTATGTTTAGAAGGACGTATGTACCTATAAGTGTGCAGATTTATGTGTGTGCCTTTGCAGGATCAGGACCCATGAATAAGTTATTAGAACTGGAGTATATTTTTATAATATTTTACCAAAATCTTGCAAATGTAAAGGAACTCCATCTTTCTTGAAAGATAAACTCTAAGTTTTCATATAGAAACTAATCATATTTGGCAGCTAATGAATTCTCCTTTAAATAAATGTGATTAAATAAAACACCAATTCACATTGAACCAGTAGGAGTTAGATGGCAAACCACTCCATTGAAATAAATAGGCTTTGATAACTATGCCAATAGCTATGTTAGTTATTGAATCCTATTCATTTTGCTTTTTCAATTGCAATTGCTTTGCAACAGGAGTCATTGTAATGTGGGGAGGCCAGCCATCAAGTCCCATTCATTTCAAAAAAGATTTGGTTAGCTATCAAATCCCATCTCATTCATTTTAGCTTATACAGTTAATGGCATTATTCCCATTTACTTCAATGGATACTTAAAAAAAAGAAAAAGAAAAAAGAAAAAAAACCCAGAAAGATAAGGGAAAAAGAAAAAGAAAAAGAAAAAGAAAAAGAAAAGAAAAAAGAAAAAGAAAAAAGAAAAAGAAAAAGAAAAAGAAAAAGAAAAAGAAAAAGAAAAAGAAAAAGAAAAA
>JAVJGG010000008.1:19203454-19224479 GCA_035590195.1 Aviceda cuculoides | reverse complement strand
GTGCTGGTGGCAGGGGGGTGCTGCGGGGCGGCCTGTGTGAGGAGAGGCCGGGGCTGCCCCGTCCCGGACACAGCCGGTTCCAGCCGGATCCAACCCGCCCGCCCCAGGGCACCGCTCAGCCCCTCACACAAGGCCGGGGTGCCTTGGGGAAAACAGGTTTCAGAAACCATATTTTAAAAACATATTTTAAAAAAACATTTTCAAAACACTGCATGGCAGAGAGAGGAGTGAGAAAAAAGGTTGATAGGTGAGAAAATGAACTTAATTTATTGCAAGTTGAAATTTATTTGAATTGTGAGAAACGAAGACAAAAACTACAACCATTTACAAGAACAAAAGATAATTCAGGTAATTTGCAGAAGCTAAATAACTTGAAATACATGTTTTCAGGGAAAATTATTCTGATAGTCTATATATTTAGAAGATGGATGTAATCCTTCACCTCAGGTTAGTAAGTTAGCTATCTATATCTTACAGCCATTGCTTTTATTTTATTGGGGGGGGGAAGAAAGAAAAAAACAAAGAATGAACAACTGGGGAAAAAATGTGTGACAATCTCTTCTGTATCATGTACATCTACAGAAAGTGAGAAAAGTTGTTTGGTCTGATGTCCTTTTTAGTTTCAAAAATTAGGTTTAGAATCAACATGCTTTTTCATGCATTGATATGAAGTAAAATAACACGTTGGAGTAATAGATGACTTTCATCTTCATATTCCTACTTATAGAAATTTTCAGAGTAAGAAAATTTCAAAACTAGCTCTGTCTTCCTCAATATGATCATTTTAGTCGCATCTCAAAGTAGCTTGACTATAAAGAGAAGTAACAGTTTTCTTGCACCGCTGTGTTTCCTAACAAATAAAAGGAAAATTCATTATATGTCAGCAGAACATTGTTAGATAAAGAAAAAAACACTAGTAATTCAAGTGATGATATTTTTTTCCTCATCATCCATACAGTTAAATATGTATAAAAAGAATCCAAATACTTAAAAAGGAACTCCACTTAGTTTGGACTAGTTCTAATTTTGTGTAGAAAAATATTACAGAGCAAGGTGTCCTAATCATTCCAGTAACATAATCTGTCAGTAAGGAATCTCATTCTCCTCAGCTTTCTTAATAGGTGCAGATTAATCAGAATAACTAAAAGAATTAACATTTTTTTTTTCTTTCCATTCAAAAATAACTCATTTAACCTGACATACTGAAAACAATCTGTTAGCTTGTCCTGTCTTTCATGCAAGTATTTTATTCGAGGGTGGGGAGCGGAAGTTGATTTTTGTTTAATTGACTATTTCCACAGAGAATAGCATGCCTGCAACAAATCATGGCCTTGATACCAGTTATGTTGTGTAGTGGTGCATAGATTTACACTGCTTCCAGAAACTATAAACTTGCATGTTTCTGCCATGCTCTTCTTGCCAGGAGATTAAGCTCTGAAGTAAGTAACATCTTCCCATAACACTGTCCATGCTATACATAAAAAAATACTCAGTCTGAATGGGAGAAAAAAAAAAAAAAGATGTTTTGGAACAACAGATAGTCAATGCAATCTCCAATATAGTCTCCAATTCTCTCTGGGTTGTATAACATTGCATATTATCAGCCTCACTTAGCTATTTATTCTTCCTCAGAGTATCTAAACTCCTGATTAATTTAGAAGTACTGTTAAAGTTACAGTTACCAAAATAACATGTGCTTAATATCCAGTTTACCTGCTTTAAAGTTGTTCCAAAAGACATGATCATAAAAGATCACAAACCACATATATAGACTTAACATAATTTTTTAAAATTTTTTTTCTGAAAATGATAATGAAATACAGATTGAAGATCTGTGTAGACAATCTCTTCAGTCCAGTATCTATACTTAATAGGGGTGGGCAATATTAGAATTATGTCTGTTATGGCAGGTATTAAAGAGATTGATTGAAATCATGGACTAGTTAGACTAGGAATAATACGATATGTAAAATGAAAATCTCTGTTATGAAGATTTTACTTTTCCAAAGAAATAATGCTAGTATGAACATAGCCATCATATACTCCACTCTTCAGTCAGTGGAAGAAAGTTAACATTAAGATGCTAAGCATCTTAAGGTAAACTAAGGCATCCTTTAAATGCCCATTTTCTCAACCTATTACAGAGGAGCCATTGGCCTGACTCTGTTCCTAATTCAATGTTAAGTCTTTACAGTTATGCAAAATTTAGAACATTAACAATTACAAAATTCAGGCAACTGTGGCTGAATATTTCTCATAAAACTTTGTCAAAACCCCCAAACCGAACCAAACCAAAAACCAGCAGACAAAGCAATAACAATAATAAAAAAGGTTAATTTGTAGAACATTACTTGGAAAGAGTCCTTGAGTGGAATAAAAGGAGTGACATAAGGATATGAGAGAAATTCATTTGAATATAAATGCTATCATTTTACTGTGAAGGAGTTTGAAAGTTAAATAATCAGAAGGTTGATCTTTATAACACAAGAGATTTAGATTTAGTACCTAAAAGGCAAGAGATCTGAATGCGCAGTAAAAAATGTCCAGAATATCCTACAAAACCTGATGGATATTAGCCACAGCTTTCCCTCACACCAAGCCAGGTTGTCCAAATTCACACTAGTGAGGCAGAGCCTGAGTACAGCTCTACTTCAGACATTCCTAAAATCTTATGCTCATGTTTCCTGTTGTGGAAGACAAGGACCAATGCAGAGGTAATTAGTGTCCTCCTGCGCTACAAGAGTATAGTCGTTTAATGCAAACCTTGAGTGAGAGTTGATCCTGTTGTTTCTTCAGTAACAATCTTTGTGTTAAATAAATTCCTTTCTAGCCTGGAAATCTGTGAATCTTTTAATTTCATAGATAATAATCCTCTTGTTCCCTTCATTCTAAATGAGATGATTTTCACAACTCCCTCACATTTATCAAAAGGTTTTTGCTGACTCTTATTCAAGATGTAGTAAATGCTCTTCAGTTTATGTTCCAGACTGTACATGTATACTGTCTGGAACTATGTGACTATATGTGAAACTTTTCATGTTAAAAAACCCAAACCAAAACAAAAAAAATACCCGACTGTCTTCCAACATATTGCAAATTTTATCTAAATCACAAAGAAAGTAGCTTATGTGATTATTTTTGTGCATCAGGATACTAGATAATGTTGAGTTTAAAATTGCTAGATTTATGTAAGCTATTGGCAATGAATTCTTCCTGTTTGATTTATGGTATAGAAAGTTGTATTTTCTTTATATTTGTGTCTGTAGTATCTTTTGTCTGAATGGAATAAAATTCTAAAATAATAATAAAAGGTTCACATTATTAAAGAGAACGCATTCAAAAAATGAAAATCAAAATTTTTTACTGATTTTTAATATTGCTGATACTTCTGAAAATTTAGCAGATCAGTTCCAGAGACATGAAAAATAACATCGAATTCTTGAAGTCCATCCATGTCCTGATTTAGACAACCTAATATAAAAATATAATGACTATTCAAAGCGTACTTCTTCCTTCTAAATCTTTGGCTTCTAAATTAGACCAGAACAGAAAAGGCCTAGCAGCCAAATCTCAATATACTCATTTGTATTTTATTGAATGTGAATCCCATCATTAGTCCCTTCAGTCCCTGCTCTGCTGCAGCCTTAGCAAATGAAAGCAAGCAAAAAGCGTCTAACATATTTAAATGACATCATAGCACAGAGCCTCTTCATTCAAAGATAAATATTACATTTCACCAATTATTGTGCATAGCTAGAGCAAAAGAAACGGTTGCCAGTGTGAAAAAAAAAAAAAAAAGATAAAAAGACAGAAGGAACAGACTCACTAGCCTCACTTTGCGTATCTCTTATCTAGATGTCTATGCCTAAGCTAATGATTCAAGTTCCCTTTACAGTGAATGGAGAGAAACAAGAGTTTTTAAGATGTGATCAGTTATGTATTGCTTGGATGTCTACATAACAGATATTTATATTTTGTTTAGATAAATTTCATTCAAGATGTCTGCAGACTGGTAGATAAGAAATATGAAGCTATAATGACCATGATCAAAAAACATTCGTCAGAAAGTCTAGCTAAAACTTTGGCTGAAGCACAAAGGATGATTATTCAAAAATGTAACAAAAGAAAAACAAATGCTGACAACATGGGCTTGGGGAGATTTAAGATGTTTTGTTGTATTTTATTATTTGCATTGGTATGAGTTTCAAACCTTGCTATAGACAAAATGTGCATGAATTCTACTGAGCACTGAAACCTTACAGATAATAATTTTGGATTGGTTATTACTTTGCCCAGTATTGGTTCTTTCAGGTTATTTTATAAACAAATAAACTCATCTGAAAGCCCAATATGAATGGGGAGAGAAAAGGAAAAAAAAAAAAAAGAAAGAAAGTTTTAAAGAAAGTTTTATTTTTAATAGATGTCAGTTTGTGTTGCTGTGGGTCTTCTCAGTGCACTGAACAGTCAGGTGGGACCCTTGGAGCCAGACAGCAGCAGCTATTATGGCACTAGGGAATCCCTTTAAGTCTGGCATTTAAACAGACCTGCAGGAGAAACATTCTTTTCCTGTAAGCTAAATTCCCCTAAATTTTACAAAATGTGGCAGTCTCCTTAAAGGCCTAGATTAACATTAATGAAGGAAGCAGTAAAGAGAGAAATGAAAGAACTGACACCTGGCACACCAACACAGAGACACAGTGGGACATTTTTCTTTATTTGTTTTATGATTCAGTTTTACATTCAGTTGTTCTAAGTGAGACCCTCAGGTTAACCAGAAGGTGTAGCCCCAGTTGCAGTCTTTGGAGAGGTGACACAGGTAGGCAGCAAAGTAATTGCTGATGATCTGCAGAGCAGGCCAGTCCTCTTTATTTCCATTTCCCATATTTCTCTGAAAGAAAGCACAAATTCATTATCTACTCCTTGCTCTGTTTCCTTTCACAGGACACAGTTCTCTTTGTGGGGAGACTAACCACAGAAGAAGGGTTCTGTTATGTGCATGTGGAAGGAGGGGTAGTCTATAAGGCAACCCATTTATATGGGATAGATATATTAAACAAATCTTGAGTTCTCAATCCCCCAGAGAGTCTCCTTTTTATTACATAATTTACCTTGCATCTTTAAGACCTGTGATAATTTTCATAATTATTTGATATATCCCAGACTTTAACTGGTTGTCCTTGTATTCTAGGGCTGCTGTTTCTATTTGGACAAATAACTTCAGAGTAGATCTCGTTGTTTAAAGAAACAACATTGTGTTAAAATACTTTATTAAAAAAGTGGAAGAAATATCAACTACAGAAATAATGTTTTTACTAACTTTAAAAAGAGAACATCTCTGTGACTTAGAGGGAGGAGGCATAATCATACCAGGTTTTTTGCAAAAGTGTAGAAATTGCTGTTGCATAATATCAAAGTTCTGGACTAACTTTTTCCAAATGGTAAATGATTTCTCTTCCCCGAGCCAAAACACATACTTATACCAGCTGGACCTGTATTTTAACTGCTGTTTCAAACATAAATCAGGTTCATATAAATAAATTATGGCTTTGTGGTAGGAGATATAATGGAAAAAGTATTTTATAGGAGAGAAGTATTACATATGCACTCATGTATAGAATGAGACAGGGATCAGGTTTTTTTTAAAAAAGCACACCTATTTGGATCATGGGTGGTATACCTGGACAAATTCAGCCTTGTAATATACTGAAAGCTCTTCATAGAAAACCTAATTAAATATTGTAATAGTTTATCAGGTGACACATAAGTGTTGCTTAGGGCCTCTGATATAGATTAACAACTTAAAAAAAAAAAAAAAATTCTAAACTCCAGACAGTTTTACATTTGGTGTACTGGTGGCTGTATGGGGCCATCATGATAATGTGTTCTAGTCAAGTCTGTTCTCTTCCATAGATCTGCAAAATACAAATATCTTTAAACTGCTTTAATCTCAATTTTTTTCCAGCCTTAAATGATGATAGAGATTATAATCACTTCTCATTCATAAGGGCTTTTTCTTTATATATTTTTTTCCCTCACAGAGTCTTCATTTGATATATTCTTGGATTTAGGGGTTATGTTGGCTGTTTTTAAACAACCAGAAATGTACCACAGCAAGACAAGGGATGAATCAATGTTGTTCTCTACAAACAATTTCTTTGATGTTACTTGTGTGCAGGTGTAGGAGTAAGCTGATCATCACATTTGTCATTGGAAAGACAGACAGCAACCTGTACAGTTTTTCCCTTCTTCGTACTGCAGGAACAATTTGTTCTTAGTAGGATCATTTCAGCTACTTGATCGACTTCCTTGCAACTAGGTGGCATAGAAGATGTTATGCCTACACTAGGAAAACAAACGTGCCTGGGACCAGCCTCTGGCGCAGAGACTGATCCAAATCCACACTGCTGAACTCTCTTCTCCACCGGTACAGAGTGGCCATAGGCAGATTGCCTCCTGCCAATGATCCCTGGCCGTAGAAACTTCTGGGTAATGTCTGGGAATTGTGTAAGAGGTTGCTAAATGTCCTGGAGCAAAACCCAGTCTTCTAACAATTCTAACAGCTTGACGTGGGGAGGCAACAACACTTTGGTGCTGGTGCTCAGGAACAGTTTAATTTGTTAGCGTGGGTGCAGTTTCATTGTCTCTGGTCCTTCCTGTGGTATATAACAATTTGTTTTCTGAACAATGAAATATGTTATCTTAAAACAAATCAGAGCCCAACATGAACATAGCTGAGTAAAATGTAGTTTCCTGACAGGTAAGAGATCAGTGTAGACTTAGAGATCCCTTTTGGCATTAACCACTGTGAAATAGGTGCTTGAAGAATTAATCATCACACTTTACTGCTTTCTGTCACAGATTCAAAGAACATGGAGAATTACATTAAAATGCTGTGTCTCAGTTTACCCTTTCCTAAGACAATACTTCCTGACCTCACAAAAGCACTGCCATGTTCATGCCCTGGCTTTCAGAATTGCAGGAACAAGAGCTTCAAATTAATGGCATAGCTGGTCATTTGAATGCAAATTTACCACAGCTGCATACTCAAAACCTGTCCACAACATTGGTTATCTTCCTGTATTGAGATGAATTTGACACCACTGGTCTTTATATGTGATGATGCATGCTCCTGTTTTTGAATTCTAAAATGACGAGAAAAAAATAATATATATCAGAGATAAACATCCAGGACAAAGCTCATAGTCTTTATATGGGTCAGTGCTACTTATCAAATCGATGAAATGTTTGCTGGAAACCCATAGTAAATGGCAAAATCAATTCACCAATCACTTCAGCAATGTTTTCATTCCAAAGCTATGCAGCCAAGTGATTAGGTACATAGTAGTTATTTTATGCCTCTCATTTAAAGGAGTCAGTGATCTCTCTTAATAATTTGAGAATACAGAAATAAAACCCTTGCCTAAGTCACTCATCACTGAAAAATCCAGTGAGTAACTTAACCAGGTAGATAGAGACCATAATGAAATATATAATGTAGCTTTTTGTACAATATTATGACTAATATTCAGATAACAGTTGCTTTCTTTCCTTCACAGCATGCTCTGGGATAAAAATAACTTGAGAACTTCTTAAAAATCTCAGTCTTACCTAGGCACACAGAATGCTTTTAAAACTTACATGAAAAACAGGCTAGGTTAAGTCTTAAACTGCGTAAATAGGTGAACTGTCATTGCAGTGCATTTTAATAGTGCATATTAACAATTACTTGGAAGTCAATTCTGCCTAAAATAGGTACCTAGGACTGCAAAGGACCTCCTGGGTAATGCAGTTTATCATGGCATGGCAATCCATCCTTGCCTCTTAAAAGATACTTTTACTAAACATGTCAAATTATATCTTAGAACTGACTAGCTTCTCTTTTCCCACTGTTTTTCACTAGAAAGCAGTTCTAAAATTCTAAATTCCTCATAGAAAATTCTAAATTCTAAATTGCTCATATTGAGGAATAAAGCTTTTTTCTTTTTTTTCTCCTTCCTTAAATGTAGTCTTATTCAGTTTAAATGCATCTGTTGCAATAGAATTTTTCATTGTCTAGTATTTTCTGGAGAAAACTGTCATATACTGTTCAGAGTGGGTTTTTAGACTGAGTAAGCTGTACTCCATGTTTACATGACAGACACTACAGAACTTAAAATGCAAGGGAGGCAGTTGTTCAGGTATTCCTCCAGCTCCCTGGAGACTGTATCTTGCATTAAGCTCTCTGCTGCAGTGTCAGCATTACTTGGCAATCTAAATCTAGCTGAAATATGCCTAGAATATGAACATATCTTTTGTATCCCATCAGTATAAGAATGGCTGTTAGGCCAAGGGTCTTTTCAGCTAACCCAGTGTATTGTATTCAACAGTGTTCACTAACAGATGCTGTTAAAACCAGTCTCCACTCTGCTGGTGCTCCCTCACTGAAGCTACTCTAGTTTGGCTTCCTCTTTCCCTAGCATGGAATCTCTGTGGAGTACTCCAGATGAATTTTCACCGACTTCAATAGCAATAACACTTCACACAATTCCAGCATATTCTTTGGCTGAAAAGATGAGGCCAATTTATTTTGTAGCCATCTCAATGGTCACATATGAAAATGATGATGTTTTCATCAGAAAGGCTTAAGTCATAGTGCCCACAGCTGGCAAGAAGGATGTAACATCCTCCCGGTGCTACTCCCAGGCTGGGGGTACTAAAAGAATCAAAAAGTAAATTAAGTAACACCTGGTCCAAACGTAGGTAAGTATATATGTAGGAACACAATAATTTACTGAAAAAAAATCCATATTAACAAGGAAGCAGTCCAACAGTATTCAAGTGTAACATAGTCCTCAGGACAAATCCACTAAAACCACAACAGGTCTTACAGAAAAGTTCATATCCACATTTTCCTACAACACAATAATGATGTGCTTATTTTTTTTTCCTCATGTTATCTTAGAATATACTTGATGATTCTTTTATTATCCCTTTCATTTTTGTCTTTTTTTTTTTAAGTTAAACATCACCAAGTCAAACTTTTATGTAAAGTCAAAGACACAGAATGTGATCAATACGTTATGTTTGCATTTTGTCAATGTCTTGTGTACAGGTCAGTAATAAATAAGAGTTGCTTATTTTCCTACAGAACAAAGCTTTTGTTTCTGTATTTTGCCTCTGTGTTGCATCTCTTTGTGTAAGATTTATTCAGTCTCTATGGGAATATGGTAGGTTGACCCTGGCCAGCAGCTAAGCACCCACCAGCCACTTGCTCACTCCCTGCCCTGTCATAGGATGGGGGAGAGAATCAGAAGAGCAAAAGCCAGAAAAACTCATGGGTCAAGATAAAGACAATTTAATAAGCAAAGTGGAAAAAAAGGCAAAAACCAAACAAGTAGTGCAAAGGCAATATTTGCCATCTACCACCAGCAAAATAGTGCCCAAACAGTCTCCAAGCAATGACTACTTTGGAAAAACTATGCCCCATTTTTGTTGTCAAGCATGATGTTACATGGCATGGAGTACCCCTTTGGCAAATGTCTCCCAGCTGTCTCATCTCCCATCTTCTTGCCCACACCTAGACTACTCACTGGGGGGACAGAGTGAGAAACAGAGGTAGGTCTTGATGCTGTGCCAGCACTTTTCAGCAGTAGCTAAAACATCAGTGTGTTATCAACACTGCGTTAGTCACAAATCTAAAACACAGTTCCATACAGGCTGCTATGAAGAAAGTTAACTCCACCTCAGCCAGACCCAGTACAGGGGACAATCACAGTTTGTCATCCACAGTGTTCATTTTGTCTTTATAGTTTATAATTTCTCTTAAAATTTCACTATTAGTAGTATATTTTTCCTTATATAGTTAATAGCACATTTTTAATAACATCCCTAGAATACAGAATTTCAATTTATTTGGTTCTGTGCTACTTGCTGCAATGAAGTTATTTTCCCTATTGGTTGTAGTGACTTTATTCCTTAGAAAAAGTATTGTTCTGAGTTGGAGGTTCTGTCAGAGCTGCCAGTTTTTCCTGGTCTTTTGTTTAGGAATTTTCTTCTGAGATTATTCATTTCAAGTGCTAGTAGCCAGGGCCCATTTTGCTTTCTGTTGATTCTATCTTCCCACTGGGCTCCATCTAGTCAGAAAATTTCTCCATAAGGTAATAAGCCTAAATGTCTCATCACTGCAAAGTATTCTCTAAAAAGAGAGAGCATGTGAGTAGTATGAGTCCACAAAACCTCCCCTTTTTTCTCCAGAAAGGGATGCTGCAGTAGTGCACTAGAAATGATAATAAATGTTAACCAGAGATAGTCCGATGAGACTTATATAAGGGTTGTGAAATTATTCCTCAAAAATCTGAAATATTTTAGACTTCTAAAAAGCATTTAAAAAAAAATAAGTTTAATTTACTGACCAAAATTACCTAGAAAATATCCTTATGCAATCAAAGCCACTACCTGAATTTTTCAATCATAGTAAATTATTCTCTCTCTTTTTCTCTTCAACTTCTGGATCTACATTCTCTTTTAACAGTCATGCATGGCTCCTGCTATTCCATCTTCCTGTGTAATATTTTGGCTCACATATAGATTTCTTTTTGGCTTACATTTTTATGTAATTGGTCCTTTCTTCCCCACCCTTAAAGATAGGATCGTGCTTATCTTAATTACAGGAAACTCTTCTATCTGCTATTCAGTTTTCTCATTTTAGATATAGCAGGTTGTCCTCCTCTCCCACAGTTTCAATCCTTATGAATAACATTGTAGTAGCTTTGCATCTGCTCACATTGTGAATGAAATTTTATCTCTCTTTCAACTTTGCACCTGTGTGCAGTCCTGATCTTGCTTACACCTCTGCACTCATTCTTCCCTCGATCTTTACACTCCATGCAGGCAGCTTGCTTAAATCTTTCTAGTCTATTCTCCACATAGTGTCTGCATGCCTTTTGTGTCTCCTCCCTTAGATGTGGGAGAGAAACTATCTTTTAATGAGCCAATTAACTAGTTCTTTTCACTCACCTTTCTTTCCAGTCATGAAAAAAAAGGGTAAAACATTTTGATAGAAAAAATACAGTTTTAATGTCTTAAAATATACTTTAATATAATTTAAACAGAAAAGCATTTTTGATGCTACTACTGCAACACGATTACAGCAATTAACATCAAACAAAACATACTAAGCTAAACTAGAAGGGACTGGCTATAAAGAAAAAGATTGAAAGGAAGGTTTAAATGCACAAATCTACTTAAAACCCCTACTCAGCTGCCACATAACTCTCAAAGAGGCTAAGTTTTTTACAAAATACAACAGGAAAATATACTGCATATAATTCTAGAATGCAGAAATTATTCCAAGCTCTTGGATATGGGTACCATCATTTTTTCCAGTTCCCTGTCAGGATAAGATTTATGAAAATGCAATCTCCCCCATTTTTCTAAAAAGATTTAGAACTGTGGCACACTCTGGCCAGTTTCCCAGTCTGTGTGGCTGAGAATTTGAATCCGTGACACTCAAAAAACAAACCCTGGTGTGAACAGCACATATCCATACACTTTTCTGGAAATATTCAACCAGTTGAATGCCTTCCTTACACTTAAGCCCTACCAGAATAGAGATATTAAGTATGCCTTAAATCACTTAAAGGATTTAAAAAAAATCCCCAAACCCTTAAGGGATTTTTTCCCCTTCCCTTTAACATTCTACATAGGGAATAAAGCTGGGTTTGGAAAGCAGCTTCTAGTGGAATGTTTTTACTCTATAGCCACACAGGTTCTTTTCCTTATCAAATGAATCTAATGAAATGAAGACTGGGACATCCCAGAGTCAAGGTCTAAGTATTCTCCACTCTTTGTCAAGAAAGGCTGACGTGCTTAAGTCTTTTTGAAATTTTGAACACCCTGAAGAGTTTAAACAAGATTTCTAAAGTTTTAGGTGTATAGTTTCAAGGGTAGTCAGCATTACTCTGAAAGAATGAATTGAGTAAATTTTTGGAAGAAGGATTTTTAGTAGAAGGAGTATGAGGCTGTCAAATCCATAAGGAGTAAAACAGCTTCATACAGTTCAGGCAATCAAGCCTGAAGGATGCACGTTTTCCTCTGTGTTATTTCCTGGATAATTTAAGCAGTTGTCCACTCAGTATTTTGATTTTTCGAGATGTCTTTATAAAGCATAAAATATTGTAAAAAAAGCATGACATCTGAGTCCAGACTATGGATAATATATTAAGGGCCAGCTGACAAAACCCTTTCATAAATCTTGCTTAATATTAGCCCCATTTCTGGAACACTTTGGTTAGAAAAGTATAATTTTTGTACTTATGCATGGCTTATATTTAGTTAAAAAAAATTATAAGTGACTGCTGAGGATTAAAAAAATACATATACTTTTATAGCCAGAGCACCTATCCACAGTGAACAGATTTTTTTATTCAGATGTTTCTAAAGTTTTAATGCCACACTAGCATTTCCCCTGCATTTCATATCTATTGAACATGCTTTTGTTATGTTAATTTAATATTTACAGCCATTAGTGTAAGAATCAATCAGCTGAAGTCTTTAATGAAATCTAAATATTGCCTGCAAAAGTTGTCCTAGTCTGATATATGGTTCTACATTAAGCTGTGCAATTGGAAGATTTCTTTTTTCAGTTGCACTCATATTTTCTTACTTCAAAATGTTCTTTAGATGGAATAAGTCATATTTGCAGATGCTGTTTGCCGTGTACAAGCGGTTCAATATTAAAACCTTCTTAGGGAGTTAATGTTTGATACCTCAAAGTATATGATCTTGTGATACTATAATTGAGAAGGGAAATGTATTGCATTATTTCAGAAAGATAAACATTTAGGCCACCAAACTCATAGGAAGCAGATTGTTGCCTGTCATGATTTTAACAGGTATCCAGGAAAAGGGAAGTACAGAATATTAACGTGACTCAGGAAGCAATATATGGGGGCAGTTGTTTAGTGGAAAAGGAACATATTGGTTATTCCTCATCACATTTCAGCTGCAATCCTGATTAAGCTTGAATAAGGCTGTTTTTCCTTTGTCCTCTATATTGTTTTTGATATGACTGAGAATTTAATGAAGTTGGCACACAGTCAGAAACATAATTTGCTATTTTTATTACTCTGTCAATATTGTACATTAAGGCCCTCAACAGTCTTCGATGAAAGTAAAAGAACTCTTTAAACAAGCAACGTAGAAATGCAAACAGGAAATGTCTAATGCATGTTTCTTAATACCATAGCCTAGATTAAAGCTTTTGAAGTAGTCTCACTAATTAATTTGAAACTGTGATGAAAACACAAAGTGCCCATAGATGTAAGGTTTCCAAAGCTTTCTGACGAGAACTTTTCATGACAGAAGACCTCTTATTTTTTGGCAAATGCTCTATATACTACCATGCATAATAGCCCAGATAGAAGGCCTGGCTTCTGCTCTGCCCTGTGAGGGATGGATTAGATCTAAAATTCTGGCTGCTGGACTCATAAACTGCAAAACAAAGCTTCTGTGGAGGTGGCAGAAAGAGCTTTAAATCTTACTTTTATTTTCTCCTTATAGTCCTGTTTTGCATTTTAGGTATAAAAGACTGGAAGTTACTTCTTTGGCCAGCAAGACCAGGGTCCTAGACAGAAAGTTTGCTTGATCTCCAGTTACAAAATAAGTGGTTACTATTTAATTTTTTTTTTCTCCTTTTTAAAATTTTTTTAATTGTGGCACTGAGTGTGAAATATGCTTCATAAAATCTCAACAGATCCCACAACAGCAGCTATGTAACTGTTTGTAACTACATATTTTTATACAGAAGTTACATCAGCAAATAAATATGTCAAACTAAATAGATGATGCAAAGTGTTGCTTCTACTTTAAATATTGAAATATATTATCTCAATAAATCTGGCAGAGAAAAGAGAGTAATTCTGCTGCAAATTGATCAAAATACCAAGGTTCACTTTAGAACAAATTACTCTTCATTTACTGTCAGATAAAAATGCATATGTAAACAGATGAATATTCCCCCACACGCCCCAAAACAGTCTGGATCACGAGTTGTCAAGTTGCTGTATGCAATGCTCTATGAAAAGAACTGGAACCAAGCCAATGGATTTGTTCATGTTTGTGTGTGTCTGTGTGCATGCAGGCAGTGGTGGGGAGAGGGGTATGTGGGTCTGTGAGTGAATGACGCTCTCTTAATTACACTGGTAACCTGAAAGTCCTTTCTCACTCCTGTTTTGAAGCTGATTGGATAAAAAGGAAATATTCAGAAACCTTCATGGCACTTCATGAAAAGAGAAAAAAAGGAACAATACGTCAAAATACTGGAAGCAAATGCAGCAGAATACCATGGAAAAGGTTGAGATATGAAGTATGTAACATATGAAGAGAGGCTAAGTTCAATGTGTTGTCTAGGCTGGAGAAGGGAAGGCAAAGGTGGATCTTAAGTGAGTGCAGTTTTACACTTGCTAAAGCATTATTATGACACACAGAGCCTGTGGCCTCTCAGAGAGGCACAGATGAAGAAGAGGCAACAGTCACAGGTTCAAGCATGAGGGAAAAAAAGCTTCACAGTGTGAGTGGGTAAGCACTGAAGCAGGTTGCACACATAGGCAATCTATGACCCTAGAGACAGTCACAATTCAGCTTGACAAAACCCTTAGCATCCCAATTTAACTTCGAACATTGCCATCCTCTGAGCAGGAGGTAGGGCTAGATGTCTTCAGAGCTCCCCTCCAACCTTATTTCTCTATGATTCTATTAAAAAAATGCTTTCTATACCAACAATAAACAAAGTCCTGGTACATGCAAATCTAGCCTTCTCCTTTATTATGTTCATATGTATAATATTCATATGTTGTCAGGGATGAGGCAAAGAGGATCTACCTCCAAGGATTTAGTTGCCAATACCTACAGCTAGAACAAATTCTGAGGGCAATTAATGAATGTAGGCTTGGTACAAATGGTCTTTAAACCTGTTGGATGGAACCAGTTGATTTTCTCATGCTCCTTAGTTAGGAAAAGGTACCCTGGACTTAACTCTTACGTTAATCCAACATACTGTGTGTTCTAAACATGTGTCAGTAGTCTTAAACACTTCAGATGAGCTAAAACTTTTTTTTTTTTTTTTAAAGTCTTCGTATAGACATGTACAAGCTTGGCTAGTCAACTTCCAGTTAGGAAGCTTTTTCTAAGATAATTTTCTTTATAGTAGCTTTGCTGACCCCGTTTCCTGAACAGACTGAGATTTTCCAGGTTTTATGGGAGCATTTGAGCTCTTGAACTGCTGGCAGACTCATCGCATAAAGTAAAATTAAACCCCAGGCTCTTTTGTGTAAATACTGTCCAAGTTTACCTTTTAAATTGCCAAAACTTCTCTGCACCACAACCCTTGTACTTTATTTTGGTATATCATTTACATAAGGGGTAAAACAATTTTAACTGTTCAGATGGACTTCATCCCCAGAAAACTTCCTGTTAGGCACAAAAGCAGATCCTGAAACCTTATTTTACAAGTATTTCCACTTTTCTCTTTATATTGAGTTAGGATCTTTCTTGAAAATAACATGCTTAAAAAGCTTAGACAGAAAGAGCCAGTGAAGTCTCAAAGAAGTCTCTGAAACTAAAATATGATTAAGTGCTTTGCTGAATTAAAGCAAAATACTAATCCTTATACCTTAACTAAGATTCTGGATCTGTGAAACTCAGGCCTGAGACTTTGAAATACCATTTCCATTCTTCACATGAATAAACCAAGGCAGGAGGTAAAATGATTCTGCACATCAGGCAAAAATCAGGTTGTTAAGTGTAATTGATATCATTTGAATACCTAACTCCCTATTACATGGGAAAAATATGATAATTTCACCACAAAATAATGACATAAAGGGAGGCCAAACTGTAAAATTTTTCCATTATATCTTTACTACTATTTTTACAGATTTACTAATACCTGCAGGTTCCAAATTAATTTTGTAAGTGGTGGAATTTCTGATTTACTGAGGAGTTTGACAAAGTATGATTGTGATTTTTAAATATGGTACCTGTGTGACACTTTCTTCTTGCTCCTAAAGGCATGGTTATATTCTGAGCAACCTAGATTTATGCGCAACTTAACTGCAATAAATAACAGTAATTAATCCATGTTGTCCCACTACAGTAATAGAAATGGACTCAAAGAAGAGAGCTGCCATAGTTTGATCACACTACAGCAGGACTACGCACATTTTATCTTTTTTAAAAATAGAATAGTAAAAAACAAAATCAAGAATTGTGCAAAAATGAAGTCACAATGGTTTACTTATTTATTTTATTTACAGAGAAAACTGTCTTCTATTTAAATGCTCTCTGAGAATCTGTTATATTGATTTTACATTTGGCTTCCACCGCCCTGTTATTTTGTGTTACTTTCAATCTCTTTGTACTGATATCGCTATTAAAAATACATCAGAGCTGGGAAAATATCATAAAATGACTGTGTTGCTGAACAGAATCGTGAATAACTCCAATTTTGTGTCATCGGGCTAAAGTGAATAAGAGAAATTTAAGTTTGAATTCTTATAGTTGAAACAGTCAATTGAAAAAGAAAATCCTTCTTAAGATATGAAAGAGAGGAGGAAAATTACTAGATAGAAACTGTATGATGGGATATTCTCTTTTAAACCTACTCTGTTATTACTCCTAAATGATAGCTGCAAGCAGCATTGAAAGGAAGTCCGTTTAGGTTGTTATAAAGATTGCAATGATGTGTAAAATAATCCCTTTTTTATGTAAGATTAGTAGTGTAAAGTAAAAATACCTTAAGCCAATGGAGTGGAGATATTTTCTTCTGCAATATAGTAATTCAGAAAACCATAATTCAAATTAAATATTAGATTTTTATGTCTATCAAAGAATGATTAAATATCTTATTTAAAACACCTAAAGGCGTCTTGAGTGACAGTCATCATTATTAATATCAGTGGCTCTTTGTGTTCATTCACATTTACGCTCCTTGTTAAATGAGATGACAGAATGTTAACAAAGTGTATCCTAAACAATCTTTGTGAATAAGACATAAGTGAGTTTCAAAATGTATTTCAATTAGAAAGAAAAAAATAATATATATATATACACATGTTAACTAGGATTTCAAATAATCATTCTGTGGTTAGATTCTACTGAAACATTTTAAAAGTTGATCGTCACAAATTAAAAGATATTGCACTATGTATTAGGTTGTTGCTCCAAAGCAAATCGCTGCTGTGGGAGGGTTTAGAACATTTTCTGTAACCTGGTAGCAACAACAATAAAGAGTTTCTATTTCAGGATAGAGAGCTATTATTAATATTGTCTTTTCATGGGGAGGAGAGGGGGAGGGAGACAAAGAGAGAGAAGTGGTATGTGATTCAGTCAGCCAAAGATAATGGTGGAACAATGAGAAGCAAGAATAGTGGAACAGAAGCCACCACTCTATCCAACATCCAGTCAGAAAAAGGACCGACTAAGAGAAAAGAGCGATGAATAATCATGACCAGCAAGAAAACAGACTTCCCTCCCCCAAAAAACACAAAAAACAAAACCCCAAACAGTTGCAAAGTGTAATGAGACAACTTGGCATAAGATGAAGTCTTATTATAAGCTATGCAAAGATAAAGCTATACAAAGATTACCTTTCTTGAGGTAATCTTCTTTGACTTATTCTATTACTATTCTAGCCTCCCTCTTAGCCTTGCCTTCAGGGAATGATTTTAGTATTCCTACCCTTTCACCCTAGTCTAGTTGGAAAGGAAAAAAACACTGAGTTTCACCTAAGACAGAAGAAAAGAGAGAGGTTTGTTGGATATTTTTCTTAAATTGCTGGACTATAAAAAAATGTTAAGAAAATAATGTTCAGGTTTCACGATACACTAATTACTCAAGGCTGGGAGGATGATAGGGAAGTTTCATCTGTGAGAGAGCTGTGGATATTACTCCTGGAGTTGCACATGTGCTTTCCAAAACCTGTGATTTCTCTGTTCCCTAATTCCATAAATTATAAGGGTAAAGTTGATGTTGCCATGTGACTTCAGTATCAAGATTAAAAGTGAAGAATATTAGGCAGGAAATTAGATGTGACTGCAGAGATTCAATTTACTAACCACTGAAATACCTAGCAAAGAAACCAATGTGAACTGTTGACTTACTTTGTATTCTTTTTCTGCTTTAAGTGTCATGTATATTAAAGTGCAAAAGAGATTATTTTTTTCCTAAATAGAATATAAAATCTCCAGTATAGAAGTGAAATAATTATGCTTATTTAACAGAGGAAAATATATATTGGAAACAAACAAAAGAATCAATAGCATAACATGTAATAGCATAATTGGGGAGGGGGGGATGAAACACAACAATTATTGGCAGTGCTTGAGATGTTTCTGAGGCACTGTTAAAGATATTAATTTAAATCTCCAAAAATCGCTAGTTCTATCAAGACCTATGGGCTATTCTGATGAACATATGGAGTGATGTTCAGCATAGGCATTCTAATCTCATTGGTTTTTAGGCACAAATACCATATGGAAGGACCATATTGTGCTTAATCTCCTGAGTGTGATAGTAGGTAAAACCTTCACCCTATTACACAGTCTAATGTAACCAGACAGAGTAGAATTAAAACATATGCCAAGATTCTGCAAGTGTTTCAGAAATGCCTTTCTCTGAAGTTGCTGGTGATCTTGGAGAATATTCTCTTTTAATTAAAAAACAGATAAAAAAGAGGAACTATTTTCACAATTTATAGTAGCTGTTAAGCAATTTAGGGAACAATATGAGTGGCCCTTCTCATGCTATATTGGCTCGTTGTTTGTCTAATCAGATAATATACACCTCACAGCACAGGAGGCTATAAAGTTACAATATGCATGATTTAATTCAATCACACATTTCAGACGCAGATGGAGTTTTTCAATAAATTGTCAGGTGTTTTGAACAACTTCTGATTAAAATTAGTTTATACATAGCAGTATTTGTGTTACAGCCTGCTGTAATTTGTATATATACAAAAGTGGCTACCAAAAATTTTTGAGGTTAAGAAATCAAAGCATCAACACAGAGATCATTCATGTCACAAGCAAGCACAGAAAAGATCACACATACCTAAGTTCTGGACCATATGCACTCACTGGTGATTAGTCATTCATACAGACATGTTGTTAGCTGTTTAAAATATCTTTTTTTAATCTGTAAACTTTTAAAAAATATCACATGGGTAGGTTTATCTAGTAAACATCAAATGTATTTATGAAAGTGGCCTGCATGCAGGCCTAGCCTGAATAATCCAGCATACATGTATAGTATTGTTGGGTCAGGTACATGAGGCTTTTGGATGATATCTTTACCGGAAGGTTAACAACTTGGTGAGAAAATAAGAGACGAAGTTTTCGTATTGTTCATGGTACAACAAATTGTAAATACCTTAATCTGTTTTTTTCAGCCATCAAAGCTGTATTGATGACATTCACAGCAGCATCACAGGTTATGAACTAAGAACACTTTTGTCGCCAACACACTGGCTCTTACTTCTGTCATACTCATATGTTTGGGCAATATACGTTAGGCTATTAAAATGTGCTTTGGTCCTACACTGCCCTTGCATTAAGAAAGTACCTTCCAGAACTGTTACAGTCCATGTTTATCCCTCGGACTTCTAGACTAGTCAGATAAGCTACAGTAAGGGCAGGAATCTGACCCTTAAAGTTTTAAATGTCTTGATATAGGACATCTGGAAAAAAAAAGGTGTAGGCCTGCAAGGTGTCTTCTTGTCAGAAGTAAGTGAAAGAAAAAGAGCGCACAGCCTTACAGAAAAGGGAGAAAGTCAAGGAGATGACAAAAAACAGACAAAATGAGTATTTTTTTATCAAGCTTTTCAGTACTAATATGAACACCAGTTTCCATACTGCTGTCCAGAAAAAAAAAGTGTATTCCAAATGTTTCATCTTTTTACACAACTTGTTAAAAAAGTTTGTACAATTATATTTCTGAGCTGGCATAGCTCTTTTTCTTCATTTGCTGCTCAATCAACATAGAATAAAATTGAGTTCTGTTTCTCTCTGCATAGGCTGACTTAGTACGAATGTATCTGATAATGTCTTCCCTGATCTGTTTGGCTTAGTTATCTCAGGAACTTCTAGTTTGAAGGGATTCATTTTCATTAGTATATTGTATGGCATGTGCTGTATCTGCTATCCAAAGACTGATGGAATGATGAATATTGTAAAATTATTTGACTGTTTTTTTTTTTTTTTTTACTTTTTTCATAAGTTTCTCTTTTTTTTTTTCACTTTCCATCTGTAATTTCCCACTTTGCCAAGTTGAGTATGTGCCAAAAATGGAGGATTTGTCTCTTGTTTAACTTCTCTTCCTGTCCTGTTTGCAAGATTTTACTATTCTGTTTCTACTCCTGGGCAGTCAGCCAGCTACTGCAATGCTTTGCTCTGGCTTGACAACACTTACTAATTATGTGAAATATTCAACCCTCCAAGCCCACAAATGGGAAAGAAAAAGTTTCAGTACCAAAGAATGCTAAAGCACTATAGGACAAGCTAGCTGGTCAATCATAAAGGAAAACATTTCATATGAACTTGCCTTGTGCAATTGAGGATTATGGAACATATGTCACTGCTTGTTGATTTTATTTTGATCATACCAGATGGTCTTGTAGTCTTTCCCCTATTCCAGATTTAAAATGTTCCAGATTTTCTCTTTCTTCTTCTTTTCCCAAAGTTTGTTTCTGCACCATCCATTACTGCTTTAATTTTCTTGAGGCATTTTTATTCCTTTTTATGTTGTTTCTTCTTTCCTGATCTGTCTCTATCTTCTGAAATAGATTTTTCACTATATACTTTTGCAGTGGTTTAACCCCAGCCAGCAACTAAGCACCACGCATCCGCTCACTCGCTCTCCCCACTCCCCCCCAGTGGGATGGGGGAGGAAATCGGGAAAAGAAGTAAAACTTTTGGGTTGAGATAAGAACAGTTTAATAGAACAGAAAAGAAGAAACTAATAACAATAATGATAACACTAATAAAATGAC
>JAVJGG010000008.1:19175586-19197484 GCA_035590195.1 Aviceda cuculoides | reverse complement strand
CTGCCTCACCATGGTCTTCATCACCACGGGCTGCAGGGGAATCTCTGCTCTGGCACCTGGAGCATCTCCTGCCCCTCCTCCTGCACTGACCTGGGGGGCTGCAGGTTGTTTCTCCTACATGTTCTCACTCCTCCCTGCAGCTGCCATTTCTGCCTGTCCCTACAAGTTTTTTCCTTCTTAAATATTTTATCCCAGAGGTGCTACCACTATCGCTGACGGGCTCAGCCTTGGCCAGCGGTGGGTCCATCTTAGAGCCAGCTGGTATTGGCTCTGTCTGACACAGGGGAAGTTTCCAGCAGCTTCTCACAGAAGCCACCCCTGTAACTCCCCCCACTACCAAAACCTTGCCACACGAACCCAATACAACAAAGGCCAAAATCTATGGCTAGAGTATGCCACAGAATGACTGGGGAAATTCCAGTGGTCTTGGCCTTTGTGACCATTGAAAATTTGTTAAGAAAAAATTGACTTATTTGATCCTGTGGAGTAGGATAAAACTAGGGAGAGGACATATGAGACAACATCCTTCTTTATAATGTCATTCTTGAGGAAAAAAACAAGACTGTTGTGGCTGAAAAAGCTTTGAAGGAAACAGAACTTCTATGAAAAAAATAAAAGCATAGGGTCTTAGAATCACAGCATCATAGAACAGCTCAGGCTGGAAGGGATTTCGAAAGATCATCTGATCCAATATTTCATAGGAAAGGAAGCCTGGAAGAGATTACCCAGCAACCTGTTTAATTGCATCTTGAAAACCTCCAGGGATCATGACTCTACCATGTCCCTGGGGAGGTTGTTCCAGTGTTTGATTGTTCTCACTGTAAAATTTAAATTTCTTTCTTGTATCCAGATGAAACCTTTCTGAATGCAACTTGTACCAGCTGCCCCTTGTCTTCTCCATGAGACTTGTGAAGAGAGAGCTTCCATCTTCTTTGTAGCTACCCTTTATGTACTGGAATACCATGATGAGGTCCCACTTGTGCCTTTCTCTTCTCTGGGGAGAAAAGACTTAAGTTCTTCAATCTTTCCTTACAGGGCTCTCCAGCCCTTAGATCGTCTTTGTGACTCTTCATGGTCTTATTCTGTCAAGGCCAGGTCTGAAGGAGTACTTCTGCTACAGATGAAAGTGCACCGCCTACAGCAGAATAAGCTTTATCAGTCTGTAACAAGCACAGCGCTTGAAGCATGCCTCTTGCCAAGATCTCTAACCCATAGAACCTCAACCAGTGCAATTTCATCATTGCTTGAGGATGGCTGAGTAGTGTGTTGACTCCCTACAGAGAATATGGACTTCATATATGGAAGTTGATTACCTGATTCCTTCAGGTACTTTTCAAAGAGCCCACTGCAACCATTTGCAAGGTCAAGGCCCTAGGCATTTATCAAAACAGAATCATGTCCTGATGTAGCTGTTTCTGTTGCAAAAGCCCTTAATGAATAAAGCCTTGACTGTTTAAAAAAAAATTAATGTGGTTTATAGCAGTAATCCTCTTAAATACTCGAGTCTTTGCCAGCTTTTAACTAACAAGCTCAGTTATTAATGGCAGCAGTCCTACAACACTCATGGATTATTGTCTAGACCTGCTGACAATGCACTGCTAGTGACCAGTTTGCAAAGTGCAATCTGTTATTGTATTTCACAGTCAAATCAATGTTTAAAATTGCTTGAAGCATGATAACTTGCCTCTTATACCAAGCCCACTTTTTTTTTTTTAAATAAACAGCATTGTATTGTTCTTTTTATCTGTGATTAAAGGTTATGATTATTACCAGTGTAAGTTACCTGGCAACATTTTTTAGTTTGTGGTTTGATCAGGTAAACTTGAAAAGACTATCAAGCATAAAAAAAAACCACTTTACCTTTAGCTATAAAGAAGGGACAGATCTGTCAGAAGGCTGTCTACCTTCTCTTAATTCTTAATATGGAGTTTCTGACAAGTATACAGATTTGCCTTAATTATTTATTCATTTCATTGAAACCATCTTCATCTGCTTTAAATTTCTAATAGGTCTATTTAAATAAAGAGAATCCTAGTTGAATGTTGATTTTACATTTGAAAATCCTGAAGGTTTCTGTATTCAGAAAGTGCAGGCATGTGTCTTAGCCTTTGGTGTAAGGTCCCTTGTTAAAAAATGAGAGAATTCCACAGAAATATCTCTCAGAAGACGTAATTTGGTTTTATGTCCTAGTTTTAAAATTTAGCTGGTGTAACTTAAACACCTAGACGTCTATGGCTAATGCCACAAAGGCAATAAGGCACATGACTACTGCTCTATGAATTCTCTTTTTCACCCACTGCCTAATCCTGAAGCCACTGGAATCTCCCAGACAGTTGCTTTTCCTCTACCAAAAAAAATTAAACAAACACTTCAATGCCTGCATCTCTTCTTCCTCCAGTTATGTTTACCTTCTGATATTTGACAACATCAACCTACCTTATAGAGACTGGTCAAGATTCTGAAAAGAGACACGTCTGTTTTGAACGCCCTTAATAATCAAGTGGTCTTGTCTATACAGCAGTCACTGAAGTTTTCAGAATATGGTTATTGTCAGACATTGTATGAAAAAATTTCAGAAAAAAAAAGCTTGTATCTTTTACCCACTGACTTGGATAATTTCCTGGGAAGGATCCATATCCCTTTTGTCTCTGATTTGGAGCAAAACCTGAAATTTAGATTACCTTCCTGAAAACAGAGTAAATTAATGGTGTTCCAAAGGAAATAATGTTCTATTTTGAAATAAATATTTAGATATTAACAAAGTCAAATAGAGTGAGTCTGTAGTTGAGGGATAATGTGTTTGTTAGGTATTTGTGTAAAAGAGCAAAAAATTGAATAAATGTTGATTGCACAGCTTTGTTACCCATCACTTTCACGTTACCATAGACACTTGGACATACAGATGAACATGATATTAAGCACAATTATTACTGAAAACTGTCACTATGATTAATTAATACTAGCAAAGTAACAAGGTATCCCTTAGCCTTATCAGAGCAAGTGTAGAATTTTACAATTTCATAGAATTTTCACTGGGTTGGCAAAACACAGTTTTATGCTTCTTTTATCTTGCTATAGGGTACATGAGAGATCTTTGTAAGCTATAAGAAGGTACAGCTGAAATACTTTCTTCTGGCCTGGAAGTTGGACAAGGTGCGATATGATAGAGGGGCATGGAGAATCAGGACGAGTAACAGTAGCTTATTATGTTTTGACTGAGCATGAATCAATGCCACTGTTAGTTTTGAAATACAAAAGCCTATTCTGCTGAAAGAACAGTTCAATAAACTCAACTGGCAATCATTATTTTAAGAACTATTAGGATGTTCCAACTTCAGTGGTTTAACATAAAACATTACATTACAGAAACATGCATTATATGTTATTGTGGTGAAATACTTGTGCAAAGAATTCTGGAAACTCTGACGAAAGGGAAAAAAAAAACCAGAGAGGAGATGCATGGCAGATTATAGAAATATATTATTAGATATTGGCTTGCAGACAAACAGTAAAAAATAGTGTTTGATACTGATTTTGTATGTTTCTGTGGAAGAAACAAGAATTCCACCTGGACAACAAAAGCCCCAAATGGATGCTTGTGATTTTTTTTCTATGCTAGCATAGCTTATAGGGAAGGGGGCTTTGTTCTTTGCTTCACAGATGGTAAGAGAAAGAGAACTGAAGGCTCTGCAAGACATTTCACAGAGACACATCTGACAGGTGATCAAATCATCGAACACTTCTCCCTGAAAAACAATGTTCAGATGTAGTCTAAGCATACACCCTGTGACAGCAGGAACATACTTTCCTCCTTGTTGACATTCATTTTAATAATAGAAAATGCAAGCAGAATTTCTGGCAATGACAACAACAACAACAAAAAAGTATATGCTTTCATGTTTACGATGCAGAATTCTCATCAATTAATGCATTTCTTTACTTGGGGACGACTGGTTTAATAGGAAACTTTTAACTTTTGATAGTATATGAAATAGTAGTAACTTGGATGTGGAAACACTGTACTGTCTGTTTTAGAAGTAGATGGTCTTATCCAGTAAAGGATTATAAATGTTGGTGAAAATGCTATTAATGGTGTTAACATGATGGCTTCCTACTAAATCATGTCCTTGATATTCAGAGCTAAACACATAAACAACATTTCAAGGCTTCTGTCACTCAAAAGCACATTTCTACAGAATATAAGCATATCTGTCACCCTGAGATGTATACAGAATTTAAAAAAAAATGCAAAAAACATGCTCATTTTTAACTCTCCATTGTCCAAAAATGACTCAAGGAGCCTTCGATATTTCATGAAAATTGTAATCTTAATCTCATAGGTCAAAGAAATAGATTGCCAGAAAATATTTTCCTCTAACACTCATGGCCTACGTTTGTTGCCTCACTTCATTTCACATTCAATATGAAACATCACAAGTGTCACATAACTTATCTTATATATTCTAAGTACACCTACTATAAATTTACAGAAGCTATTAGTGACAAATCTATTAATATGACCAGTTAACCAGTACAGACTTTTTATACTGTGTTGCCTACAGCACAAGTTCTGAGTGTTTACTTTCTTCATCTAATGACATAAAACATTTTATTCACCATTTAAAAAAAAATGATGCAGAAAATTTTTTTGGGAGTGGAAATTAATTTTCAAGAACATAGGACCAGCATAACCACACTAACACAACAAAGCTATACCAGCCAACCTGTATATTTGCAAAACTGTACATTTTGCTATAAATTAACAGCCATTACAAAGAAACAACATGAGGGTACACCAGCTGAGGATTTGATCTTTCATGTACTCTCCAAAATGTTTCTGCATGTATGGTACTTCCATAAAAATTTGATAGTAAATATTTGGAAGTATGTCTTTCGTGAAGAAATCCTGTACATTCAAGATGAGACAAGAGCTTAGCTGTCTGGCTTACCTCTGATACAAATCACGTGATTTGCACCAAACCTACTAGTTTTATTACGTTTCATGATCTTTTCTACTGAATGAGGTTCTGCAACATTTGATGTGTTTTGCATAAAAACTACTTTCCGTAAAAATACTGAGGTGAAATCTACGGTGCATGTCAATATTGTAAACCACATGAGAGTATTGTTGAAAGTGCAGGTTTTACCATTATGTCATAAAAATGTAATGCATATAGTGGATCAAAATAAATGTCCATCCACCTCAGTGTTCTTTTCCAAGCTTTGGCCATTATCAACAGTTTAAGGACTAAGAATAAGTACAGAGATCCGAGGAATGATACTTCCTGACTTTCCCTCCAGGTTTCCTTTATGCCTTATTGTTTCTGAAGAACAGAAGAGAATACTTCAACATTCATTGTTCATTCAACATAAATAATTAATTAGTAAACATACACACACATGTGCCTCCTCTTAGGTACTGAAAGAATTGTTTAACTCCAGTACTCTTTCAAATAGGCAACAGATTAACTGTTTATTTAAAAGTTGTCAAATTAATTTATCCTAAATTGAAATTATACTTACCTTTTTAGCTCTGCTAAAGAGTAAGCTTTGAAAAAACCGTTTCCAGGATTTTTTTTTTCTTTTTTTTCCCTTCTTATTCTATTATGTGTTTCATTCTATGGTGCAAAGGAGAAATAACTTTTGCATTTTTCCAGACAGGTCCAGTTCCTGCCCGTCACACACAAATAAATCAGTATAACCATAAGGTGGAAGGTGGAAAAGTGGTACAGTTTCAAGTACATCCATTCAGTGCTTTGTCCTAAGCTGTGCCTATAGCAACAATCATGTACTTAAGAGTACAAACTAAATAGCGCACCTAATTGCTGCTCCATTTCTCCACCCCTGTTGTGCAAGGAATTCTGTAGGGTTTTGGGCTGGCAGAGCTGAACTATTCAAGATTTTTATAACCGCAGTCAGGGTATATGAAGGGGGCAGGTAATCACACCATTCTCCTTCTCTTCACATTTGGTTTATGTGAGCTTTGAAAATATTCTACACAGAAATTTGATTTTCATATTTTTCTAGAGTTTCTTTTCCTGTTATAAAGCAAGACACATTTGAATGTTTAGAAATTCTTATTGGTTGGTGTTATCTACAGAAGTGATCTGTGGGAACTTACTGAAACAGTTAAAATTCACCCCACATTTTTCCATTATAGAAATTGCAGACATTCAATCTGACATTTGACTAACCACATAAATTTTTAAAAAAAAATGTTTCTGACACAGGTTTTCTGAAAGGTTTTCTGGGTGAGTCACTGAAAGGAGACAAGACAAGAATGCACCTTGGTAGCTGGTAGTGTGTGGGGACTCTAAGAAAAAAAGGCTTTTTAGCAAATATGTAAAGGGAAGATGTTATGTGTTCTTCCACATTCCTCACAGCTATGACTGACTTTAGAAAATATGCCAAATTCTGTATCAGTTTTGTTGGGTCAAAGCTCTTTAGAAAAACAGATGAAAACTTTGCATGAACATTTTTATAAAAAACTTTCCATTATAGTCATTAGAAATTATTGAAAATCATCATGTCTCTTCTCTGGCAGGAGGAAAGGTGTTTCTTCTTGATATTATAGGATTACAACAGTTCGTCAGTGTTTTATACCCTTATGGCTTTCCCACTCCAACTTATGTATTCCTCTTTCTACTGAGGCTGACCGATCTCTTTAAATTATCTCATATTTTCTCTACCTAGATGTAATCACTTTCATGATTGGACTTCAACAGTGTTGCAAATAATGAGGAAAAAAAGCCTCAGAGGCAGTCTTATTACCACATCCCCAAATCACTGTGAATAATGTCTGAAGATAGTTCCTTTCCTAGTGTCTTTAATTCTCTTGTAAAATGCAGGACACAGAGATAATTTTGAAATGTGATGAATATAACCGCTACTGTGGCAAAGACTGTGTACACAACTGATGGTAACTTCATGAAATACAACCTGATTTTCTTATCTAGTTTTTAATAAATGTAAAAAAACCCCCACAACAAAACAAAACAAACAGAAAAAATTAGTATTTTTTACTTTAAGAGGCCCAAACCAGTGTGAAACATTAGACACAAATCTTAAAGTTCCCACTCTAGTCAAATATCTATCATATATTAATACATTTAACTGAAAATCAGTGAAATTAAGAGGTGGAAACTCTGCTACAACAAGCAGAAAATTAATTCATTTTTAAATACAGAGTGTTGTCATAGTTTTGAAGTCATGCAACCTGATCTCCTGCAGAGCAAGAAATGGAAGATTCACAAGAAAGGATTATCAGTTATCCAATAAATGTCTGATTACTTTCCAGTTAGAAGGTCACTTAATGTTTTGTCATTCTTAATAAACATATATAGATATGTAACATATTATACTATATTATGACATTATGAAATACACTTTATTATATTATCATATTATGAGAATATGCTGACAAAAGAAAATATATACTGATATGTGTATTCTACTTTTATTTTCAAGGTAATTCCAGATACGAAGTATGTAATTGCGTTCCCAGTTGATTATTGTACTGAAGTGGATTTGATTTTATTTTGCAAACATCTAAATTTGCATATCTAGTCAATAAATGAGCTGAGTAAAAGTAGACACTGAATTGTGGAAGAGCCAGACAATTCCACTGATATTTTTCTGGTTTCAAGGGGAATAAGGCAATCATAAACAAAAGTGTCACTATATGACCCAAAGTTAAAAATTATAACATTGTTATAAAGGACGATATATAATAAAAGTTAATGTATATGAATTATAATAATATATATAATTACACAGAATAATATACAATTACTATATATGTACATATGATAAGTATACAACATATATATGCACATGCACATACACACACATAAATAAAATCATTCCAAGAACACAACTTTTCCCAGCGATACGTTTTTCCTATTTCAAAGAAATGCAATAGCAGTAGTTTCTAATATCACCAAATGAATCTGTAGAATATTCAACATCATGATTTTCATTCATGTCATTACTTCAAATCAAACACAAGCATCTATATATATATGTCATTACACATGAAGTATTTGTTAATAGCGCAGTATTTATTGTGAAGTTAAATACCTCAATATCAAGGAATGCCAGCAGTAAGAGTCTACCATACCTTAAATCTTTTCTCTTTCTGTCATATACATAACCTGAAACAGATCTTAATTGTACAATCATCTGCTACTTTTCAATTGAGCCTTTCCTCATTTAATGCAGATAGCAGATGGCATTCATTTATTAACACCTACTCAATATTTCTTCTCTACATCATTCAAAGTGTGGTCCAGGCCCTAGGAATTTCCTACTACATATTTTTCTCTGAAGACAGTATTATAAATTTTCATCTAAAATTTTCTGTGAGGTTGTAATAATAGCACTTCCAAAATATTAGTATGTTTGCTTTCACACCATGTGAATGAAAACTGAAGCAAAGAGAAAAAGCTTAAAATATTTACTTTTTCTGAATTTTGCACCTTAAATGCCAGGTTTTGAACATCATGTAGGGCATTACATATTTAAAGTGCATTTCCTATAGCCCCAGTCAAAATTCTGGGGCATCTACACTTCTTCTATAAATAAGACAAACCCCAACTCAGAAGTCCAGCATTCTGGAAACAGGGATTACATAATTGATGGTAAACCATTAAGATATTGATATAAATTATTTACCTTTATCACTCAGAAGATGTGAAATAGAGTGAAAGGATCCACTTCTCCAGAGTAGTATTTATTTGCATCATCTTTCTGCTTCTACAGGTAATCTACCATGGAAAAATTAGGATGTGATGATGTAAGCAGAAGTACAAACTCTGTACATGCATGTCCAAGGTCTTGTCTGTTTCTCTCCCTATGTCATTAAATCTAATAAAAGATTTCAATAGTAATAGCTATAACAGAATTTAAACTGCATCATGTAGTTAGAAACATTGCTCATTATGTCTGTAGGAAGGCAGCTGTGGTAAATTAGACAGCACATTTGTTATAGCATTTCCTTAAATTTTACTGCTCAATTTTGCAAATGTAATAATGTTCTTTAACACAGATGGGCCTGTGTGTAGTATTTTCTTAGTTAAAAACAAACTCACTTTGAGTTTGAAATTTGACCACGTGGAGTCATACTGATTTTATTTGCTTCACCAGAAAAGCAGAAACTTTTGGATAGTTGGCCCTCATCTCTGCAGTACCCTTGCTCTTTTCTTAGTTCTGTTTCCTAGGTAGTCCCAGTCTTTCCTATTCCACAACAGCTTATCTACTCTATATCTTCTGAAGTTTCTTCTTCTCTGGCTTTTTCTCCCCTGCTCAAGTCTGCTTTGTTACTTCTTGGAGTAGCTTTTTGTCCAAGTCTAGTATTATACTCCTCAGAAAAGCTTTTCCATTTAATTCCTAATTTTTATCTCAGTTTTCCTACCAAATAACTTCTAGTTCTCACCTTTTGAACATAGGTTTGTCCATGTACTTCTTCTTCACTTCCTACACCCATCAAGCCCAAGTCTCCAGAACAGTTCTTAATTTGTTGCTTGCTGCAAACATCATCATGTGGGACTAAACCTCTGCTAGATCCCCACAGCATACAAGGTCTCTGTCCCGAAGACCTTATACTCAAAGTAGTATAGTCCAACTGCTTCTCCTGCACTATTCCTTTTTGTACCTCTTGTTGACAATTTTTCCTGACTCCCCCATAAAATCTATTTAATTATCTCACCCTTTTATTTTTCTGTCTTTATTTGATTAAACCAGCTTCTTTCTCCTTGCTGGCTAGAATTTTTACATTGATATTTGCTTCACCCTAAGTGAAAGACAAAGGTTTTCTACTTTGCTAGAATATAATGAAATTCATAGTGACTGTTTCAGGACAGAAACAAAAACTGCCCCTGTAATACAGTCTCCCAGTCATATCTGAGTGCCCTTGTCATTATGCTAAAGTCAGAAAACTTTCTGAGTTCCTTCTGTTCAGCCCCATGATGAATGCCTGTTTACACGGGTGATTCATTCAGCTTGGGTGAAGGCTTTGTGGCTCTAATCTTCTACAAAGTGAGAAGGGCTTGAAACCCAGATTTAAACTCCCTGTAACAATGTTTTTTCTGTAACGAATGGTACTGTCACTACCTCCACTGTTGGCTTCTCAGGAAGATATCTAGCTTAATCTGTATCACAGTGAGAGGCCTAAGGGGTCCTGTAAAGTAAATTGCCTGAAATGTCTTCTGGGATCTAAAGTAGAAATCAGTTGCATAAGTCTTAAGTTACAGGGGAAGAGGTGAACTGGAAAGATTTTACAATGTGAAATTTGAGAAAATCTTGTAAGTAGTCTTGTTATAAATGATAGTTTATGTTGAAACCTTAAACTGACTTTAGTTGATATACAGGAAACATCTTTTTTTGCAGACTAAAAGGTAGCACCAGAAGGTCTTTAACTTCTGGTTTGTAAAAAGTTAAGCCATTTGCCAGATGACAAAGATAGTTTGTATGCTTGAATTTTCCTGGCATTCAGAATTGATCCAATTTGTGAATGGCTGTGTAAAACTCAGTTTTCTTTTACTTCTTATAGACTATAAATCCATCTAGAGATTTAAGTAGATGATTCAAGAGTTTGGGGAGAGATTCAGTTGTTTAAACATACATTACCTAATGCCATTTTTCAGGTCATCCTGTTTCATATCTGACAACACCATGTGGTGTCTCAGCAAACACAAGACATCTCACATGGCACTATGATGAGGCAGCTGAAAGCCATCCTTGTGAAGAAATTAATCTCATCTAAATGTAGACACTTACAACACAGACTTTTACATTCCGGCTAGTCATTACAGGGTCATTTTCTACTCAATGGAGAGCAATAAGTACTTCAAGAGCCTAATTTATCTGATTGAATGTATATGTCTACTCTAGGATGAGATGAACCATGCCCTACAGGTATCTTTTAAATATAAAGGTATCTAACACGATTAGCTGAGATTTGGACATCTGTATTGTAGACATCAGCATTTACTCAGATGAATAGGACTCATGTGTCAGCAGAAGTGAAAGAATTTCCTGGCAAAATGAGTCTGCCAGACGATGATTCTCTAAAACGGAAATATCTAATTATCTTTTTGAGTACGGCATATTGGCTTCCAGGTTGTCTGTTGTTTCAAAACCCACAGCTCAGTTAGCCCCCCTATTGACTACCTTGCAATTCCAAACTCGTGGGCGAGCTGACAGCCCAGGCGACTAAACTTTCCCAACCTAAGAATGCAACTAGGCTGAAGTCAGGCACACTGAAGGATCATGCAAACTCAAGCAGTATTCCATTCAGGATGGAAGTACCCTGGAGGGATTGTTCTTAAGCTCTGCATGCTGAAATGGATTGCTAACAGAAATCAGTACTATCCTTGTTAACTTCACAGGTGTTCACTGAATTCAAGAATATGTGACTCAACACAGAATAAAACAAACCATGAATTGAATGGCACCTGGAAAACTGTAACAGGAATTAAATGGAGGTAAATGAAACAAACAAATACACCAATATCTTCTGTTGGGAAGATGGAATTCATTCACTTATTGTCCAGCTCTGAACTTCAAACTGATGAGTTTACATGTATTTATTAAATAAATTTATTTATTTATTAAACAAATGAGTCTGGACTTCTTTTTTTTTTTGCTCTTCTTTATTTGCCATTGTTCTATTGGATGTGTCTAAACTGAAATACAGGTTTGAAAATAGTACTTGGGAATTTAAATATCGTATCAAGGATATGAACAAGTTAGATGAGATTTCTGTACTCCTCATGGAATGAAGAAAAAAATTTCCAAGAAGAAATCTGTTCTCCAAAATGTAATCTGTTTCATAGCCTATGAAAATAGTCTGATTAATAATTTCTTGTGCTGGTTATGAATTCACGACAAAGCTGCTCCCCCAGAGGAAGCAGCAGAAACAGCAGACTGATTGTTTCAAAGCTGACCTTCTAGGGGGTGCTCCAATGACATCCCTTATAGTACACTCCATTACTGTAGTATAGTTATTAGAATATAATAAAAACAAATTCTGCTTTTCTGTGTCTAGTCAAGTTGACTATAAAGAAATGTCTGTTTCTTTTAATGGTCGATTAAACACTTATGATTACATAGCCAAAGAATCACAGCTTTCCTTACAGAAGATACTTGAAGTTAGTATGACATATAAATCAGCAAACATATTTTAGAACAAGTAAATGACTAGACATTAGTAACAAGCAGACTGAAAATATCATGAAAGCAATTAAAAATATTTATAGACTATGTTTCATGAAACCAAAATAATAGTCATTTTTTCAGGAGATGACTATTTACTGTAAATAATACAGTTAATGGTATACATTCATCATATCTTGCACTAATTAGATTTTTTTTCTTTCCGTTAGGATCTATGAAACAGTTTTAAGTACCAATGTCAACAACAGTTAACATGATTAAAACTGCATTCCTAATAAGAATTTTATCCCAACTTGTATTAATGTTTATTTTAAAATGCTTCTGTGCCGTGGAGCCATCTGTTTCTTGCTAGTTATAGTACCTGAGTTCTACAACCATAGGACCCGAGGGAGATTTTCACCTATTTTTTCTTCATGGTATAGCAGGCATTCACTACTTCATTCAGAAGAAATATGTCAACTAAAGTTAAGAAGTAGTCAACGGGAAAATGTTTTCAAACTTTTAAAACTGAAACTTCTTGACAAGTCCTTTAATTGTATTGGCATTCTTGTGGGCTGTGAATTTGAAATTGTTGATTTCCTTGCATTATTCTAGCAAGAAGGGAAGAGCACTAGCAGTCAAAATCAGTCATGTTTCTGTATTTATGTTAAAAAATACACTAGCTTTGCAAATAAGCTTTCTTTAAGCGTATGACTTTCAAATCACCTTTGGAAGAACATTAAAATCAATTAAACAATAAGTAAATTCTCATTTAAAAAAAAAGAAATCAATCAGCTGTCATTTTTGATTGATTATTCTGGAATAGAGTGGTGTTTAATCTATGCATTTATTGCACATTATTCTACTACTATAAAAACAGCATATGAATTAGGTATGACATATCTCATAGTAAATGGACAGAAAATTTAGTTTCCCTTTTGAAGTCCTGGTTGTAGAATGTGATCATCTGCTCTTGATTTGGTAGGTCATTCCTGTTAAGTACAAAACTATATTACTTTCTAATAAAGGTCAGATTTTTAAGTAATAAGAGCTACAAAATTTCACATGTTAGAAAAGAATATATGGTATATAGAGGTAAGATTGTGTTTTACAGGTTTTGCCAATGGGGATTTTTCATGAAAGGTAAATCAGGCTTGGGTGATATTACAACACACTGTAAAATATACATACATTCTTTAATCAGATTGAGACAGAATAGGGATATGTATAGAAAGGCATACATATAACACTCAAAATTTTGTCTGGATTGCAGAAAATATACAGTTCTCTGTAGTCAGTAGTTTATAACATGTCATGAACATGGATAAGGATTTTAGTAAGAACCAAATGACTTAGTGTCTTGGACAAAATGCTTACTAAAATCTTGGAAGGAAGGAAAAAAAGGAACCAGAGGTGAGGTATTAAATACATCTGATTTATCTACCACAAATATGCTAAAAAATCAGAGTACAGTAGAATCACTGTTTCCCTAGTGTTTAAAATAAGGTTACACTAAAAGATATATTATCACATACACATTATGTAAGTGATGGTGATATCTATGTGATAAATTAAAGAGCTTAGTGACAAATTGCATTTATCATGTCCTTTAGATCATCTTACCTGCAGTCTTTCTACTAATTGATTGCCACTGGGACTACTTTTACTACTTTCAGATGCAAATAGGTGAAGGCAGACAATGGCCATATTTAGGCTGACTTGCATAGGGATAGCAGAGAACATTCGTCACTTGCTGGGCAGTTGGCTCTACATGGCTGGTGGAGAGGAAAAATAAGGTTGCTGTTCACATCTAGCTTATATATAGGTATGGGACTTCATAGAGAGCACCAGCTCCTACTCCATCAGGATTTCCCTGGTTAGAAAACTGCTGTTTGAAACAGACTGGAGCCCATGTTTGCAGTCATGAAGAGTGCAGTGAAGAGGGATTGCATGAAGGTTAGGTCCAGTGTTAACCAGATGCCTCAGTCATGCAAAAGCATAAGTACATTCACTATTATCAAAATACTAAATATTATATAATAAAGAGTACAGCCAAGGCACGAGAAGAAGAACAGGAAAGTAAAATTCATCTCTCAGTTGAAGGGGACTATGGGAGTTTCATTTAAAAATGAGAACAGAAATTAGAATGGCATATGAGGGTGAAAGGCATTGAGCAACCTGAGCTAAAATTGAATTTGATCTTGCTTTGAGACCTCTGGACGTCCCTCCCAACATAAGCTAGCAAGAATCCCTTTTTTGGGAATCTCTTCTGTTTTCACTTCTCTCAGGTTTTGGGAATCAAAGTGGTATGGTTTACCACTACTTTCCTTTCTGTAATAAAATAATTAAAATAATAAAAATAAAAATTATAAATTTTAATAATAATAATAATAATAATATGCATAATATAGAAGGGAAATCTTGTGAATCAGGGGGGTGGGATGTGAGAAAAATCAAAACTCTCATGCTTCTGCTAACTTCAGAGCTCCCTTTCCCTGGCAGGCCTCGAAGACCTTTCTTATTTTATGCGGGTTTTGGGGTAAAAAGGAGGCTGCCAGTTTCTGATTAAAGTCTCCCTTGGCTGTTGTCCTGGCTGGCAGACTATCTTCCTTTTTTTTTACTTGCTGGTTCTTTAATACACTTTACTCTACAATTAGCCCACAGGGGCTTGCTAAATGCAGACAGTCCTCTCACCCCCTTTTGGCTGTATGCAGTCATACAAATGGTTCAAGATTACAAACTGAAATATCCAGAATACTTTGCTGAGAAGCTCTGCATAGGAGCATCTGCTGAAGCTTTAATTCTAACGCTGTCATTTCATATATATTCAGTGCTGCTAGAACTAAGGAGAATCATTATAACACAAATGTATTGATCTAATTCCTATTAAAATAATTCAGCATTTTAACTTAACATTCAAACACAGGGAATGGAAAGAAAGAAATGGAAAGAAATTTACTCCCAGCAAAAAAGATGGTAGTATTGATGTGCCATTGCAAACTGGTTGAGAGTGTTTATGTAAAGTCATGTCTGCCTTCAGATGCTCTCATCTCTGTTAGGAAGTTCATGACAGCAGTAAATTACTAGTCTGTATAATCCTTAGCAGTTATGACTACTAGTAGCATAGGCAGTGAGACACTTCCTGATTTCACCCTTTGTCATATCTCCAAACACTCCCAATTCAAACTTCTGAGTTGGAATCATTCTTACTTAGGGAAGTCAGGCTTTTTGTAGAAATTTTGATTTTCATATAAGCTAGGAGAAAGCCTTAATTAGCCGGAGCAGAGGAGTTTACTTTCCATAGTTTCACCACATGAGTGAAGGGTTCAGATCAGAATCTTGCTACGGCCAGATATGGTTTCGGTAAGAATTAGGCTACAAGAAAGATGTCTCTTGTTAGTAGTGCCTCCTGCAGACCCAGGTATTGTGTGCTTTCTAAGTGTGCAGCTCACTTCTTTGGCTTTGAGTCCTGTTCTGTGTCCTGTCTCTTAGAATGTGTGTCAAGGGCATGAAAGAGTATGGTGCACAATTAAGAGAAATTATTCAATTATTTTTGGCACATTTTGTGATATCGTGGTGCAGGACTATCTGACCAAGTGCAAGAATAATTGATAAAGATGACTACATTCCCTAAAAGTTTTACAAACTGCAATAAAAAGCTATGCTATAAATCCAAAATGACCTGCAAAACTCAAGGGAAAAGTGAATATGATCTCTTCCCAGTTATTCTAGCAGAGACAATATAATTTTTGAATTTCATGACAGCTCTATTGCTTTTTGTGCCATGATTTGGCAGTGTGTTATGGGTACCTTCATCCAGAAATGCTCTTTCATCCAAGACTGCAAAGTCAAGACTTTTCTTGTCATCCTTTTATGACATTGTAACTTGAAAAAGATCCAACACTAAATACAACGAAGAAAATTAACCAGAAATCAGCACTATCTGAAGTGCATTTAATTCTGAGTGACTAACAAATTAGTCATTATGGCAAGGGCAACACTTTTGTATATATTTGTTTTTCATGAAAATAATTACAAACAGACAGTATTTTACACTTTTTTAAAGAAAGATTGCATATTAAAAGTGAATTTAATTTATTTGAAAGATATCTCTTAGGTTACAGAAATAGATTAAATGTGTAGAATTACAAAGAGAAGGAAGAGAGTGAAGCTTTTTGTAATGTTATGTTTGGGATTCATCACACCTGATATATATATATCTGAATTGTAACATCAAGGTCTGAGCTAGCTACCATTGTCTGCTTTTATAGGCAGTGGAGAGAAATAGTGCTTTCAGAAGGCAATTCATCTGATCTTTCCTAGATGCCTCTCTTACGAGATGCCTATTGCTTTCCATTGAGTACACAGAGTAAGATAACTAGCCTAGATTTATATATCTGTGTCATGGTTATTTATGACAGATGAATTCACCTATATCACTTAACTACACACATAACACAAACACGAGGCAGGAAGACAGCTTATACCCCAAGAAACTGCAACCCCCAAATTAGATAAAAGATAACTGAAAAAAAAAGAAAAAAAATCAAACAAACAAAAAAACCCCCAACAAACAAAACACCGCCAGCCCCCCCCCCCCCCAAAAAAAACCATGCAAACTCCCCCAAAACAATCAACCAACCAACCAACAAAAAAAAGGTCAAAGAGCAGTGTCATCCTTGGTGGTTGCCTATGCATAGTAAGCATTGTGCAGCGTGACTGATGCTTTGCGTAGTTCTAATTGAACAGATTTCCACTAAGGTAGTGGTGTAGCTTTACAAGTGTTTGTAGCAAAAGTATCAAAGCAAGCATTAAGAAAGATTATCCGAACATTTAACAGATGGATTCAGATATGTGGCTGCATAAAAAAGGTCTTGTCTCAGAACTAATACACAGAAAGATCATAGGCCAAATATAAATATTCAGATCAAACACAATCAGGAGGTTCAGATCAAACACAATGTTCAATTTCTGGACTTGAAACATTTTGATGGCTGAAATAGGGCAGAAGGGAGATCTGGAAGGAAAGAATAAGACCTCTCTTCCAGACACGTTGAACCTGAGCTACTGATGAGGTTGCCATGAGGAGATGCCAGAATTCTAAAAAACAAAACTTGCAGAATGATCCAAGATCAACATTTAAATGAAAACCCTGGTGGATATCACAGTGTCATAGTGAAGTTTAGTCACTAGTTATTCAAAGAAATTATAATAGCAAAATTTAGTTATTGATGTTTTCATGCTTGATTAGAGTTAGAAATGTTAAGTACACAATTAAACTTTACATCAGATGGTAGATTATTTATGAAATCTTCCTTAAAACTTTTGGCTTTATTAAGCTGAGGAAATAAAAAAACCCGGATAATAAACATGATATATGTTTTAGTTATCAACATGCTTGTATAGAAAAAATAATTGAAGTTCTAAAGTATGACTGTATTGACCTTATTCAGTCATAGTAAATATTACTCTTCCAAAATGTGAATTGCTTCCATAGGACTCCTGGAAGAGTAATGTGAAGAACAGTAACAAAATTGGGCTCTATGTGAAGATACTGCCTTAATCAAATTCCAAATAAAAATACAAGTTTCATTATACACATTTTCATAGAGAGGAAAGAAGCTGTAGTCTATCCAAGCAGTACAAAAGTGTACCCACAAAAAGTAAGCCTGACAAAATGAGTTAATGCACATTTATAGTAACTGTTTTGTATGTTTTGTTTAGAAAGTATACTATGCAGAACAATTAACTTAAAAGGATCAAGTATATGTGGGAAGGAAGATTATCAGAGGAGACTGCAACTAAGGAAATGTTTTGCAGATGTACTGCATTTAAATTAATAAAATCTCATTAGGTTTTATGTTTGCCAATAACGGCTGGAAAAGTTACCATACATTGTAGGAACAATTACCCAAATCTTCACTGTCTCATTAGGTTTGTCATACTGTTTTCATTATAATACATTAGAACTTGCAAGTGAGCCTTCAGTAATGACATATTGTTCCAATTCTCCTTTCAGCAGGCTCTAAGATATTTTAGTATTTGTGTTATAAGCCAGCAGGTGTCTTCACTTTGGTTTTTTCTGAATCAGTTTTATACACAGACCTCCAGACACAGAATGGAATGTAAAAGGGCTTTCAACAACCACATAAAAATGAGTCTGATTAGAGTAGAGCAATACACACTATTTTTATGTTTTTATGATAATTCAAGGTACTAAAAATGTGCATCTTTGGAGTACACATCTATTCCTGTAAGTCCTGTTAGTGAAAGCTATATTAATGTAGATAAACCATGTGATATATAAAGTTTGCAAATTTGCATAACAAATGGAAGGCATAAAGCTGATTTGAATATCTAAGGCATTATAAACTTCAATGAGAACAACCAACACTGTTTGAGCTTGTAAGGCACTTGCATTCAAATGAGTAAGATTTTAAAAGGATATTATTTTTAAAACAGTTTGAAGCTTCCTACTTCAGGTCTTAAGAAGCTCAAGGTTAAAACAAATATTGGATTTAAGTGATGAGGGGAAAAGCTTTAGAAACAATTTGAAAAAGAAATCACCTATATTTATAGCTATTTGGTCTGAATGTCACATGACCTTAAAAAAAAGAGGTTGTTTTCTGTGCTGTCCGTGAGAAAATAAAACTCCAGTAAACACATCCTCTTAGATCTGCAAGGATAATGGTTTTCATTTTAGCTACATAATGAAGTAAAATATTAAGTATCACATTAAGATAGGTTCTTGGACATCCTGAAACCTGACAAGAATATTGTACTTACACCATTGAAATAGCTGGATTTTCAATTGCTTCAGAACTGTGTTATGAAGCTGTTTTATGTGATAACTGCAGGCTGAACAGTGTCAAGAAATGTGTGTTTATCATTCAAAATATTTAAAAGTTAAAATAGACTTTTCTGATTTATTTTCATTTCTTTAAAGTTGCACTTTTTAATAGTTTTAATTTCTCATTCTCTAAATGTTTCATATTTATTCCTAGAAATGGAGAAACCTGAAAGCAGGATCAGAGAAAATAGGGAAAACTGAAGGGAAAAAAAAATATGTCTAACAGACTATAGCTGTCTTATTTTCAATCTTCTCCAATCCTGTCTCATGGAAGAATGGGAGGAAAAGAACAAGTGACCCATGCTTATTATAATTTTTAAATGAACTGGCCTACCAATTAATTTTAACTAGATACAGAGTTAGTTGTCTAAAATCAAACAACTTATTAAAAGTACCACAATTAAAATTGAATTCTTGTCCTGATTTGACAAATAATAACTGTTTCAAGTGATTTCTGAAAATTTCTGGACAATGTATTAAATCATAGCCATTTCTGTGCATAAACAAAGCAGTTGTTGTCAGGGCAGGAAATTAATAGGGGCTACAAAAAAGTCTCTGATCCACTGCCTATTTTGCCTTTGCTACAGCTGCTGTCACCACAGAGCAGAATGACACCTATAGTTGTGATAAAAATTGTTAATATTAATTGCTTGAAACAGAAAATTTTCATCAGCTTTCCATTAGCATGAAACAGCATGAGATTCCTCTCAACGAGCATCAGGCACAGTGTAAACATCTCTAATGACCTACCTATTACAGACAGAAATATGTATACAGGAAAATTAAACGAACCAATCTCTAGAAGTACCTGTTTCTCCTCTAGAGAGAAACTATGGTGGCTATCTGTGGATTCTACCCACAGTTATCGACCAATATATTCAGGTCATGCGCTCACGAACCTGGCAGGGGGTTGGGAGGGAAAGCAGAAAAAAACCTCAACAACCCATAAGCAAATGTGAAAACCTCCAAAAAGTTCATAATAAATTGTAGGGAATCTGCAAAATAAAAATCAGAGCAGTTTTTGTGAAGACCAAATATAAAAGTATCCCAAAAAGCATATTGTTTTCTTAGAAAGTTAGCCTTATAAATACTGAAGAAAAATCTCACAGTATCACAAATCTATTCTCTTCACTGCAACAGAATATTCTTTATTTGTTTTACATTAAATATACACCTTGTCTTTTATTTATTAAATGGATCTGAAAGCCAAAGAAAAGGCATACACAAACATAGAATTATAGTACTGCTGTGACAAAGACAACCAAAAATCATTCTGATGTCAAACAGGAGATACTTTCATGGGACCTTTCCTTGACACAGGTAAACAATAGCTTTTCCCAGACAACTCAGTTGGAGCTCTTCAGTGCTACTCTTGAGCCATAGCGAAATGGACTTTATAACAACTTTACACCTGGACAGCTTGCTCTCTTACCCCATATTACTCCATTTTATCTTCTGCCTGATGGTCACCCCTGCTGTTACTTATTACTGTACTGATACCCTTGGGTCTGCTCTTTTTAAGATACAGGTTTTCTTAATTAATGTATTTCTTGCTGCTCTATTTTTTTCTCACTTTTAATTTGTCCATGAACTTTAATTAAGCTCCTTCATCATGGCTCACAGGTTTGGCAAGCTTCATGTATATATATATATATATATCTGCTCACCCAGCAAGATGGCCCAAGTTTTCTAACTGTAAAAAAATTCTATTCCTTCAGTTCATGTCTTGCATATGGGAGTTAACAATAATAAAAATGGAATAAATAGATTAGCTTAGGTTCATTGTTTTTAGCATAGAAAGTTAATTATATGTCTTTTTTTAACAGAGAAAACATACTGTGTATAAATATAAATTTGATGGAACTAGCTTCTGTATATTCAAATATTTGTTTAATACTTACTCTGAACCAAAAAAGTTCTAGTTCTTCTCTGAAAGTGTCAGTCAACAGTAGAGTGCACCCACTTATATGTGCCTCTTTCACCCTTCTTTGACATATTTTTTTTCACATACCTATCCATAGTTAAGTTTACTTACATGTAAATAAAAATCCTCTGAAATGTGTCAGAAACATCATATTGTGATCAAAAAAAAGTGAATCTGGTTGGTCCTATAAATATCTACTTGGATTTTCTAGGTTCCTAAGGATTTCTATTTTACTTGCTGCACCTCATTCCTGGTTTATTAACAAATCTAGCTATGAACTTTGAGCATGCACTTTATTTTCTCATCTCATTTGCTTTAGATTATGTTGTACAAAACTTGTGGAAGATTCTTGGGAAATGTTCTCATTGATGCTAATAATTCATGTCAGCACTATGTATTAAGCTAGTCTATCTGTTGACTTGAGAGAGCTGCATGTTGGATTCTCTTCTAGTTAGTGTTATTACTAATTTTTTTTTCCCTATATAATCATTTCTGAAATCTCCTACTTCACTAAGAGGTTACAAAAACCAATAATGCAACCCAAATCTTAGAGCAGACCAAACTTTTGGATGTTTTTATCCTGGTTTCTCGGTAAAAATCTGTCATATTAGTGTTGTGGCCTGAAGGATGGGACTTAACCTGTTTTTCAGCAGAATCAAGAGCAACTTGAAGGATTGTTCTGAGCGAAGAACACACAGCAACCCCAATTTTATTCCTTGTTTTTTCTCTATCTATATCTGTGGTCAGACATGGTGTTTTGGGTTTGTGTGGCGGGGTTTTGGTAGCGGGGGGGCACAGGCCGCAGGGCCGGCTCCTGTGAGAAGCTGCTGGAAGCTTCCCCGGCTGCAGCCGAACCTGTCTCTGGCCCAGGCCGAGCCCCTCAGCGACGGCGGTAGCGCCTCGGGGAGAACAGATTTCCGAGGGGAAACCCCCAGTGAGTCGGGGATTGGGATGGGAGAGGAACCCCTGTG
>JAVJGG010000008.1:19129195-19166961 GCA_035590195.1 Aviceda cuculoides | reverse complement strand
ACAGGGAACATCAGGAAGTGATTGGCAGTCATGGCACCTTCTGCTAAACAAAGTGATTGTTTAAAAATATGAATAAATAGACTCTATCTTTTCAGAACTGAAGCAACTAATTTCAAAGTGTATATGATCAAATAGTAGAGGAACCTGTATTGTTAATGTGCAAGATTTACATCAGGATCTGTGAGGAAATCTTAATGCCTTATATTGCCTCAAGAGGACCTATTCAGGTTTATGATGGAGATTGTTGAAATACTTGAGTCTCATTGGTGCTCAGCTCTTTCCAACTTACAAGGACTTTATACATCTTGGTGTTCTAAAATAGCACTTCAAGGGAGATTACCTTCTTTTTTACATTCTTTAATACCAAATATGATAGCTCCCAGTAGCAGTTAGGAAGCATGTGGGAGTAAAACACTTTATTACTGACTCCTTGTCCATACAGAAGTGACAGAAAAAAGAGAGGGGAAAATGGAAAAATGGAGAGATGAAAAAGTCAAAAGCACAATTTTCTAAAGTATGTGTTTCTATTTTAAGAGGATTTTAAAAGTAATGGGGAAATTAATAGATATAATTTTTAATTTGCCATTGTCTTCAGTATGAAATTCTCAGAAACAAGTTCAAAGATCAAATTATTCCGATAAAGTCTATATTAATCTATTGAAATAAATTTTCCATGGACAAATGCCATTGTTTTAAAAGTGTTACATGATTACCTGAGCAAAGCAAGGTAAGGATACAATGATACAAAGTGTTTTCTTATGACCTAAGAGTTACACAATCTTAGCACTGCCAGTTGCATTTGAAAAATCATGTACTTTCATTTGCATTTATGTTCTGTCAATATAAGATATGATTCAGTGATATCTGCCACCATTTACACTTATTCATCTTATGCAGATAGCTTGCCAGTAAAATTTTAGTTCTGTATTTGATGAATACTGATTCCTTATAATTTCTTCAATAAGCAATACTCCTTATAATTAAAATGGGTAATCCTAATAGAACTGTTGAGACCCCTCTTAGTGAGAATTTTTCTACTGTAATCGATGTTGTTTTTTTCTGAAATGATGTGTTAATGGAACATGTAGGTCCATTCTGTGCATTTCAACCTTCAGGCAAACCTTCTGAAGTAATGCATACACTTGGGCTTGGTGTCATCCATTTAGATTGGCTGAGTACATCAGATCAGATGACACTGTGTTACTTCATTTTTCTTGCAGAAAAAAAAAAAAATTGGTACACAGTCATGGGGTTTTCTGTACATTTCATTATCTCTTTCCTCAAAATTTGGAATCTGGTACTAAAAATAAAACATAAGGCACTTGTAACTTGGTTTTCTGAAATTGGCCATTTTGCTCATATGACTATGATATACATACTTTCTTTCTAACATTGTGGTCCAACACAACAGCTACAGATTCAGATCTGAGCTTTGGCACCATCTTGCAGGCTGCACTACTCAAAAAATTCAGACTGTTCCTCTACCCCCTATTCATGCAGTTACTTTTCCCCTTTCTCCCTCCATGATTAAGCTTCAACCCCATATTCCTTCTATATGGATACAATTTATTTCCATTCTCCATCCACCCACCACCAAGAGTGTTATATTTAAGCTCTTGTTACTACTGCTTCTGGGGATGATAGGATTAGAGAAGAAGAAGGGATGGAACCCTAGGGGCAGCAGAAGCTGTGTAGCACTGTGTCAGGTTGCAATAGGTGGAGGAGAAGTGGTGTGCCTGTTCAGCCTGCCTGCACTAACTGAAAAACTTCTTCTTGTTGTCTTTAAAAAAAAGGAAGTCAGCCACATGGGAGCTTATGATGGATTCAGCTTTTCTTTGGACATTGCCACTCTAACTCGTGCTTGCTCCATGTAAATGGTTATGCCTTCCATCCTATGTGTATCATTAATAAGTTTAACATTTGGCTATTCTGAACTTTAGTTCCAACTCTTGTATTAGAAAGTACTTCATAATTTACTCTCCTTAACTGGTTTTTAATCATCCACTAGGAACTGTGTGACATTTCCTCCCTACTGATTGTATTTGTGAGGTGTGTTTGAAAAGCTTGTCTAATTTACAGTGCATTTCTTTTTATCTTATTTCCTGGGTGGATGTTTTGTCAGGAGTAAGTTGTTTTCCACATTTTCTCTTTATGTCTAAGGAGATAATCTATCTGTTACTCTTCTACTCTGTAGCTTCACTTTCTTCCCTGTTTTCTAGGTACTTAAACCCCTGTTGGTACTTTAAGTACCCTCTCCCAAATCTGTTGAGGATACCCTTTTCACGCTTTGTGGGGTTTTTTTCTTTGTCTTGAATTCCTTACAATTTTGAGTGAGGAAATAAACTTAATTGCTTCAGCTTTATTTGTGAGTATTGTTTCTCACTTCTTACATCTTCATATTTTAAAAGGTGATGGACATATCCGTCTATATTGCCTCCCAGTACACAGGCCCTTATGTAACAGTGAGAAACAGGATGGAAATACACATTCAAACATGCTGTCAGAAAGCTGATGGGCTCCATCTAATCTCTTTAAGACTTTGAATCTTTTAACATAAATCAAATCCTGGTTCAAGTTGGCTTCTTTTAATAGTTATCCGAAAAAGCAGATCCGTCCTGCCTTATCCAGATGTATATATCAACATTAAACTTTTCTTGCTTTATTTTTAAGCCAAAATAAAGGATGCTTAGCTAGTCTTCAGAAGTGAAGAATTCATAAAATTAGTACAACAGAAAAAGGCTACATCTACTGAAATTGGCTAAAGCTCACTGACTGGCCGAACCTGTGAAATGTCTAAGGAAAAACACATTTACAAATTTATTTGCTTCCTTATGAACTTTTGAAAACAGATAAATCCCTTACCACAAGATAAAAAAACCATCTAAACCAAAGTTTAGATTCCCTGAATCCATTTTTGTCCCTGAGATTCACTCCTTCCACTTTTTTCTTTATTTTAATGTAGCATTGTAAATAAAACAAGCAGCAAGTCAGTGGGAACTATGAGGCAGCCTGAACAGAAACTAATCAGATGACCCCCAACAAACTGTAGATCATGCCTACTGAACCATAAACGTTGAAAGCAAATGTAAACAAAAATTGGGAGAGGCCACTAAGCAATTTGGAGATGATAAAGTACCTAAACCTAATGGCAGCTACAGCATGTGCCTGAATATAGCCCAATTATATTAAGAATGGTTTTGAAATGCTGCTTTTCATCATGTTTCTTCCATTCTTCAGAGTCTATAGTGCTGACCAACATCAGCTACTATTAAAGAGTCTTCATGCATGTAAAATAATATGATTTCACAATGATTACATATTCACTCTACAGCTGGCTGAGTTTTTACATCTCCATTTGTCATTGACTATTGTGTCCAATTAAATGATTAGCTTTTAAAAACTGCTGCACATTATGAGAGTGAACTTGTGTTCCATTGCACTGAGTGATGCAGAAACAAACTCATTACAGCATGTAATTCACCCATATTAAATAACAAACAGATGGCTGCTGTAAATGAGAGCTGCTTTTTCTCTTCAAAAGTGCCAGGAAAAAGGTGTTTTTATTTATCTTTGTTTCCAGCTTCTTTCTGTTTTCTTGACAAGTGGGCAGCTGGTTGCTGAGGTTTTCAATTGGTGCAGAAGAATGAAAAGCCTGTTTCCATTAATTTCCCCATAAAATAAGTCTTTGAATCATTCCTGTTATAAATGCATGTGCAGTAGCAAGCTGCTGCTTGATTAATTCACTTATTATGAAGATTTCATCTTTTATAAGAGGGCCTGCAGGTAATTTATCTTGTTTAGTAAGATTAGAAAAATGTAATTATCTTGATACCTTTGGACCCCTCTCATTTTAATTGTGTTCCCATAAATTTCAAACATAAAGATGGGATTTTTTTTTTTGCACAAATGTTCCAACATGTGGTAGAAAAATGTGTTGTAAGATCTGCATAAAAACTTACCAAGTAAAATGCATTTGGATTATACTATTAAAGGAATGCATACAAATAAAACCAGTAAACATTCATGGAAGCATATACAAATATATGCATTTCTGTTTCCCTAGTCACAGGCTTTTAACAGCTGGAGTTGGATGAAGAATGTTAGGATTTAAGTTCTTTTATTTTCCTTTTTTTTTTTTTAATCAATAATGCATTTCACCACAGAAATACAAAATCTGTTCCATTTTCACTAACCAAGTTAAAATTATGTTTGCCTTCATATATAACACCAACAGTAAAGAAAAAAAAAAATGTATGAGCTGAGGTATGTGTGTAACATCAGATCCTCTGAATGTCTCCAGCATCCTTTAGATGTTTTCTCCCTCTCTCTCTCTCTTACCTTTTCTTTGAGTGCTAATTTGAAACAAATCAAGATCCAGAACTCTTTCTCTTCAATATTTATCTTTTCTTCTCAAGCCAATGGTTGGGGCATTTTTGTTTAGCTTTGTTTTATTTATTTATTTATTTGTTTGTTTATTGTGGCTTTTTTCATTAAGCTATTTAATTTCAGCTTATCTAGTTCCAGAATGACTATTTTCCTTATTTTCTTTCACTTGGTTTCTAAGAACCTCTTGATCCTTTTCCCTATCCAAGAAAGTCAACTAACAACTTTGCATGTTTCTTTTTCATCTTAATTTTAATTCAGAGTGGTTGTGATGTTCAATTTCCATAAAATAGATTTATAGGAACACGGTAAATATGCAACAACTGCACTAAGTCTAATCACGGGCCACTTAGCTCAGTCATGTCTCTGACTATATCCAAGAGCAAAGATTGAAAGAACACAAGAAGATGGCAAATGTATAGTGTCACATTTGAGTATATTTTTTCAGCTTTCATCATCTGCAGCTGAAGGATATAGAAATTCAGAAATCTAAAGATTTTCCAGAAATTCTTAGGCAATAGCTCTATTATTACCACAAACTGCAAACAGATTAAAATTTCTTGAGTTTCATAAGCCTCTTAACTTTGAAATGAGGAAAAATATATTAATGTGTTTAGAGTTAAGTATTTTCAGGATTCTGCATCCATATCTTCTCAGCTTTTGAGGGTTTCTAAAGCAGTCATTTGAATGCTAGTGAACTGAACATTGTAAAAGGCAGTACTGTGTAAGGAAAGAAATTTTGCAAAGTGAAAGTTCAGGCAGTAAGAAGACTCATAAGAATATGCAGACTGTACAAGGTTGAAGCCGTGAAACTGAGAAATGTGTACAGATGGTTGAAACATTTCAGGTCAGGTGAGACTAGCAATTGTGACAAAACATGATCTGGGAGACCTGTGTCAGCAACAACACACATGAATGCTGAAAAGGCTGAGCAGCTCATTAGGGAAGATTGAAAAATAACCCTTAATGACCTTGCTACCGCTCCAAATTGCAGTTCTGTATCAGCACACTGAATCCTGCAACAGTCTTCTCTAAACTTTGTTCATGCCAGGTCCTATGAAAACTCGTCCTGGGACATGCATAAACTTGTGACATTACTCTTCAAATCCCAGCTGAATTAAAGGCTAAATTAACAGACATATACTTGATTCTAACAGAATTTGTCACTGCAAGTATATTTTGATTTTTTAAGCACCTTTTTCTTTCTCAATAGTCATATATGTTGATATATTTTATATTGCTTATATGAGTAATATATAACCATTGGGTTATAATTGCCAGGGAGTCTGATTAAGGCAGAGTTGTAATTTAAAAAAAAAAAAAAAAAATTTATTTCACGCTACAAAAGTCGGCTGTATTCTGTAAAGAAGGTAAAAGCCCACTGAGAGTGCACAGAGGTTCTTCTCAGTCTAATGGAGGAGTTACTTAAAAGCTGTTATATTGCTCCAAATATTTTCTAGGTAAATTACCAATTGCAAGTGTGTGCTCTACGTGTTTTATCAAAAGATAATCCAAACTGCTATAGATTCTAGAAGCTTAGAAACTACATTTTGTCTATCTGATGTACATTTAATGTAATACCTGTTTTCTGGTGGTGTGTAGCTATGGTACTTTCTAATTGACAGTTACAGAAAGGATGAAGGTTTGCTTACAATTAAAAGTGAATAAGTGTTCTTTCTTATCTCTGGCATTAGAAGATAAAAGCCAGTTGATGCAATTATTTAATAGTGGACAGATAAAAAGTCTGGTGTGTAGGATAAATAAGATACTAGGGCAAACAGGAGCATTTTATGCGCTAACGAAAATTGGGATGCAGCTGGTCCTTAAAATTAAAAGCAGCCTTCTGGAGCACAGCAAGAAGACAAAGTCTCGATATTTCACAACATGTAGCCTGTACTTCAAGCTAAATCTCATCCTAACACAAAAAATTTGCAGTTCATTCTCTCTGGAGAGCCCAAACATCAATGTATTAAATCAACTGGAGTTGAGGAGGACCAGAAGGTTCCAAGCAGTATCTACCTCTTCCTTGCATTCCTTGCAGTCCTGGGTGCAATCAGCCTTTACCATCAGCTCATGGCATAACTTTAGTTTTAATGATTTCATTGGAAGGCCTAAACACAGATTAGGCTTCCCAGTAATAGTGAGTAAGGTAGTTTGGATAGCTAAAGAAACATTCAATATAAGGCTGTCAGAAAAAAAAAAAAAAAAAAGCTGTTTGAATGGAATATTATAAGAATGGGTGAATACAAATATTCTATTCTGTTCTGAATAATGGGGACTGAACATAGACCCATATTTTCTAGTACTGCCTGGAGTTAAGCCTGAAAACTTGAATATGTTTAGGGTTTAGGCCTCTATTTCATATGTTCAGAGCATAGTCCTAACTTATTTCCTCTTTGTGAAAATGTTTCCATTTGGGTGACATTTCTATGACTTAGATCTGTATTATTTCAATAGATTGTGAAAGAGATGTGGAAAGTCATCATATCATAACTGAGAAGCTACTTTAGATATTAGTCTGTAATCACTAATAACATGAAAATAGTCTTTTCAAACTTTGCCTACAAAATGCTGCTTCAGTAATTCATTAACTTGTTTTAATGAAACAACATCTCATTTCTATCTGGGAAGAAACTAATCTCCTGTCTAAAAAGTGTGCATAATGTATTGAGGAAGAAGTGGCTGCAGAGTCTGCTGATCAGTCTTCTGAGGATTCCACGTAGGTTGGGTAAACTTTTATCTAACACTATTGAGAAAACTATACCCACACAAAATTGCCTGCTCAGGCATTTAGTACTGACTAAGGACAAAATATGTTTAGGTTGCAACTTGCAGTCCTGTTTAGCAGCTGCTGAAACCTTAAGTTTAACCAAATAAAATTAATAGTTCCCTTCAGCTCTCAATCGTTGTCTATCTTTATCCAACAGAGTTGTTTTATCAAATGTGGGGGTTACACAAAGTGTATCATAATCACCCTTCATAGAGTCTGTTAGCAATGAGTAACCAGTGCATTGTAACATGTTAGCAATGAGTAACCAGTGCATTGTAACATGTTATTACATATATCTCATATATATACATATTTATTTCACATATGCATATATATACAACTCGCATATATATGTGTTTGTGTCTGTGTATGTACATGTATATAAACACTCTATAGATCACTTACAAGTTCTCTTTAAGAATTAGTATTTAGTTTACAATTCAATTGATTTAAAATAAGGAAGGAAAAAAAAAAAAACAAACCGCAAGACTGGAAACAATTCCACAACAAAGCACAATACTAATTACCAGCTGTTTCCTCACCTTTCTCCCAGATCAGAAAGCTGAAAGTTCCTCTAATGAGTATAGGCAAATAATACAATTCTGTATCTAGCTGCTTGGGGATTGTATATGGTGGTTTCCATATAATGCAGTGTTTGTGTTCACAGTTGCCTCTTCTGTGTTATGTCTATAAGAAGAACCTACTATTGACTCATCAGTGGTGACTCAGAACACTTGGATGGAATTCCAGATGTAAATATGGCAGGAAATGCCACTTGCAGGATGTTGTTGGCAGTGAAGATGCCTAATGATTAGTAAATTCACCTCAGAGCTTCCAGATAGCTGTAAATGTTTGTCAGGAGAAAAGGTTGGGTCTAGATTATTGTAATACTGAAATCTTCTAAACCTAAAACATAAGGTATCAGTATTTACTCCGTTACCCCCAAAAAGTCTGTATAGTGCCATTTATAAATATTTCAGGAGCTAGCAGATATGACATAACACCTAGGGGTCATCCATGGAAACCTCTGAGTGGCCGGTAGAGACAGGCAGCATCCTACAGCACAAGTTCATCATTTTAGAGAATTCAATCAGCTCTAGACTATAGGCAACCAGACTGAGCTATGTGCACGTATTTGTTTATATGAGAGATAGGTATCTAAGCTTCCACTTCAGGTGATCAGAACTATAGATCAATTCGGTTCATTAAAAATACCATCTAGTGCCTGTGGAGATGCAATAATACATCCTTATTAGGATCCAGCTGCCTGTCAGAAAGGAACAAATCTCTCATAGCTCTTGTGTCCTGTGTGTCAGCCCTGTATGCATACCTCACCTACCTTGGGGCATCTCCCACAGCATCAGGTGCCTCTGTTTAGGCAGCTGAAACCCACCCTCCATGTCTACAGAGAAGGTTTTTATATGTGAATTAGATGTCTAAGTTCCCATTGTAACCTAGTGGAGATCAGTTTGTTTGCCTTTAGACACTAACAGGTGTCCTTCTGCCTCCAGCTACCACTTGGAGAGGGGCATGAATCACTCCTAGTTGTTTTGTCATACCCGCTAGTCCCATACTAGTACGTTTGATGGCCTAGGTCATCTCAAATTACACCAGACAACTAGGTCTGTGCATCTGAATGAAGCTCTTCAACTTACAAATTGTAAGAATGTGAGTTATTCTTATACCTCAGTATATGAATCTTGACCTGAATCCCACCTCTTAGGTTTAACAAGAACACCCACCCCTTAGAGACCTCCTTTAATCCATGATTTCTGAATCTCTTACTATATCCACTGCTGCAAGATTGTAATCCAGAATCTCAATTTATTTAAATGATTGTTAAAATTACTTTGAATATATGCCCTTTCAGTGACATGTATGAGACAAGGCAATGACATTCTGTATTACAAGACACAAATAATATATATAGCTATAAGTTCATTTGGATTTATGCTCTCTGCAAAAAGAAACAGAATCATCATAAAAATTAGTGATTGTTGAAACTGGGCAGTTGTGCATCAGTAAACGTTTGTGGTATAGACTAGACCAATGTATGTGTTTACATGGAGGAATAAAAATGAGGAGGAATGGAAATATTGTGGATTAACATAGCATGTAGAACTTAGACCACAAACTCTGCCACAGAATTAGATCTCATAATACCACAGAAAGTACAGAGGATCATGTTTTTCCAGACTTCTTAAAACAGGTGCTGGAACAAGGTGAAGAGGTCAATATTTTAAGGAATTAAAAAAAAAAAAAATTTACACTGGCATTCAAACCCTCAAGCCTTGACAGAATTTAGAATGGTACCCACCTTCGATTCTGTGAAGACAATTTTTTCAGAGATCTTAAACCACTTGTACTGTAAAGTGGACCTTAGCATAATTTTTTGTTAAAAGAGTTAATTATATTTTATTATCTATTGAAACTGTTCTCTGACAAGTGAAATATTGTGAACTCACCTAGGATCTATTTTGGGCAGAGATCATTTAACAAGACCGTTAAAGTTGTCTTCAAAATTTTAGAAGATCACTCAGGCATAAACTTCAGTTCTGAATGAATTAATTTCCCTTTTTTCTTTTAAGCACATTATCTAGGCAATAAGAAAATCATAAGTTTATAATATATAGGTATAAAAAGTATTATTATTATTTGTTAGAGAAAAGACTGCTTAAGATGACAGAGATATTGAATATTCAATTCCCTTTTAAAAGATAATTTTCATAACTATTAGAATTAGAATAAAAATAGAAGAAAATAAAGAGGTATTAGAAACATCTGATTTATTCGAATTTTAATAAAATAACAGATACTTGTGTTTCTTACACTTGCACACTGGTTTTAAGCTCATACTGATTTTACACTGGGAACTAGCTTAATAGAGTTATGTGTTTGACAAGCATTATGCCAGGTTCTGCCACGTTCATAGCTTTCCTTTTTCTATGTCTTACCAATGTCACTTTCTTTAAACATGGTAGGACTGTGCTGAACTACAATAGGAAGGAAAACAAAGTTCCCAGCAGACAGGCCCAATCCTGCGGCCGCATTCATGTGTGCAGGTCCTCTGCTCCCTTGGAACTTTGCTGGGATGAGTGGAGCTGGTGCCAATCTGCAAGGTGGTAGTCTAAGTTTTCTCTCATGATATTTTTTAATATTGTGTATTCTCTGCCCCCCACCCCCCCCCCAACTTTTATGTTTCTGCTTGATGAATTTGTTTATTTTTAGCAGCTTAAAAGTGCACTAACTTTTTTCTTTTTTTAAGTGACCAGTAGCAGATTGCAATTTTTGGCTGAAAATGAGTCCAGCTTTCAAATATGACTGAACATCATTTTTCTTTAAGGGACCAGCTGCAGGGTCAAAAACCAAAGCACTGATTAATAATTTTTGCAAATTAAGACCATCCAATTTTCCCCAATAGCAATGATGTCTGTTCTTCTAAAACTCAATGTAAAACACTTGTTCCTATCCAGTCAACCAAGACTTTGTCAGCAGAATGCCTGCTAGTATCAAGTCTTGCCTGTTGCTTACCGTTACAAGAAGATAAAATACATACTTCATAAAAAGAGAAATTTTATGTTTGATTTTAAGTTACACAGGCCAATTTCTATTTGGCTTACTAGAATGTACACTTTTGATAATTCTCATCTGCAATGAGGACGCAGATATGAAAAGGAAAGTATGCATTTGACTTACTCATCAATATCACATGATCTGCATGTGAAAGATAATGACTTACGTTATTATGTCGTTGCTGATTTCAAGCCCAGCATTGAAGAATAGGGGTCTGGGAAAGGGAGTGGTTTCTAGTGTGGACAGTGCTCTATCTTGCCACAGTTTGTCATATCATAGTGCTGCTCTTGTCCTGCTGAGCAGTGCAATACAACAGGGCCTTAACTTTTAACTTAACACTTTACTACTATCTGGGGATAAATTTAACCTTTATTAAATTTCATAGGGATGATTTTATTCACTAACTATTTACTCCTCCCTGGGGCTGACCACAACAACCAAATAACCTTAAAGGCACAAATCCAATCCACACCAGTATTCCAGTGTGTTAGTTGAATGTGTTATCTAATGCACCTCTGAACATAACTCCTGTAAAACCATTAATGATGCTATGATTTTTGATATGTTTCTTAAAAAGCTAGCTGATGTTTTGGGGTTTATGAGACAACTGTCTCTTTCTAGGAATGGAACAAAGTTTTATAAATTGCATAAAATAGCTAGAACAGTTGACCCAAGCAAACCTGAAGGCCTCTAAAACAGGCATGAGATTCCAAAGAGGGTCATTGCTTCATGTTAGCAATATTTTTCTTGTGTCCAGGAAGGAACTAAAGAGAATCACTGCTGCCTAGCACACTTGCAAAAAAGAGTCTGAACTAAAAAAAATATTTCCAGTTATACTTACTTATTTCTAAAATTGTCTCTAATGAATACTAGTGTAGTGCCTAAATTATCTTTTACAACATTAGCTTTCTCAGATTAAGTGGTTGTGAAGACAATTCTTAACAAGTAATATAAAATAGAAATAGGTGCAAGCAGTTAGAAGAAATCTAAAGAAAGAGAAGCCTTAATACACTTTAACTTTGAATTAGGCATGCAGGAAGCCTGCAAGCACTAATATATTTAACTATTAATTCCTGTGTACTTTCATTAAAGACAGAGCTGTATTGTTGTGGCTTGTTTTTTTTATTTTTATTTTTATTTACAACTTTTCTTTTTTACTTGGAACTTTTTTAGCTAAACATTACTTTTTTCCATTTCTAATCCCACAACTAGTTATGGAAATGTCTTTAGATATACCTAGCAGACTCATATCTCACAACATGGAGCACTGCGGTTTGTGTTTGTTGTTTTATTTTTTTCTTTTTTGGGGGTAAGTTATCATAAAGGTATTACTACCTTTACATTACGCTATAGAAGTGCTTGAAATGTCTTAACTATGAATGCTTGTCTCTGAATAATATGCATGATATCTAACTACAGCTCTGTTTATGAATTCCATGTATGGCACTACAGAATGAATACTAAACATTTGTTGTTCACCACTTCCTTTTCTTATGCTGCATCATGATGATGCAAAACAACTTCAGTTTTCGCCTCCCCATATTCAAAATGAATCAAATGAATGAAGAACAGTAACATATCATCTGCTTGCACTTCAACTTCACTGATACTATAGACCATACCCATTATGGTCTTTCAGGTCAATAATTCCTGAACTAAGAAGGATTAATAGGATTTATGACCCTCTTTTCAACTGCATGTAGCACAAGCAGTACTAATTATATTTTCATTAACCTCTGTGGCTAGCTCATGTTCTAATAATTTAGCCCCGTTATGGATTAATCCAGTGTTTTACATGTTCAATAAAGTGAACACACAAACAAAAGCTATATAAATAAATCCTCATGGCCAAATCACGGCTACTCTAATGAAGAAATACTTGCAAAAGAGCCACTGCTTCTAGACTCGTCCAAGGTCTGGCCCTTGCATCGGTCCACTATATCTTGGCTCTCCGAGTGACTTATTTCCTAGTCAAAGAGGCACCGTAGGGCCTAAATGTTAGATAAATCCAATTTAATTGCATAAACTACAATGCTAAATGAGTCCTGTGCAAGTTGCTTATAATGGTGAAGTCCGCATTTGCACCTCAGGAGATGTTAACGCCATAATTTCAAGAACTAGTAGTAAGCATGTCTCCTAAATACATTTGGAAGGCTGTGTATCTGGGAGGTATACCTGCACTGCATTCTGACCCCTTCTACTCACCTCCATCTCTGCTGAGTTACTCCCAGATATCTGTGTTGCCAGAGAGAATAAGGGGTACACAGGAGACATAGTTCAGCTGTTAGTAATAACAGGATTATTCAATATGACAGCCATCCCCCGCAGCTCCCCATTCCCAAGCAGAGTCACAGCCAACAGGAGAAGCAATGCTGAATGCTGTTCCTGCAGTCAAAAGAGGAGTGGTGGCTGAATTCATCCCAGATTGTGCAAATTTCCAGGAAACGTGCTATCCCACAGCCACTCTTCTGTGCTGTGCTTTCACTCCTTCTCTGCTGCAGTTAAATATCAGCTCCTTAATAATTGTGGGGCTTTTGCTTATTTGACTAAAATTATATGTATTTAATCTAAAAGGGGTAAGGCAACAGATCCATTCCCCAGTCATGATGAATCTGGGATATCAAAATAAATTGACATGGGAACCACAACAGATAAATTGATAAGGAATTTAGAATTAATGTTTGTTACGTGAGAAACACTGTATGCTTTACGTTATTTATATTTTTAATTCAGTGCTAATGTCAAAAACTGTCAAACATTCTATTTCAATGTATGTTCACTGAAATAAAATATAGCAAAATACTGATTGCAAACAGAATTAGAAGAGCTATTTTGAAGACAGTTTTACGAAGTATTTTTCTATCTGATGAGATATAGGGGAAGAAATCTCTAATTGTAATTGGGTTTGGTAAAACAGCAACTTCTCTTACTCTCATAGTATGTGGAGTAAGTTTTTCATGGAGCTATTCCTGTGCTCACAGAAAACCCAGAGGCACCTTTAGAGTACAGTTCATGTAAGATGCTTTAACCATTTACTTGAAGAACTGTTCTTTGCTAGCGCCTCTTTTTGTCCACCAGCTTTAAAAGTATTGTAGGTTATTTATCTGATTAGCTGAGAGCTAAATTTTTGAAGTAAAGTGAGATTAATCTCATCTCACTATCCATTAAAAAATACTAAAATATAGGTAAAAGCTTAATCATTAAGGTTTTTTTAATTATTTTTATGATTTTTTTTAAATATTTAAAAGTTTGGTAGCTTTAATTAGTCCTTTAGAGCATAGAGAAAATATCACCATCTGCTACTCATCTCAAGAAAGCAACTAGAAACTATTCCAGGCATATTCACTATTTCTTCATTTGTTTCACCAAAGAGCTAAAGGACTTGCTTCTGGTCTTCTACTGCCCAGTAACCTCATCATGCCTCAGTTCCTTCCCTGAATGAGCAACTTCTCTGAGACTTGAAAAAAAATGGATGTCTACAGTACAACGTAAACCTAGGCTATGGCCACAATAAAATGGTTGCTCAAGTTCTTTGCTTTTGTTGTAGCCCAGTGTTTACTCCTTGCTTTGTACTTTCACCAGCTGCTTGCAAAGGCTTTACCCTTTCCAGCCTGCTTCTGCTCCAGCCTGAGATTTCCTAAGTTCCTCTTTAATTAATTTTGTTTGAGGGATCAGTTTCTATGTTAATACTAAACTTACATAATGCTTGCGTAGACTCTAGCAGACCAAAGCAATCAGGAACAATGTGATTTTTTGATTCATTAAAGGTACAGCATCATAATTTACTTCTGTGATGAATGAGACAAAGGATATTTGGTTAAACGCATGACCTGATTGTTACAAATTGTTCCACCTTGCTAACTCATTTCTGCAGGTAATCAGGCAAAATGACCCTCCAAAAGCCCTCCTTTTGATACAATGAATCAGAAAGAAATTAGACTGATTGAGAAATATTTTAATACTTCTTAACGGTGATCAAAGGACTTATTAGAACACTGCAAATGACAGCTCCAGCAAGCAGATGACTTTGCTTCCTTCTAGTTATACTGAAAGGATGGCAGTGTAAAAAAGGGACACACTTAAATCTATATTTAAATTGAAATCTAAGATACACCTTTAACCTAAGGCTGGAAGTGCACTCTGTGTAAAATTGAAGTTCATACAAACTCCCTTTCACTCTTCCAAACTTCTATAAGTTTGAAACAAGAAGTTTTATCATTGTTGCAATTTCTAGGATTTAAATAGTCTGCCAGACTCAGCTGCTTTTCCAGGCTGCTAATTGTTTTTGATATGAAATTACAGTTCAATCTAGATTATCAGTAATTCAGCTCACGTACCACAGGCAAGTCCATCTGTTTCTTGAGACAAAAAAGTGCAGATGTCAGTAGAACATAATGGTAGAAGAACCATTACATTATGTCACGCCAAAGGTACATTTCAGCTAATATGAACTGTTTAATCAGACCAACCTTCAGAGCTTCTTTTCTGCTGCTGTCTGACATGCCAATTGAATCCAGTGTGAAAATGGGTTTACTGGAAGTGTAAGCACAATCTTTATATCATTTTGATTATAGCTTCTAAGCTCTCCATCATTCTTGGAGTATACATTACTCTTGGAAGAGCTGCTCCAAGTTCTTCCTGTCTTTGCTCTCCTTTGATGCTTTTTTTTCCTGGTCATTGTCTAGATCTTTCATTGCCTAGACTTTCTCACACTTTGATTTCTATCTCAGTTGAATACTAGCTCCTGTGAACGCTGTCTACAGTTTTATTTTTCCTAACTGCATTCCTTAACCAAAATTTACACTTTGGTGGAGTTTGAAACAAAAGATTGCTGACAAAAAAAACCAAACCAAAACAAAAAAAAACCCCAACCAAACAAACAAAAAACCCCAACCTAACAAAAACAATCAATGGAATGAAATAACTTTAAATACTTGGATAGCTCCACTACAGCTGTCCTTTGTTCATAGGGATATTGCTACAAATTGCTCTGCTGGTTACAAAACTTGATTGTTAGCCAAAACAGGAATGATTTCATTTCTGTCACCTATTGGTATTAGAGACATGCCCTACAAGCTGTCATGTCTGAATAACATTTCTTAGCAGTCACATACATGGTGACCTGAACACATATATTCTTTAAACAACCCAGAGTTTTTTCTGATGTCCTCAAAGGAAACAAATCCACCCTCAGAGTGGCAGTGGTAAAAATATTATCCCAGTAGACAGAATAGTGTGTTGAGCCAATCTATTTGGATGAAGTTGGAATTTGTCAGCTTCTGCAATGGAAAATTATTAACAATCAACAACTAAATAACTGGTGCATATGTGCTCTTTCATTGCGTGTTTTCCATTATTTAAAATTCTGAATCCGGAGATGCTCATTTTGGTCTTCAGAACTATATTCTTCATTCTGGTGTTCCAGACATGAACATCATGGAGGTATAGAATAAGTGAATAAATCTTCTTAAAGGCCATTCAAATATTTCTGGTGGTAGCTCTACTTCATGCAGAACCTCTAGGTTCCTTTAACATTTTTTTCTCCCAGTGATTTCTCAATTTCCAGCTGATACTCTTTGTTGCAGGCTCACTAAAGGAATACTTCATTTCACCTGATTCCTCATATCAATCACATATTTTTATTTTAGAAAAAGCTCAGAAAATCCCCAAAGAATGCTTGAAAATGCCAGCATTTCCTAAGCACTGTTAAAGACATTGTCTTTTTGGTTTTTTGTCCTGTCAGGGCAAAAAATTTACTTTGTGAGAGAGAGGATGAGGTGGAAGTAGTGAGTTTTATGCCAAGTTTGAACTCTGGAAGAAAGCAATTGCTGACACTTGACTTACTTTTATTGTGATGCTGCTGATTGATACTAGTGGAGAGAAAAAAAAAAAACAACCCACACACAAAACAAAAAACACACTGACAAAAATACAGTAAGTACTAAATGTTACCAGACAATGGAATTACAATTATGATGTTCCACTAGACGTGTTAAGGCATGGAGTTTCAATATGCAAAATTTTAACATTAGATAACTCCTGGTCATTTAGATCTTGCATATAAATAATTACCAATAATTACTGTTTATATCTATCTTGGAAAAAGGATTTTTGTGCCTGTTTGCAAACTGCTGGTAATGAACAGACAGCTTCTATTTCACTTGAGAAGGAAATTGCAGAGTGCAAAAGATCTGATGGAGTGGATTATTTCCCATTATTTTCCTTTGATCAGATTTTAGTTTTAAATTAAGCTAATACTCTTTTTCTAATTTTCAGATGATTGTCAGCAAGTATAAATTCTTGCATCTATCCTCAGTCTTCATCATTTGTTCAGAAAATAGATATTTTTAATGTTTTAATCTCTACTGATAAATTCTTCATCACAGATGCTGTTCTTTCAATTCCACCAATTTCCTTACGTTCCCAAGCCAAAGGGAGCTTGCAAGAGCCGATAGTAATGTCTTTGTGAAGTCTACTGACAATTAGGTTCTGAGCCAAACCCCACTGCAGATGGAAACCACTTCACAATGACTTCAGAGGTTTCCAGTGAGGACACTAAATGGGGCTATTGCTTTCTTAAGCTTTGTTAAACGCTATTAATGGTTATGTAAACCAGAATTACCTTATTTCACCATTGCTCATTCATATGAAACTTTTTAAATAATTTTAATCCTTCTGTCATTTGTGCATATCTCTTACAATTTCTGATCTGTAAAATTGCTTTTATGTTTTACCAGAAGTATTAATTTCTGCATTTTTTATAAAATCCCACTTAATTTCCTGTTTTATCAAATTCAGTATCAGACTAAGGAGAGATATTATAAAGAAGTCCCTTAAAACTGAAACAATTTTCCCTGAATTTGATGGTGTGTTTGTCTCTTCAGAAAGGGTAAGTGAGAGAAAGACAGAGTGGGGGAGAGACAGATTTCTGTATTATTTCTTACTTCTCAATGGCATTTAAACATAATTTTACAGATAAAATTTATGTTTATAATTATATGTATCTATATTTTCAATTTGTGAAAATTATCAGAATTCCTTTGTGGTTTTATATAATTTGTTATTATATATCTTGTTTGAAAGCAGACTGAAAATCAATCTCTGAAATCGTATAAAAACTATTATAATTTAAGAAAAGTGCTTTCTTTCTTACGTATTTCCTGCTCAATACTTTAATATGGACAAAAGGATATATTTATTTGACGTAATGTCAGAGAGAGAAAAAAAAGCCTGAGGAAGTTGAAATGTTTTCTGGTACTAAAACTCCAAAGCTTCAGGAAGTTTATTACTTAGTACTGTATGTTCTAATCAAGCATAAAACAGGAAAGTGACTACTATCAAAGGACCCATAAAAAGAGTTTATGATGTTTCAGATTCAGACAACATAAAAAAGGACATATTCAAATTAGAAACACTATTATAAAGTGTGATTCTATAAGGAATCTCCATAACAGACTTAATAACGTGATTAAAGAGACAAAGTAATAGCAATATACACAAGTACTAATTAGAACATTGAAACTATTACGCCTCATGTGGGAGACAAGTAATAAAATTCAAAGAATATTTGTAAGAAACACTATCAGACTAGCTTTTAAGTTTCCTACTGCCTCAGGCTGATTATGTGAACTTGTGGCATGTGTCGAAAATGTTTAAGCCAATCCGTTTGGCCTGGTAATGCTCCTTTTTCTCAGTGCATTTTGCATCATTATATTAAGATACGGTTTGGCTAAACTACTTTTCACAATGGGCCTATTTGGTGTTGTTAAAAGATTCAAAATGTATTGCTTTTATATTCAAGAAAGACATATTGCCTTAGTAATATCATTCAATTTCTTAAAAATTACTTGCTTTCTTTTTGCTCTGGAACATATTACAGCTTTGGATGGCTGAGATAAAGTATCTTAAGGAAAGGAAATATCTGAATAAATATTTAAAATATTAAATGTTAGGTGAAATATCTACTAATCAGGAAGTCTGGCTGGATATTGATTTGGATTAGTATATCAAATAACTGAATAGAAGTAAATTGTAAAAAGACATTATTTCCTATGGTAAAGAACTCTTTTCTGTTTCTAAAACCCACAAGGGTGATTCACATGGAAAATGTAAAGCAATGCCCAAAACATTCAAAACTATACATTGTACTTTTTGGAAACAGTTACTACAAGTTAAATTGCTTTTATTTCAGGGAGTGACTGTATTGCCATCAAATTCACCAGGAACAAAGTGAAGTCTGCACTGAAGACTTCCTAATTTATTAACATCAGTAAGTTTCTCAACCTGAACATAATGAACCAATATATTTCAAAAGTGCTGAATGCCCAACATTTGGCTTCACAAATGTCTTCCTCTGAGCATATTGATCTGTAGTTATAGCATACCATGACATAACTGACTAAAGCAGGATTCCGTAGACAATACTGCACATTTGAAAACACAGATACTTTCCTTTCAGAGTACTGGAACAGAAAAATAGAGTGATCATGTTCTTCTAGGGTATTGCTGTACACTTTTTAATTGAGCTCACTCCTTGTTTATCTTTCATAATAACATGTAGGGAAATTTTCTATATTTAAGTGTCTATAGCATTTACTTCACCACCAAATCACTTGAACTTACGTAGCACTTCACCATGAGCATTTCCTTTCCCTTTGACATTTTTAGACAAGTTGTGATCACCTTGAACTCTTGATCCACAGACTCTTCTTCATTTATGGAACATAATATTTCAAAAGACTTTGAAGTCCCTTAAAGCATAGATCACATTCAATCTCAACTTATTTTGGAGTAATATTGTCTTCCCCATTTGATTTCAAATTCTTCCTTCATGAACCAGTTCTTCAACTTTAATATCAGCCTGAAATTGCAGCCAAATACTGAACGTTGTTGTTGTTTTTTTTCCAAGTGGTTTATTCATTCATGAAGATAAAAAAAAAAAAAAAAAGCAGCAATATAATACTTACAAGATACAAAATGGCCACTCCATTAAGTTATTAGGAAAAATGGTCCAAATTACATGAATTCAACATCTAGCAGAATTTTAAGGTAATCCATAGAAATGTGTTCCTTCTAGTTCACCTTCAGTTAAAAACAACTCTTACAATATTCTGGTCACAACTGGATGAAACACAAGCCCCCAGATATTCAAAATACAATTTATCTTAGATCATTTGTACAAGCTGTGGGGACTGGAAGAACTGACTTGAGGACAGCCCCATAGTCTCAAAAGAAGTGAATTATATTCACTTTAGAATTTGCACAGTCACAAAATGTCATATCTATGACAATTAAGTTATTTTCCTATATTAAATAGTGTTTTATTGATGAACTGACACTTACTGTGTAAACTGCTGCTCTCCACACTACTACTAAATTTGACTCAGTCCTGAGGAAGATGATCCCTTTTACTCTGAAATGTATTTGCCCAATTATTTTTAAGGTACTTCTACTGCACTAATGTTAAAAGGTTTAATAAATCTTAGTCCACTGTCAGAAACATTATCACCAGCCATTGTACATGTTTATTTTAACCCTCTAAGGCTTTCCTGCACAGCATTTCTGCTCAATTTTTCCTCCACCATTCATTATTAAAATAAATTGCTCTTGAACTCAGCTCAGCTGCAGGCAAAATAGTTCCATTCCAGGTGCCCATCAACTTTTTAAATCAATTAAGTTAATTGACAGCAGGTTTAAATATTTTCTTAATTATGACTGCAAACAGTATTTTTTAAAACAAGTCCCTCCCTGCCCCCCCCCCAAAAAAACACTTTAGAGTTAACAAAACAAACAAAATAATAATAAAAATTCACAGAACAGAACCCTTCCTTGATAACTCTCATTGTTAAAAAGGCTCTAAGGAAGACATTTACAAAGAAGGAAACCCAATGACAGAGTAATTCCCTTTTTTTCTTTCAAAGTCACTTTAGAGCATTTTATCAGTTCATTTCAAAGCTGAAAACCATGTTTGAATTAGAACAATCTGTAAACTACATTCTTCTGGATAAATTCAGATCTGGGCCAATGTTAAAGAATAATGTTGTCCATCCTAAGCACAGAGGAAACAAAGTTTTGCAGGTAGTTGTAAAAAGATTCTTCACATGATATGCCTGTTCCTTGCATTAGTATTTCCATTTTTGCCTTTCTGCAGATTTTTCAGCATGCCTCATTCCAGCATACTACAAGGCTCTCTGTAACACAGTTCTCTCTCTTGTGTTGGATGGCCATACCAGACTGTGTAACAGTAGTAGAATTTTTGTTAAAAGGTTCTCAGTTAGGCTAGAATGTGTTTGAGCAAAGTACTGAAGTATTCTGGTGTAATCAAGGTTAGCAGGAATCAAAACACATAAATTTCCATTCTGTGCAAAATTTTAAAATTGGAAGAACATTTTCCTTCCAATTACCTTCTAGTTTAGATAAGAAATATTTTTTTCTGAAGTGAAACTCAACATTTTTATTTTGGTTTGAGTCAGTCAGTTGAGCATTTATTTTCAATATTATACTTTTAATTCATGCATTTTTATATCTGAACTGAAGTTCTAATATTATAGTAGTATAACCAGTATTAGATTTTAGGAACATAATGTCAAACATAATGTACACATACATCATCATTATGAAATAAATAAAAATGGAACTGTCAAAATGAAGCATTTTGGCTTGATCAAAGCATCATATTTTGACTTTGCATTGCAAAAATTCCTCTAAATTAACGACCCCCTGCAGATTATTTAGATCACACTGAAACTGAGTTTCTTGATAGAAGTTTTCCATCAAAAATGTTATCAAGCAGGGCTAGCAAAGAGGCAGCACTATGAGGTCAATCAAGTGCTTAGCAGAGCTTTTTATTATTAGGTTGAAGGTGCCATATGCAGCCTGGCTAACAGTGACAAAGAGATATGGACTGTTCTTACTTTTATTCTTCTTGTCTTAGCAGGCTCAGGCAGAACCATAACAAGCTAACAATAGGGTGACTTAGACATATTTCTGTAGTACGCACTCCTCTGAGCAACTTTAATGCTTATGTAATCTAAATCAGCAAAATCAGAATTCTAGTTTGCATTTCTTACGCTAAGCACACCAGGAAAGCATTCCTTTAGATAAGGTAATTTTTTATTAGATCATTAAGAATCCTTAGCATGATCAGCTGCATACAGACATACTGTGATTTGAAAAGACAATGAGAAAATATATGTCTATAAGTATTTATCAGGGCAGTACTTATAAGAGTAAGGCATGCATGGTAGAGTCATAAATCTGTGCTTCTATGTTTTTCAGAGAAATATCACCTATGCATTCTTACTTAGCTTTCATCCAGTAATACTACAGAGCTACCTTTGCACTGATGGAGAACACATGACAGTTAAAGCATACATATTGGTTATCATTAAAAGTTGATGGCATAGTTTTGCATAAAAAAACCTCATTGATCATAACTATGTCTAAAGTCATTATCCATCCCTAATAATTTTATGAGAAAAATTACAATGTTTTATTTTACAAAAATCTATGGAAAGTTTCCAAGACTTTCACATAAGTATATTTAAGGAAAAGCTTATGAGGAAAGCTTATACTATAAAACAAAGGTTAGGTAATTACTGCAACACAAGAATTACCTCTGCATTTTGCAAAAAAAAGAACAAAGTGCACCCAAAAAAAGGATTGGGACTTTGTCCATGTACTTGTTGTTCAAAACTTATTCCATTGTTTACAAACTTTGCCCAAGCATAGTTTATAATACATGTTCATTATAATTTTCAGTAAATAGTCAGTATGCGTTGTTAAAGATGCCCTGAAGAGTGAAATTCCAACTTTTTTACAGAATTTGTGTCAGGGGGTGGCCTTTTAATGACCATAGTTTTCCAGCCTCTAATGTCAGTAACTTCATTTATTAAATTTTTTTTTCTAGTGTAAAGTACTTTGACTTTCTTGCCATTTTTGCATTTGGGTATCTGGAGGTGGGAATGGCTAAAAAATCTATAGATTTGCACAAAAGCTTGTGAAGAATCATTTATTTTGCTTTAGCCAAACAAAGAGTGAGGTGTTTTTATTTTTTACTAAACAAGCTAAATGCTAAGAGAAGAACAACAATCTTGTTGATAGTATAGTATGTTACTCCATATTCAGTCATGCCTTTCTTTTTTCCATTTCTAGAGAAAAGAGGATTTGATCTGACAGATTCCACAATTTGAGTTCCCACTGAGTTTGAAAGGAATTTTATAGACGGAGAGTCTACAACTGAAGTCACAAGTTCCTGAAGCCTGTGATATACATAAAAAGGTGAGGAGACAACAGCAACCAATATTTTAAAGGAAACATGGCATACATTAAGTACTGAGTATTTCAAAGTTCATGTAGTAGTTATTCATCACTTCTGCCTCTAGGTGTCCAAATGTTAGCCATCTAGTCTAAGCTTGTCATCTAAATTTCTTATGTTTGGGGAAAGGGAAAAAAAAATTCTCCAGTGTCAGATTGACCCCCTTCTAAAATGGCTTTAGTAAAGCTAGTGTAATAGTAATGTCTGAGAGTGTAGTTCCGTGCTATATTCTATATTTCTAATTTCAAAGCCAGCCCACAAGGTTACTACCCTCATATCCTTGTTCCTGGTTCCACACAGACATTTATAGGCCTCAGAATTGTGTTCAATTAAGTTTTTAGGGGAGGACTCCCAAGGAAGGTTTGTTTTTGTTTATAACTTTCAGCATTCCTAGTCCAGTTTACGTCACACTCAGACAAACAGTTATTCAGCTTAAGTTGTGAATCATGGTAGAAATGACAGGACAGTCCAAGAAGTATGAGGAACCCCTTAAACTGCCTTTGTCACTAGACAAAAACATAGAGTTGAAGCATGATTTGATACATGTGAACATGCAGTGCCATGGTTGTCCATGCTGTAGAAATTTGTTTAGAAAATTTTTCTCTTCAAAGGCTGTGAAGAGGTGGCCAGTTGCTGTTTTGTCACTATCACTATTGCTGTTGTCAATAGGGTTAATAAAGAAAGTACAGAACAAATGCAGTATACGCTAATCAGAACTTTTGATGTGGTTAATCTATAAGCTTTATTTTTCCTGCTGGGTCAGTCATGTACAATAACTGAAGTGGTTAGTAAATATGAAAGAAAAGACCTGCCGTTGTTAATTATACTGTGAATTGAGTGTGACAGAACTATCTTATTTTTTCTGAAAAATCTGAAATTGGCCACTGTTTAACAAGAAAATAATTTCCTCCAAATTGAGTCCTGCTTTACACTCCTGCTCACAGCTACCATAAAATCCATCACTGGCAGTAACTGCCATTCTTCTTCAGTTCCAAGTAATGATAGTATAACCCATTCTTTTTATTGCACCTCTGCAATAAAGCACTCTTTCATATTTTAAAGACAGTTTCCACCAATGTGGTTTCTTCAAAATGTTATTACATGCTTGCATCATAGAAGCATGACAAACCCCAAATAACATGTAACTATCAATGTATGTTTTGCAAATCATGACATTTACTGATCTAAAAGATATTCTGCTTTCAGCTGCATTATAGATTGTTCTAAAAAAGTTGGCCAGCTGTGGCATTTGGCTCTTCATTAAGCAATCACTGAGTTTCTTCAGGTTGCAAATCCCACCCCCTGTCTTTTTCACAGCATCTGGTCTATGGTAGAATCACTCAATAATTTCTTAGAGATACTTTTTTTTTTTTTTTTTAATTTATCAGGTTTATTTGTATAATATGAGTCAATTAAATTTGCGTAGAGCACATCTCCACTATTGGGATTCTCTTCTCTGAGTCCTTCAATTTCCCTATAGGGTTTTAATACCTGATGATGATTGTTTTTTGTAATTAAGATTTAAGTACCCAATCCCCCAAGACTTGTCATACAGAGAGCTGCCACTCAAGCGTTCAGCAACCCTTTCAGGCGCACCCTCTCTTTGTCACAGTCTTTTTCTAGCATCCGAGAGTTTAGAAGAAAGCCTTTTGTTGAGCAGTGCTGTATTTCATCCCACATATTTTGCTAATCCACACCATACCCTAGCTCCAGTTTACCTCAAACTACTAAAAGGGCAAAGTGATAATGTCTCTTTTAGCAGCTGCCAACAGCATGTCATGGGAATGAGTAAGGCTTCCATTTAACTGAGTAAAACAAGAGACTGCTCTGTCAATTCCACAGTTTATTCATACTCTAAAAACTATAAAAATATCTAGTAGCCTAAAAATCAGTTATGGATACAGGTTTGGTTCTTGCACAGGTTCACGGCTCATAAAACAAGAAACATGGGGCCAAAGTCAGAATGTTTGTGTTGGGGCGGGGGGTGTTCCCCATTGTTTCAGTCAAGACATGAAGAGAGGCAGGGCAGATGCAGTCAACCACAGCAATATGCAAAGGGAACTGGAGGTCAGTGAATCTGTATGAAATCCTGATCAGTGATGCCAATCATGGTTTCGTACCACATAATTTTTCTTCTGATACACCAAATAACACTTAAATGCTAAAATAAGACATACAGAAAAACACCTTGGTTGAAGTACTGTTTAGCCACAAGGAGAACAGAGGTCATCGGCATCCAGGAGTAGGGGCCTGGATTCATCCTGAGGTCCCCAGTTGTGCCAGAAACATAAGCTATGTCTTAATAGCTTGCAGTGTGGCACAATAAGAATTTATCACTAAGCAAAACAGACAACACTGAGGACCTGGTATCCACGCTGTACACATCTCGGGAGGTTTTACTTCCAATTAGCTTTGGAATAGCCCTGCAGACTAAATACCTACTACTGTTTGGATCATGTTCGGTTAGTTTCTAGGGTACAACTCTTGGTTTACTTTCATTCAAAAGGAAGCCAATCATGTAGGGTGATACTATATTGTGGTTTGAACCAGACCTATAAGTGTAAGATTTTTTTTCAGAAGTGCACTCCTGGTCAAAACTGAAAAGCTAATAAAGGCTAATAGTGTTCAAAAGGCTAGGAGCACATATAGCAGAGGAAAAAAAAAGCTGTATTTTAAATCTCTTAAACTTGGATCCCCACTGACGCTGTGGCTGTGTCATCAGTATCAGCCTTTTAAAATCCCCAAATAGAGTATTAATAAAGAATTTCAAAGTAGCTAGATTGATTTAATATATCCCTTCCTGTTTTACTTTTAATTTACCATGCCACTAATCTATCAATCTAATCCTGCACTCATAATTATTTGTTGACTTTAGTAGAGAGAATTAATTCTTTACATCTTTCAGGCTCTTTAAATGATAATATATTTCAAATTTAAAATTACCATCAGGGTAGCAGGGCTCCAGGGGAATGCATGAAAACACCTCCTTTTGTTTGATAGAACCTTTAGACATATCACATGCTACTCATAATGAGTTGCCTTTATCCAGATTAGATTTAGAAAAACACTTTTTTTTTTTTGTTCACAGATTTTGCAAACAGAGGGTATCTAATTGGAAACAAGTTACATATTCAGCACTTAGTGTCAGTGCTTTAGTAGCAATGTGATAAAAAAACTAAGAATAACCCAGGGGAGATCCAGAGAATCTGTGCCAACAGTGCTCGTGGCTTCACAAAGCACTCAGTCACAAACTGTCAAAGAGAAAAAAAAATGTATGTAAGTTTGTATATAATATATTTTGTTGAAAATACACTAAATAGCATAGCATATGATTTATCGCAATTGTCATTCTCTTCAATAGCATGTGTCATTGATCTTACTTTTCCTCCCAATGTGCATAACTTTTCTTTGTTATTTCACTGTGTATTAGTTGCTGGCTTAGTCCTAAATTCAGTCCTGAGCTATTGTAACTGCTGTATACATGTTAATTTAATATAATGTACAAAGCAGACAAATCAGACCTCTAGATAAAAATCCTTATCTTTAAGTAGATGTGGTAATCCTTCAACTATCTGCACCATGTCGCTCAGGACACTATCCTATATAAACTATTCAAATCAAAATTATTCGTTTCAGACAGCCTTTATTTTATATAGGCCTGTCCACTGAAGCTGCGAGAATGGAATTCTTCTCACCTAACTTTAAATGTTTATGTATACCTGAACTGTCTTCTCATATGCAGCCTATAGAGACTTTTAGGGTCTTTTTTTGTCTGTTGCTAGGATGAAATTCTATCTTAGCAAAAAGATGAACAGCACTCATTACTCTACATGAAGTTATATGGAAGGCAGCTATAAGGAAAAAGACCTTACATGCTCATGCCTAACTGGAGGTATCTAAATTTAGGAGGAATGAAAACTGGCCAAAAATCTGTCTCTGAAGTGCAGCTGCTGCAGCAGTAAGGCTTTGAGTCACAGCAAGATCACAGCAAACTCTGGCATTCTAGATGTGATTCAATGTCAACATAATTAAAAAAACTTTGGTAATTTATTAAAAAAAGGAGAAAGTTGACATTATTTTCTATGAAAGGGCAGCTTTTATTGGTTCGGTTTTGCAGTTATTCTTCTTGAAGAATTAAATTCATCTAGATGATAATTTGAAAAAAGTCAAGAGAAGACTTAAAATCAGAAAATTTTAAAGAAATAGTGAGTATGGAGAAATATAGGGAAAATTAAGAAAAATATATTTTTTGTGTTCATTCATTGTAACATATTTTCTTTTTAATTAATTAAAATTTTATTACTCAATGTGACTATATTTTTTATTTATTTGTCATTGTTTAACAGCATAATCTAAAACACATATTTAGCTTATGTAACCCAAAGCACACACACACTTTGTATCAGTGCATAGGTACTGTACAAGCATTGGTAAGGATGGAAATATTATATTCAACCTCTCTGCCTGAGGAAAAGTAACAGCATTTTTCTCTTTTAAGTATTACATAAGATAACTTATGTTTATTTCAAAGTTCAAATTAATGATCATTGCATATTTCCTACCAAAAGCAAAAATTAAAAAAATTTTTTAAAAAAAAACAACAGAAAGAAAATAAACCTCTGTTAGTCTTTGTTTATCTAGAGTTTAAAATAATTTAGCAGTTTATACCAGATTAGAAGTATCAACTGCTTAATCCTGTACAACGTGTATTTTCCCTGTTACAGGTTTGAAAATGAATGTAGCACTAAACCTGTTTCACATCACCTGGCTGTGCATTTCAGGTGACGGAATGGCAGAACAGTGAATGGCAACATACAAAACACATTCATAGACTTCCAAGAGATCAAAATAAGACCCTCTAATGCAAAATGAAAATTCTTTTTGTGAAAACCGCTGTTTAATGTGGAATATACACCTTTTATTGTACAGCCTTTATGGTTTTGGTTTGTTGGGTTGTTTCCGCCCCTACAGATGGTCTTTATGGAAATATGGTAAGACCCTAAATATATGATGCATTAAGTTAACACTCAGTTCCTACAGCTTCATTTCCAGTCTTCTGTAGATCCACAGAAGAGTAAAAAGTAATGAAACAGGAAAGCCTTTTAAATTAAAACCATTGCTGTTTTGTAACTTAACATATCTTTTCACCTCAATGCAGTTCCACCATGTGAAACATAACAAAGAGCTATAACTAAAAATTCCAACCTCATATAACTTAGTGTTATGAAAAAATATTTGAGTTTACTCTTAGGCAATCCAGAACTAATTCTCATAATGAAGGTCTTGCTAAATTGGTACTGAAGTATGTGAAAGACAAAAACTTTGCAATAGATGCAAGCACACCAAGAAATTTATTTTACAAAACATTTACAGTAAATTAAACTAAATGTTACAAGTGCTTATGCAGTACAACTGTCTTCAGGTAAAACATTCTGCCAGAATTATCCATCTAACAAGCAGAGTTAATTGTACCAGGAGATTTTAAAGTATAAGAAAGGTTTAAGAGACTGTTCTTGAGCTTTAACAGGAAAAAGATTATAAATGTCTAATGTTTGTTCCTTATATTTTCCTGAAAAGTCCTAAGGCTTTTGATGATTGTATCTAAATATTCCCCAAACTTTATGATACGTCTAATCTAAATTTTGCACATTTATGACCAAAAAAAAAAAAAAAAGACACATTATTTTCATGCTGCTAAAGTAAAGATATTAATTAACTCTTAAAATAGTTGGGCTTCATTTTCTGCCAAAAGATGAGGAGGGTGAAATGGGAGACTGGACACGTGCTCGGACATGTGCTCAAGAAGAGGAGTATTAGAAGTTTTAATCTGTTTGTCCTCTTTACTCCTCCTTACTTGTCCTTTTGGGTACTGTTAGAAACAAGACAGTAGGCTAGATAGATCTTTGGCTTGAATTAGTATGACCATTCATATTTCTTTATGTTCCTACCACACTTTGGATTATATCAAGTGAAGCAAGGTTTTGTAGGGACAGCCAATGTTTTTGGAGTAGCAGATGTGGAATTTTGAACAAACTTTGAGCACACAAGACTTCAGAAGCTTTGAAAAAGCTTTGAGTACTCAAAAGCTTCAGAATCAAAACACTTCAAAATAAACATAATTTAAGAACAGCTGTTCTAAGTTGAAATCAGACAAAAAAGTGGTTAGTAGCTGAAGCTGAGGGATAAATTAGGAAGGGAAGAGAGAGAAACTAGGTGAAATATTAGTAAGCTAGATGGAATTTATTCAATTATTCTTTTCCAACATAAACCGTAGGGTCATCTGCCCCAGGTTAGGCATTTAGTTATTCTGATATCTCTTATAAGCACTTCTGGATGGCAGTATGCTGACCTAAGTTAGAATGAGATTTATGTCCATCTGATTATGTACAGCTAATTTTTAAAGTGGAAATTGAAATGCCTCTTGTAAGTATGCACCTTATTCAGTATTCTCAATTCCTTCCTTCATACAACGGACAAAAAAAAAAAAAAAAAAAAGAAAAAAAAAAAAAAAGAGCAGTAAAGAAGCAGTTTCCCCATCTCTTTTAAGCTTTAACAGAATTTTAAAAAGTTCTGTATTCAGAAAAAAACAAAATTCTCCAAATCAAGTAAAAGGGGGAAAATAGTGCTTTTCTTGTATCAGGGTATTCTCTGTTCCTAACATAAAATAACTAGTGAAGAAAAATATTTAGGAAAACAACATTAAAGTTTTTGCTTTACAGAAGTCAACCTGAAAACTTGAATTTTGGTATCGTCTGTTCCAAGCAAGCTTCTGTGTTACTGGCTCCTAGAGGATGAGTACAGCTCTCTTTTGTAATTCAGTTCCCTAAGAGAGCTTTTTACTGCTATGTATATTTTGTATGCTGAAATCTAAGGCACTGTTAAAATGGAAGGCAGTTTCAGATTTGCTAGGGCTTTACAAAAGAGACAGTATAGCCTCATAAGTAGCAGGGCCCTGGCCAGGATCACCATATGGAGGTTCAGATGCTGAGGCTTCCTCCTCTAACCCTTACAAATCATTATGAGTCAGATATAAATTTTGTTGTCTGTAAATAGATGCTAGAAATTCTGACCTCTTTTTAGTGCATGGAAGAACTCTGCAATAGCAATAATAATTCTTGCTCGTAATATTAGTGCAAAAATTATAGGCCATATTTTCATTCCAGGATTATGAATGTTTTTGATGTCCCTGACAACAGAAGTTTGTAAAGATAATTACTTCCTACCTGAATAAAAAGTACTAATGCAAAGTATTCCCTTTCCTAGGCAGCACATTGGGTGTCCTAGCTATCAGAAAACTGACCTAGTTGATTGATATGCAAGTAATTCTTTTCTGACAGTCACCATTTTATATAGGGAGACCTTGAACATTATTTGAATTATACTTTGAGAATCCAGTTTTGATAAAATTGGCATCATGATCAAAACCTCTGCTGTGGGTAAAAATAAATATTCTAATTTCAAACAATTTCTCTGGTATAACATATTATTAGTTCATACGAATCTGAAATTTAAAAAAAAAGAAAAAAGAAAAAAGAAATTCTAGAATCTTCAATTCTCTACCACACTGAAAACTGTTTGAACCTCGTAAGTAAATTCATCTTCAGGACATTTCAGATTCAACCTTAAAATTCCAAAAACCTTAAAAGTCTTAGAAATAATGTAGCTGTCAGGATTTTCATTAAAATGTTGGGGGAAAAAAATGTCAAAAAATACTCTTTATAGCCATCTTCCCCAATTCTTTCTGTCTTTAAAACACATATAGATGTTGTACCTTCAATAGTATTCACAGGAGATGGCAGCAAATTTGTTACCTTTGAGATATGTGATTTATGTACTTCCAAGTCACCAAAGGAAAAGCCAAGAAATATAAACAAGTAATTTCTCTCCCTCCCTTACCCCCCAAGTCAGTTTAGTGAATACTTTGAGGAGAAAAGGTACTCAAGCATGATGGCAAATGATTCAGACATTCTTAAACACTGGAGACTTACATCTAATTTCCAAAGTTTGTCACTCAGAAACTTTAATTACAATGTTAGGAAATTAGCACTTTGCATACTGTAACATAATTCCCTATAGTACTGTGAAACTATATCCTGCCATTGATCTGGTCTGCACATGTAGTGATGGCAGAATACGTTATTAAATAAGAAGTGAATATTTAATTGTTTACACAGTGAATAGCACATTTTAAATGCCACTACAATATAAATAGTTATGATAAAATTGTAGTTAGAGAAGCAGTAGCTTAAAAAAAAGATTAGTCTTGTTCAAAACAGGATAGACAGAATATTTCAGTAGTTTTTCCCCAATATTGCAGGCCACCTTAATATATTCTTAGCCTTGTGCAGATAGAACTTAACATTATTTCATGTAAGAAGGTGTCAGGCAGACATGATCTAGTAATCTCCAAAGAAAACAGCAAAATGGAAGCATGCATTCATTAGTGCTATTCCTACAATTCAAAACACATCTGCAAAATGGTGGTATTATTTAACACTTCATACAGTCTAAAATTCTGTGCTTTTTCTTTTTGGTCTTTTGTCCACTTCCCTGAAAAAGGTAATAAAAAAGCAAGAGAGGCAAGACTTCAGAAAAAAGTATAACAAACTTGCTCACTGCAGTATTTAATGGGAAAATGACCAAACAGAAGTGGAGAGAGGGTAATGAAACCGAAAGCTATGGGAAAATGATGAAAGACATTAAGCGCTCTGACGTTGTGTAACAACTGTGGGGAGTCAAAGATCTTACTGCTGGAAACACGTACATCTGAACTATAGCAACACTTCCACACTGCTGCAATCCATTTCCTTCATATTGTTTCACTCTGCATGGGAGGAACTAGTTATAACCTTTTTTTATGTTGTGTGAGGCATCACATTAAAATACAATTATGTGTTTGCGAGTTCAATTTAAAAAAAGACCTATGGTTTAATGCTGCCTGGAGCAGGCTGACAGACATGTAGGTGGAGAATATGTGGGAGGAAAGAGGAACACTACACACACAAAAGTATACTTGAAGTATGAACAACATTTATTTTTGATTCAAAACAGCTCTGTTAGATTGCAGGTGACAAAAAGGGACTGTACTGCTGGGAAAACACTTCATTGTGAATTCTATTTCCTACCTTTTTTGTTCTTTACTATTGGCATCTTTGAATCTAGTTTTAATGATGAAATAAGAATAGAGTTCTCAAAAAAAAGTACAGCAATGAATGAAAGTTTCAAGAATATCATTAATTCTTAACTTGTCATATACCTATCCTGTGCCTCATACTCCCCATCTGAAAACAAATATCCTTGTTACTTCATTATTATTATTATTATTATTATTATTATTATTTAGATAAAGTTTAGTGGAATTGTATTTTTTAGTTTTTAGAATACAGAAAACAAATCTTTCCTTAGGAAAACATCAATTGGAAAGTTCCAATTTAACTCACAAAGAATTCTAGGTCCTTTCCTATGTCCATTTTTGTTGCAGTTTTGCCAATGAGAAAAAAGATCCATTTCTTCCTTCTCATCTTCAAAACTGACTATCTAGGTATATTCAGCGATAATTTACAATATGCTGTATATATATTCATTCAATATGTAATGAACACATATATGTAGTCATTAAACAAGAAGAAATACCAGATTCTGCACCTGGGATGGCATAATCCATGGTGGAGGGCAGCCCTGTAGAAAGGGAGCTGGGGGGTTTGGTTGATCGTAAGCTCGATATGAGTCAACAATGTGCTCTGGCAGCCAAAAGGGCCCACTGCATCCTGTGGTGCATCAGGCACAGCACAGCCAACTGGTTGAAAGAAGTGATTGTCCCACTATACTAAGCACTGGTTGGCCTCACCTTGAGTTCTGTGTGCAATACTGGGCTCAACAATGCAAGAAGGATATAAAAATATTGGAATGTGTCCAAAGGAGGGCAAGAAAGATGGTGAAAGGACTAGAAGGCATGACTTATGAGAAGACGCTGAGGACACTAGGTTTGCTTAAAGATGAAGAGACTGGACCGAGGGGTGACCTCATTGCTGTCTGCGACTGTCTTGTGAGGAGGAGAGGAGAGGGAGGTGCTGATCTCTTCTCTCTGCTGATAAGACACAAGGGAATGGCTTAAAGCTGTGTCAGGGGAAGTTCAGGTTGCATATTAGGAAAAAGTTCTTCACTGAGAGAGTGGCCAAGCACTGGGACAAGCTCCCCAGGGAAGTGGTCTTGGTCCCAAGTCTGTTGGTGTTCAAGAAGCATTTGGACAATGCTGTTAGATATATGGTTTAACTGTTAGGTTGCCCTGTGTGGAGTCAGGAGTTGGACTCGATCCTTTTAGGTCACTTCCAACTCAGGATATTCTATGATTCTATGAATTATTATTAGAAAGAAATTAGGGAAAATTGATCTTACAGATTTGATCTTGCAAAACGTGTCCAGTGCTTATGGATGGTACATTTTTTCCTCCAATAAAGAGGAAAGAAATTGGTGTAATTCAGTAAGATGTCAGAGTGTAAACCAGTTTAATTATTGTAGACCTAGATACAGTGAAATGTAACAACAGGTAAAACATTTAAATTAAGTGACATCAGATCTACTTGATGCCATTGATGTTGAAATTGACTGTGCAATATTACTTTCAAATTCTTCAACACTTGTATTTACCATGGACAAGTCAAAAAAGCATATTTTGTTTGTATTTTGAAGCATACATTTGGAGAAAAGGGTAACAAAATTGAAATGATACCCTGTGCATTTAGGTGTTAGAAAAATAAGACCTTTCAAAAAATACATCTTAACTGCTATAATTCCATTTGCAGTGATGATGAGAAAAATAAATGTAGTAAAATATAAGGGAAACAAAAAGCTAAAAATATTGTAAGGTAAAGAGAGATACTAAGAAAGGTGTCATAAGAATAGTCTACATGAGGCTAAGTTCTGAATAATTCTAAGATTTCATTGCAGGTGAAACGAGAATACCCACTGAAATTTGCCTAAATTTCTTCCACACTAAGCACAGATAGGGTCCTGTAAGGTATGTTATTCCTCATACAGCTAGGTATGAGCATCTATGAGTTAAAGCAGTACTCACTGGGATGGCTTCAGGAATCACAGCTGGAGATCCAACTCCTGCCAAACTCTGTTGTCATTAAGTTTTGCCCCATGGAAGAGTAAACCACATTTCTACTTTTCTTGGATACTCAGCTTTTATAATACCTGTGAAAAATTACAAATGTGGCTGCGTAAATATTCAATATTCATTTCTGAAGTTCTTTTCTTCTTTGCAGACAGGGATGGGGAAAGTCAGTTAATAACTAGTGATTAATGATGACACACATCAAAAAAAGGATTTTAGCATAGGAAAAAATCACAATGGAAAGGGCTTTACTGGGAAGTGGCAAGGAACATTTTTCTTTTTATAAAAGAAACAGATGTTCTGTAGTGAGAAATGTAACTTAAGAATTGTACTTTCCAAAACCCAGAGACTAGTGCTTTGGCAAACAGACCACCTGAATAGCAAGAAATCATCTTTTAAAGTGAGACATCAGCAAAACCCAGACATGAATTATCCTGATTTCACAGATGGCTCTAAAGCCATAAAATTTTACTTGGTATTTTAAAAATCTTTCTTATTTTACCAATTCTTTTAACTTTTTTTTCCCACAGAATTTAACATTCTGCCAAGAACTTACATGTAATATGTAAATCTATTGGAATGTTATTAAGGGAGAAAATTCAATTTTGTAATGGGATTTCTAGGTTTCTGCTTTATAGATAGAAATCAAAAAGCAGTTACTATTTCCTCTTTTCTAAAATCCCTGACTCCTTACTACGCTTTTGGTGACATTGTACAAAAGATAGGGAATTATTTCTTGTGCTGCCACAACTCCCATAAAGTCAAACTAAATGGAGTTGTTCTTGCTTACATTAAGATTGAATTTGGGTGCTAATATTTAGTTCCAGTGAATGTAAGCAAGCCTTCCCTCTTTTAGATTCCTTGCACATTACAAAAGAGGCAAATTACTTACCACTAACATTACTTTTGAGAAGGTTCTTTGGTTTAACATTTCAGTGATTCTACCAAACATTATTACAACTTAAGCACAGGAAAAAATGTGAAATAACATTGGATGAAAATAGGGTGGTAGGTGGAACAATTTTTCTTCTTTTTTTTTTTTTTTTTCCAAATTCCAGCATAAACCCCTTCTCTAATGTACTTGTATGTACAGATGCTAATTTTTTATTATATTATTAATTCAATTATTTTGCTACTGATAAAAGTATGCATTTTTCATTATATGGAAACTCCAGGCATAAGATCAGCTAGTTTATACATTTCTGTTAATTTTTATTGCATTTATGATGCTAGAATCCTATACAGCAGCAATTAGCTTGACTGAAAATATTTGGGAATCTCTTCATTTGTGTAGGTGATGATCTCCATTTAAAGTACCCCCTAGTTTTGGAGCTATGCTTGGATTATTTCTGCATATTGGCTAGTTAAGCTGTGTTTACTATGATATCTGAATTAAATAATAAATTAAAAAGATGTATTATTGTTGCCTCTTGATACAACTTCTATTCAATACCGGGGATATTCTAGGTAGCAAACAATGCTCTACTGTCCAAATTGAACACCGCATACCACCTGCCTTTTGATATAATTATTCCAAATAATTATTTACGTCAAGAATAAATGAAGCCTTAAAGAAAAACACAATCATTACAAGCAACAGAGCCTGAGTTACATATTACAGTGGTCTTTTTGCTCTCCTTTTATCCAAAGTTCCTGTTAATGGATCAGGAAGGTGACAGAAGTTGTAAGTGATTATACAGTAAAATACCTATACAACTAAACTACCTTGGTGCACTTTGAAATTTCTTTCTGTTTCTAGGTGAACATCCACTAAATAATAGTATTTCTTTCCATTTAATTTGTTCAGCATGTGTGGAAGCACACTGCAGAGGCTAAGCTAGGATGAGATCCAGGAGTCAAATAACATGATTTTTATGGAAATACTACTGTTCATTTAAGGTAAAAAATCTTGGGTTTTTTTTAGACATGCTTATCTGACTTACATATATCTGTGCTCTGTTTCAACTTTCAGGAAATAAAGGCTCATTTTATTTATTTATTTATTTATTTATTTATTTATTAAAAAGTACCTGTGCATAAGGGATGACCACAAATAAAGACGAAGAAGAAAATAACACTAGTTGCAGCCCCAAAAGATCATCTCAGATCTTCACAGGTTTTCTATGGCATATAACATACATGTAATTTGGATTCCAATGTAAAAGTAGTATATCACAGTGGTTACTAAGCACCGATCAGATGGAAATAATCTTTTCATAACACAAAACATATGACAGCATCTGTCAATACTACTGCTTCTCCCTGGAGTCTTCCCAGTTGTTGCTTGAGGACATTCTTGCTTCAGTAAGGCTTGTAGCCCCTTTTTCTGGGCAACAGCCCCATTAGAGCCATTACCCACAGCTGGCAAAGTGTAGGTATAATTGCCTTTTTTTTAATTCTTGTCTGTCCTGCTCCTATTTTGTCTTTTTTTCTGAATAGTTTTAGTAAGACTACAGTCACATATAACTCTTTCATAAGGCTGAAGAGGCCATTCCCTGAAAAGCAATCTTCCTTTAATATTTAAGTAGTACTTTTTCCGTGGTGCTGTCCAATTTCTGAAATGGTAAGTCAGAGCTTCTAAGTACTATTGTCTGCTTTATTGTCAATGTATGAATGGTAAATTTCCAAAATTTTATGTCACAGTTTTAAAGTGCTAGAATTTTCAAGGAAAAGAATTCCACAAGTAGTATAACAAAATTTCCATATTTCAGTACTCAGCTACCTCTGAAGCAGTGCTGTGCTAGAAAATCCTGAAGCAATTTTTTTTTTTTTTATGATGATGGAGAGAAGGCTGAATGATCATTATGTGAGTGGAAATTAAGTATTATAAATAAAAATATCTTATTATCAGCTATGTTTATACCATCCTTCCTTGCATAAAAATGTTTGCATGCAAATTTAATTAAAATGGTTGAGAAGCATTACCCACGCATTAAGGTAGCAAATCTCCTAAATGTTCTGTCCTGCTCAACCACTACACAAAGTTACACAGAGTTTTATACTATAATTTCATAAATGTCTTCAAAATGCAATTTCATCTTTCTGTGAGAAATGGCCACGATTTTTCATAGTATGAATTACATCCACAAGCTGTAATCTGCAAGCTGTAATCTGCAGTATTAACAAAGCAAAACTAATAGTGTGAGATGACATGAGTTTTCTGAAGAAGCTGAACTATTAAGTTAGTGTTAATAAAGATTTTAAAGAAGAATTCTTACCATTTAAGTTAAAGCAGAACAATATTACTCTTTCTCATTATTAAAGAAATTGTAATGCTATTTGTTCTTAAATATGATTACTTTGTGGGTGCCAGAGAAAAAGTCTGTAATTTAACATTATAATGATTTCAAGGTGATTTGGTTTTACAGGAAAAAATCCTGTATTTGTACTTTTCCTGCATCTTTTCTAAACATAATCACATATTAGTTGCAATTTTCTCTGAAACATGAGACTTAATTATATTAAGAGGAAATCATAGAGTCATAGAGTGGTTTTGGTTGGAAGGGACATTAAACACCATCTAGTTCCACCCCCCTGCCATGGGCAGGGACACCTTCCACTAGACCAGGTTGCTCCAAGCCCCATCCAACCTGGCCTTGAACACT
>JAVJGG010000008.1:19087915-19116135 GCA_035590195.1 Aviceda cuculoides | reverse complement strand
TTACATTTTCTGAAAAGGCATCTCAGAGTGCAGTTATCAATGCAGATAATAAATGTTAAAAAAAAAAAATTGGATTGTGGCCAAATCCATCAGGTTCCTCTTCCAAAAGATAACTTCCAATAGTCCATCCCTGATGACAGTGCCTTGAATATCTTTAACTTTTCCATCAGAACCATTTAGTGTAACTATTGCTTCTCCACAGCTTGAACATCACTACCATTGTCAGAACCAGGCAAACAAATTTATGATGATGTTCCTGGGAATAAGGAACTAATGCAAAGGGGATTTCTCTGTAGTTCTTCATTAACATTTTATTCATTACAACAAGGGAGTTATAAGAGTTTCCTTTTACGCAAATTAGGTCACAGGATAAAAAGTACACAGCATGGAAACACAGTGTATTACTACATAGAACAAAAGATCTGGTTAATAAATTATGATAATGGAATTAGTCTACTGCTAATGCTGAAAGGCACATTTAAATATTGTGAAATTTACTTGGAGAAGGAAAAGCTCTTGCATGTATTCATAAATTGTTTTTCTCCTTTGTGTCTCAATTTCTGTAGTTCTTTTTTATTCCCTCTGAAGGAATGTACATATCCTACTTTAAACATTTGCTTTGGTTTGTTAAAAGGCAAGGGAACACTTTGAGTGTGTAGAAGACAAAGTTTTACTCTCTTATTTTTCAGATGAATACTTTAACTAACTTAAGAGACATCCTGGATCAATTCAATCAGATTCATTCTGGAAATGATAGCATGTAGAGTACAGAGACTGAAAATAAATAAGCCTAGAAAAAAAAAAATAAAATCCTTAAACATTTATTCAAAGGACATAATCATTAAGGAAACATGTGGCCCTTGCCATAGATATCTATTATCAAGAAAGTTACTTAGTTTATTTATTTATTAATGTTCTTGGGTTTGTTTGGTTGGTTTGGATTCAATTTATTTCTAAGATTTCTTTAAAAATAATAGGCTAAATTCAGACCTGGTTTAAATGGTCTAACTCTATTAAGCTAATTAATTTGCAACTACCTCATTAATTCAGTGATTACCTTCAGTTTATTCATTACATTAACTTAACTCCTGTTTGTCCGTTTATGCAAGGTCTGAATATACCCAAAGGATAGCAATATGAAGACTCTTACAACTTTTTCTTTTGGCAGGAAAATAAGGAAGGATTCTCCATTTCTTCCAAGGTAAAGCAATCAATTTTAACCATTTTTCTGGGAATGTCACTACCCACACCAGCTGAGGGCATTCCTCTTGTCAGAAGAGAAAGAGCAGACATTTATCAGAGCAATATTTTGCACAGAGCAATTTCTTCTCTAAAATCACAATTTCTGTTCTATTATTGATAATACTGTGATTAACAAAAGGCAAAAAGGAAACCAAGCCATGAACGACTCCCCTAAACTCTTTCACGTTTTAAAAATTATTACTAAAAAAATGTATATGTATGGATCATCTCACTCTCAATCTTTTTAAAAGATAAACACATTAGGAATTTTATCAGTGTAAATCCCAAAGTGTCTTTCAATAATTATTAAGGAATAAAGAAGGATCTTTGAAATGGAACACCCTTGATGGTTTTTTATACCACGTAATTTCACTTTCTCCTAAATCATCGGTTACTTTTAAAGTCCACTACTCTGCTTTTCATGTCAGTGTACTCACAATTAGATCTGTAAAAGGACCTACACATCTCCTTGCCACTTTATTTGACAAAAGTGTAGATCAGTTGCTAAGTCCAGGAATCCTTGTTTCAGAGGTTGCCTGGGTACTTATGTCTACAGTATGCCCTGCAGTACAATAGAGGGTGCTAGTACCGCTCAGACTCGGGATAGTGTGACACCTTGAAGATTAAGGCTGGGTGCCAGAAGCGTTGTAGTTACCTCAATGTGGCCTTCATGCTAAGAGCTAGCCTGGCATAGGTAAATTGTTTCTGTGCCAAAAAGTCATTCACATGGAGTCAAATCAAACAGAAAGTATTGTCATATGTGCCACGGTGCAGGCTTACTTAGGGTAACTTTTTAAAGAATGGCCAGAACTGTCTGCATCTTAATGCTACTGAATCCTCAGAGAGTACCTATCTTTGCAACCAGACTGGCAACTCCCATCCATCGGGTTTCCAAAAACAGGATTATGAGACTGGACCTTGTGTAGGCTGCAGTTGTTACAAAGGATGTTTCCAGAGAAAGAGAAGAGTACTTCTGTAAACTAATGGTTAAGCACTAACATATTAGCCTTGTATTAAATCCAAAATGCAGCTGTGACTGAAATCAGCAGAATTCAGTCTTCAGAGTGACAGCAGATACTTAAGTTCACTGGCACAAAGATAATTCTTAAACACAAATGTTGCTATTTAGCTGGCAAGATTCTCTGAGTGTATTTACTGTACTGTGATTTACAGGTAGAGTTCATTGTATTTAGTATTTAGTCTTCCTTTATTAAATGTGCTCTGTGGATGTGCAGATAAGGTCCAGAAGGTATTTCTGTTGCTTGCCAGTAAAATGCTCTAAAATGTGAGGATATTTTGGAAAAGGTACTCTGTGCAATTATATGCTTAACTTTAAAAGAAATCTTGGCAATGTGGATTATAGATGGAGCCATGTAATTCTAAGGTAGTTACTTTTCAAGTGTGTACAGAAATACTGTTACACCTCTCATTTCATTTCCTACTGACTGGCTCTGTGTGGTTCTGAGCTTAGCAGACCAAAAGTCTAGACCAGCTTGAACATAGGATGGGGATTTGGCAGCAGGTATCTTATTTCTTGCCTTGTGGTGAAGACAGGGTGCCAGTGGTACACTTAATGGGGCAGATATGTCAGGAAGTTTTGCCTTGGGGTCAGTGCAGGAATTCAAGTAGGACTGTGACTCAAAGATTCACAGTCTTTGCTAGGTACAGGGAAAGGTACCCCTTTTTACTCTGTTTCTTCCATCCCCACTTGGATTTGAATGTGAGTAGGAAAACCCAAACAGCAAACAAACCCTTTTTCTACTATTGGAAACCAGCTGTATAAGGTCCTTTGTCCTGAATGTGAAGTCTAAAAAAAGGTTTTCAATATTTCTCCTTCCCCAAGCCTTCTGACTTTGCTCCCAGTTTTCCAGATACTTATACAGACAGTACATCTAAAATCATTGTTTCTACAAAATAATAACTATTATTCAATACCTAAAGGAAAATTCAACAAATAGTAATTCTCAATCACGAAATGTACCCCCATTAGGAGCACAACTTAGCAATGCATAAATGAACTCTGAGAGCAAAGACCACGGATTCAAGAGCAGTCATCCTTTTCAGAGCAGGGCAATGTGCATGTTAGAGCAACCCCTGCACGAGGCTACACTGAATTACAGGCACATGTACAGTAGATAATCCAAACTGGAATTGACCTTGGCCGCAGTCCAGGGATGATATTTTCTATGGGAGGAACTGCTCTTGAGTATTTTTTTCAAAAGTGCTACACATTAACATTTTACCCATAGACTTTTTTTTTCAGTTATTTAAATTATAACAGGCTTTATAGAAATACAAATCTAGTGCATTTCCTAGATTTATGCTCAAATCTGCAAAACTATCACTAAGTTCAATGGTGAAAACAGTGGCCTTTACCATTTTACAAAAAATTTGATGGCTCCAGTAAAATTAGTATCTATTTTTATATTGAATTGCTTTTCTAGGACTCAGTTTAGCTGAAAATACTTTTCTTATCTAAGTGCCAATTTAATCCTTTAGAGACAGTACATGTATCAACCTTTCAATAGACTGCTTTTCAGGAGAGAAAGAAAATTTAGAAATTTTTAAAGTTTTGAATGACATTACTTTTGTTCTAAAATCAGTACTAATAGCTCTAAAACTATACTAGCTTAGTAGTCTGTTCTAATAAATAACTGTGCCCAGAAGCATTAATTTTCTGGCTATGAGGTCACTTGTTTGATATGGCTGACATCCTCACTATTAAATTCTTTTACATTCTAAACCACAGCAGCCACATGTCCAAAGTGGCTGATCTGAGTGGCTCCTGACCTGTGGTAGCTCTCAGAGAGCAGCACACACTTGTGTCAGCGGTCCGGGAAGTCTCTAGACTATGTGGGCGACAACTTCCCAATGCAACTACTAGAGGGGCCAAACAGGGATAAAGTTCCTTCTGACCCACTGCTCACAAACAGGGAAGATGCTACGACAAATAAGCTCAGAGGCAGCAACGCGGACCGCGTTGGCTGTTAGACAATCTATCTTCCTTAAAGGAAAGCTGGGAAGATAAGCACCAGGGGTAGGTCTCTGGACTTAATAAGAACAGACTTCAAACTCTCTAAACAAGTGCTAGGAAATCCTTGGGGAAGCTGCCAAAAGGGAGGAGAAAGTCAGTGAGGAGAGCTAATTGATTTCAAAAGAAAATGTGTTGGGAACTCAGGGACAAACTACCCCCATTCTGCAGGAAGACTGGGAATTTTGGCCAAAGGCCCAGTTGGCTGGGAAAGGAGTTTCTCAATGAACTTAACGCAGCAGGTTATCTACAGCAGTTGTGGCATCCGCACCCCTGGAGCCAGCCAGCGGGCTGACCTGGTGCCGTGCTGGCGGTAGTCCTACTTAAAGCTGGCGGCTGGACTAGATGGCCGCACCTTGGGGAAAATATATTTAAGAAAGGGCAAAAGGCCATCAGATGAAGAACACACTAGCTCTTCCTAAGCACAAACCAATGTGAATAATATCAGAAGGATTTTCAGAGGGTTTTTTTCTAGATCTGATAGGAACTTACCACTTGAGTCCAGATTCTCACAGGTATAAAAGCCCCTTACTGTAGCTGAAAGTAATGAGTTAAGTGCCTATGTACCTTTGATATTTTTTTAATTAGTTCTGTAGTAATCTCCCATCCTCAGATGGAAGCATTATAGGTGAAAACCATCATAATTATATATATTAAATGTTTGTCCATGAAATGATTCATCACAGATTTACTTGTCTTTCCTTTTGCTTTACAGTATGCGTGACCTTCTTACATTCAGTGGGATTTGACTTAAAGAACTGCAATTTGTAGGTGGAGAAGAGTACTGTATTTCAATATTTTAACTGATTTTTTTTTTTTTAAAGAATACTGTCTTCAAGACCACCCAATTTTATAGACTTTTTTTGGTGATTTTATTACCTCTTTTTGCAGACTATCTGTATTTTTAGTTTATGGTCATTGATTTTATGAGCTTCCTAATTTCAAGCTAGATGAAGCTGTTGAGAAGTTCTATATGATTGTAATCTACACGGCAGTCATCTTTAGGAAAGCATTAATTGCAATCACTTACTGCACACAAAACAATAAAATATTACATGTGTATTTCCTAGGACAGTGATCAAGTGAAGCATCTTTTCTCATCTCTCCATTTTCATATTTTCCTGCCTTCCACAATGGTCTTCATATCATTTGTAAAGAAAGAAGAGTAATATATTCAGTATCTGCATGTATTCCTAGGCACTTGGTATTTTTTAGAACCATGTATGTTTGGTAAAGCTACCAAACTACTACAAAATTGATAATCCTGAACAAAAGTGTTTTGCATACCACAGTATATTCTACCAAATATTGAGGTATTGCAGCACCCATTTTTGCACAGGAAGAGGACTAATTTATTTTTTTTTTAATGGGTATCGTCTTAATGATGCTTTTTATATCCTTTTAGTGATGCTTTTTCTTTTATACAAGAGTAAGATATATAAGAATTCCTCGTTTCAAAAAATATATATATATATCCTTCCCTTCCATTCTTATTATCTCTGAAGATTCTCTCTGGACATCCAGACTTTGATATCAGTAAGAAGATTCTTCATGGGACTTGTGCATTTAAAGTAACTTCAAGATATTTTTATGCATATTTGAAATAAAGTATTTCTTATACTACAAATTTTAAACATGTAGTGCATGCAGATATTAAAGTGAGACTCTTGTTACCATTTATGCTGTGTTTTTCATCTACAGCTTAGAAAACAGTATTCCTAGAACTTTATTCCTAATAAATAGATTTGTAAAATATGTCACCTGTTCATCTGTTGCCAGTTCCAGATAGAGTACTGTCCAGGAACAGTTTGCAATTCATTTTGAATGTTATTTACAAGACTAAGAGTAAGAAGTTTAAAACTCTAGGCTATTTCTAAATGGAGACAGAGAAGTGGATTATAGGCTTCATTAGCACTATTGAATTAATGAGGATTTAGCAACTGATTTCTCTAAAACATATGTCTGTTCCTAGTGATATAGGATTGGAACTGTCCTCAAGACATATAAAGTCATCAAATTCATCTTTCTTAACTGAAGCAAGAATACATGTACACTGATATTTTTGTAATCTATTCCTCCAATGAAGATATTTCACTATTTCCAATTGTCGTGTTCCAGTGCTTAACTATCCCTAACATTTGAGGATATTAGACTTTAAGAATGTGTGGCTATACGCTCACTTATAAGTTATGGAGATTTTAGTATGATAATGCTTCCATGTGTATTTTTATAAACAAATTTGTACTTTTTTGAATTGGCATCTAGCATTATATTCTATGAAACCATCAATAGTAACACTGCTGAGGTTAATGGAGATTTTAATGTTAACTCTACTGACTATATTGCATGAATAAAGCTAGTTGGGAAATCAACATCTACCTTTTGCTTTTCACATGTTCATCAATAATAATAATGTATTTAAATAGAAGAGAAAAATAAAAATCCACTTCAAGAATCAATAATGTTGGTAATGATGTATGTAATAGAGTATGGCTAGTTTTGACCCCCAGAGCTCTGCACAAGTGACTCATTCTGATTAGTAAACTGAGCAAAACATAATGTGGAAAATACACAGACAATGGTAACCCAAATATTAACATGTCCAATAATATATAGAATTTGATTCCATCAGAAGGTTCTGCTGATACCACAAACTGCCTGCAGGACTGAATTACAATCTCAGTACTTGATAAAAGGAATGACAATTTAGTACAACAGTGTCCCCTGTTGCTGCTGAATGTAAGATCCTATGTTTCTAATTCAAGACTGATTTTTAGCTTCATTATATCTCACTTGTAAAAATTATCTTTAACTGGGTTTCACATACAATTATTCAACTGAAGATTGATTTATTATTATAAATTAAATATTGTTTATACTGTGCTTTATGCTGGACTTTTATTTGAGCAAAAATGCAGGAACATATTGTATCTTTGCTGCAAAGGCTGAACTACTGAAACTGAAAATACCTTATTCACATTATTATGAATGCAGCTTTTTTATGTGAGACAGAAATTAACTAATAACAGCTTTATTTTGTAGTACTTATTTTCAGTGTTTTCTGGTTCTGGTTTTTTGGGTTTGTTTGGGGTTTTTTTTAACAACTAATTTTCAAATTTTTCAAATTAAAACAGTCCCATTTCCTAATCTGAAGCAGCTAGGACATCCTATATTTCTAGTTCAATCTTGTGTCATTTCATGTTCTAGACATTAAGGCAGTTGCCTTCAGTCTGCTCAGTGTAAATCCTTCTGCCAGCTTTTTAAAGCCATACTTGCTTACAGCCCTTAGAAAGACACCTATCATCTAAAGATCTTATATCTAACTTATACTAAAGTGGAAGCCTCATACAGACTGCTGTGGCTCTCATAGCAGATGAAAAGCATTGTATTTTAGTTGCAATCAGTTCTTACAGGTAGGTCATAATGAAGAACATTTATACTAGCTCAACAGGATTTTTTAAAATGGAATTTATTGTTCCTACTCAAACACAGCAGTAGGATCAGGACCTGTATTATTTTCAGAATTCGCATTGTAAAAAAGTCCTAGCTAAAGACTTTTCAAATTAATAGTGATATATTTTACACACCACCCCCCCAGAAAAAAAAATCTGTAATTGTTGATAAATTCTTGGATATCTAGATTTTATTTGTATCCTATTCAAAATATTATTAATTTCTTCTTTTACAAATTATTTCTCTTCCTATACATGAAAATAGAAACACTGACCAATGAGAATAGATTTTTGTGGCCTTTAATCCAACCTCTTGAATACAGCAATAATTTCTTTGTTACAATTGCTATAAATTGATACATACTCTGAACACATTCTGTCTTGTTAAATGAAATTGTTTTAACTTAACAGGGCCCTACAACTGTGGCATTAAACTTTAATATAAATGTTATTCACACATCTTAAATGTGTTATTAGTCATGTACTCCACAGGACAAAAATATTATTGTATGTTCTTTTGAATATTTCATCTGCTTCCCTTCACCCATTAACTAATATGCAATGGTCTGAGATGCCAAGTCCATCCAAAGCCAGAATACAGATCTTATCTGGGATAACTACTTACTTCAGTTCAAAAAAATGAAATAATAAGGAGGTATCAAATTCATAGGAAAAGACCAATGAAAAAAATCATAATCTACCTGCCTAGTATGCCTTCTGCAAGGATAACTGGAAAGTTGAGCTGTACCTAGGAGATAACTCAATAAGTGCCTGTTTCCTCCTCTTCTTTTTTTTTTTTTTTTTTTTTTTAATGTTTTTGGCTTTAGCATTCCATTCTATCCCATTATTTTCCTCTTAGACTAAAGTAGCCATCATGAGCATAAAATGCAGGAGGCTTGTACAGCTTCTGCAAATCAATAGCAAAAATTGACACTTGCTATACCTCAGAACTGTAGTTGACAATTCTGTAACTTTTTTTCAGGATGATAAGAAAAAACAAACAGAATAGAGAATGAAATACTGCATGGTAGTTCATAAAGGCAGAATACAATTAGGAGATCTCATATAGCTAGGAATGTGCTAGGTAGAGAACTTAAAAGGAAGATTTTTCACAAATGAATCTTTATTTTCCTTACTAATTAATAAACACCATGCTGTGAATAACTGGTGATAATGTTCTAATAAGAAAAATCAATAAATTTACACCCAGGGTCACCGTAATTGATGCTGCAGAATAGAAAAATGTATTCTCCATTGATCCTTTAGCAATCTTCTAACTAAAAAGGAGAGGAAAGAAAGCCAATTACTGTAGTATGCCTCTGAAAATGATAAGATTAAAACAAGCTAATTATGTGTTCTTGAATAACTACAATTTTTGATGAAAGTAAGTAGAATAAGGGCATCCTGTGTCTCCAGTACAGAGATATTACTTTTTACTAATTAAAATATAGTAATTTTACATTTAATGTCTCTTAACCAATAGGCAAACAAATAGTTAGAAAATAAAACTTAAAAATCTCCCAGGATAAAACCTTTTGATGTTGCTGTGAATAGAGGATTAAATTGAGGAATGAAACAAGCTCCTGGAGCATTGAAGCTCAAGGAATTTTCATACATGAGCAAACAACATTTATGGAGGGGGACAGTGACCACACAAATAAATCTTGGGAAAAACTGTCCACTGCTTTCTGTTTTCCATAAGAAGTATTCTTTCAAGAGATTCCCGCATAACACCACATATGCAGAACCCTGATGCCTTACAGTGCAGGTTTTTCCATACTGGAGTATGGCTGTAACAATTTATACATGACCAGTACAAAATGATGTAGAAAGTCAGGAGCATCTACCGCTCATTTTGGTCTCATGGTGCAATAAAATAAGTCATTACAAAATCAGATTTCTCTTTTGAAGATGAAATAGGTACATAACCTTTCTTTAAAACTGCTATTAAAATTCATTAAAATATGCAGAATTAACTAGATTTCCTTCTTCCTTTCCTTTGCTACTGTAGACAAAATCAAACCCACTGGAAATATAAGGTAAAGGAATTATGCAATACTGCTTGAATGCCTATGCAACAACATGTATAGTTATTCTGACTGCAAACAGTTTCTTTCAGTTTGAGGTATAGCATGCCATTTTAAAGACTAGACTTAATCAGATTCTTCACGTCCAGATATTCCGTCATGGAGGTGCATAGTTTAAACCTGCTACTTTGCCACACAGGCATCTCCCATTGAGTCTATGCAAAACTTAGGCAGTTTCTCTTGACCTATTTAATTCCCTCCAATATTGTTGGATTAATTTATTTTGACCATACTAGGCAATCTTCTCAGTGTCTCCCAAACTCACCTTTTTGCTAGCATTTGAAGCCCACAATATTCTAGTTAAGGTCTGTTTCCTAGGTATTCTCCAGCTAATCGTGACTGCGACTCTGAGATTAAAAGCTACCACCTCTAGCATATATTCCGCACTTGAAAGTCACTGGGTAAAAACAAAAATAAGTTAGGAAGTCAGGACTAGGTTAATCTTTGGACTCTAGTTTCATTGAAATACCTAAACCCACATACACTAGATGCTGAAATCCAACTGTATTTTGGTCATTTCCTAGGCACTGGTTCAGGTTCAGCTGTAAATTCTAGGATACCATTTTTCCTTTGGTTTATCAGCTACAAGATTCTCTTTCTGCATTTCTTCATTTTTTTTTCCAGATCATCAGCTATCTATACTAGCTTTTAAGACACAGACATAAAATCAGTGTATTTGGAGCTGCAATGGAGAATAACTACTTACTGCTATAATTGCCTCATAATTACTTGCTATTTTGTCTTAACCTAGGTACATTATAACCTATTGCCACAACAGTTCCTTTACTGGGTGGAGGTGTGCATGTTTTAAAGTAGGAGATTTTCTTCCTCCATAGAACAGGAGAGCTGTAGATTCCCAGGCAGATTCTCAGGAACCAGTTAATAATAAATGTCAGGAAAGGGTGTTGAAAAAGAAGAACATCACTGTGGGAAAATGAATACTCTTTCTGTGGAAAACCAGTCTTATGAGTCTGTATTTTACAATAGCATTGTAAATGTGATTTTGTTAGGATTTTCTTGGTCACATACTTTTCAGAGAAAGAGCTGAGCTGAAAGTTAAAACAGATGCAAGAAGCTACACTTTGCCCTAGGCATGCTTTCACTAATTTTAGTTTGTTATTATTCAGTTCAGTGAGCTTGTTCAAGTTTAACATTTCAATTAGTTGTGTAACTACCTAAAAAGAAGTATCATATAAAGTCGTTTGTGTTTTAAGGGATCCTGATGCTGGTTCATAACATGGAAGGTACTTGCTCATGCTGTTCAAACATGTTTGATCAAACCTAGAGGACTTTACCCTAGGGGCAGGTTCTAGAAAGAATGCAAGAGATTCACTTCTCTGCCATTGCACAGACACTGGCAACAGTCCCAGGAAGGACGAAGTCACTAAACCTGGATAGTGCTGTGTGAGATATCATCTTCAGAACTAGTCAGGAACATTCCTCTTTCAGGGTCCCCTCTTGACCCGTTTTGCTACACTGAAATCAGTATAATGAAATATTGAATAATAACATTCAAATCATTGTACTTCTGGAAGTGAAAATAAATGTAAATACTCTGTGTTATTACACACAGACATCATAGAGTGGCTCAGAAATAAAATAAAATAAAATAAAAACCCCAAACCAAAACAAAAAAAAAAACCCCACTTCTGATTCTAGTACCATTCTTCCTTTAATGTTATGTTGAAATATTTCCTTGAAAGCTTAGTAGAACACTGAGCACCCAGCACTATTTCAGATTTCAGCAGCTGAAACATTACGAGTACAAAGAAGAAAATTGTTAAAGGTAGAGTGTTTAGTACATTCATTATACATCCTGTCCTTAAATACACATATGTAAAATCAAAGTGTATTATATAATTGTGTTATACATTTTTGGCTTCACTAGCATTATATTCCATTATTAGTGTCACTAAGATGAGTATTTGCATTCACGTATGCTTCACTAGGCTTTTTTACAACTGCAATTGTCATATACCACTGAAGCCATCTTAGTACCTAACAGGCAAGTAAGAAGATCAGAGAAAATGGAAAAGACTGTTTGGAAAGAATAAAGAGAGAAAAAATGTTAATGTTAACCTGAAAACAAATTATACTCCCTTCAGCTTTGCCTTGGGCCTGCTTATCTGCTGCCTTTCTCATCTAATCTTTTTATCTGTGCAAAATGTGTTTAAAATAATAGTAATTAGAACAGCAGTATTTGTAGATACAGAAATACAGATGGGATTCATTTGTAAAAATGTAGTATCCAGTCTAAGTGTCATACTTAACCTCCTATAGTCTAAGTTTGACTTTTAATCAACAATGAAAAGAACTGTGTGTCATCAGAGGAGAAAATCCAAGTATTTTAGACATTTATTTCAGGATGTTCTGAATTGCCAGCTGTAGATTCCATGGAGTACCCAAAAAGATTAGTTTATACTCATGATTTACTTTCAGACAGCTTGATATGAATTGCATGCTTCTAATTTTTAGAAGGCTTGAAATGAGTCTATAGGCAAGAGGCAGTAAAAATATGACTCTTAAAACACCTGCTGGCTTCCAAATGCATGTGTTCAACTGCTCACATTTCAGCAGAATACGAAAAGTACAAAATTCACCAGCAAAATCTATTTCTGAGAGATTCGATCCTAGCGATTTTGAAGTGGTCAAAACTGGTGATTGATACAAAAATCCAATGAAGATTTGATTCTATGAAAAATCACAGGCGTAGCCTAACGTCCAAAGCCAGGAGTTTCTGATATATCACTCATGATATATTAACAGTAGTAGAGTGGGAAGGATTTAGTTGAAAATAAAAAATTATGTAATTTTTTTGACTTGTTCCTAGTTTTCTGAGAAAGCAGTGTCTGCAGGTGGGTATTACACATCCACAACTCTAATACAGGACCACTCAATGAAGACATTCTAGACATGCAGAAGCATGAACTGTATTTTCCTGCAGGCTTATTAACAAATGACTGAAAGTATTAAATCTGCAAACTCATTTCTGAGGAGATCTAGAGTAAATATATATGAAGAGCATTTTGAGAGCCTCAGTCCAGGGCTCTGCTGGGCAATTTAACAGGTCTGAATTAAAAAGCTTGTTTATGAGGCAGAGTTGAAAAATCTCTGTTTTTCAGAAAAACTGTTGATTCAGAAGGGCAACTGATAGGGAAACCAGTATGTTCTTGTATACATTTTTATCAAGGAACTTAATCTAACATAACTCATATGAATGACATATAAGATTTGCCTAATTCACTACATTGTCTAAAGCTCAGGTAGATAAATCCTTGCTTCAGAATATTTCAGCATGTTGACCAGATTTTCCATACCCTTTGCTGAGTAGGTCTTTGCCAAAAACTTTTCCCACTCTCTTCTTCATAATTTATTCATCTTTCCCCTTACTTGGCCCTCATACTTGCTCTTCCCTGAATTCTACCAGTTACCTTTCCATGATCCTTCTCTCCCTTCCTTTGTCTTCACCTTCACCTTTGCGTTTGCATTTGTTTCCCTTCCCCTTCCCCTTCCTCTTCCCCAACCCCTCCTCCCTATTCTTTTTTTTGTTCAGTGTTACCTCTCCACTGCATGCTCCTCAGAGTGGGACCAACAATATATTCGTATTTGTACATTACTTTGCAAATGGAGCCCCTTCTTGATTAGTATTCCATTTAGTTATAAATATAAGTAAAAAAAAAAAAAAAATCATAAAGGGGGCGGAATGTGAGGAATAATGCTGGCTGTCCAGATTTCTACAGGGTTCAGTTAGCCATTCTGCATGCTAACAGACTAAGTTACTGCAAAGGCTGTCGTTCAGTGCCTAAGAATATGTTCTTGCCACTTCTGCCCTAAGAAAGGCAGAATCAAAATATTTTATTCTAACTACAGTTAGGTAGTGAGTTTATAATGATTTATAAAAGGAAGCTGCTCTTTTTGAAAGCATGCTGCATAATAAATGTCTGAACAGTTTCAGTTCTTTATCATCAGTCCCAGGCTTTAGTATTCACAGAATAGTTAATCAGTTCTGTTGCTCAAAATATAAAATTGACATCTGTTTACATCTTATATCCCTATGATGTCCAACATTTTCATGAAACCTGAACATTTAAAAATAAGCATATCCACATTCTGGAGGCTTTCTACATAAAGGGTGTACACACATATGTTTAAAACCAGGTGTATGTATATCCTTATTGTGGTTTGTGTTTGTGTATAAACATATATATTTGATTACTGTTTTTCATTCCTTTACACATTCTTGTTCTTTATGATCTATTATTTCTTTCTGGCTATAAAGCAGCAAGTGCCAACACCTCTACAACTAATGAAGCATATATCTCTGCTTTGAATACATTATAGTCATAGCACTAAAGAAAGAGCATTTGGGGAACTTTTAATAGCAGTACAGCATGTGTTGCTCTTCTAATATGTTTTAACTTTGCTGCTTCTGTAATAACAATCAAGTTTGCTACATTCATGCTACAGGTGGAAACATTTTCCTGGTTTACATAATTCTACAATACTTATGTTATTGAAATACAAGGGAGAAAAATCTCTTTTAGATTAACAGATTTTTTTTCTAAGATGCTCTTTCTGTATTCTAGGGCTTACATGATCTTCAAAATAATAAAAAATACTAAAAAAATGTCACTATGGACTAAGTCCTATTGTCCTTTCTGTCCAAATAAATGCAAGATTTGACTTTATCTGATTCCATCTAGTGATGTATGTAAGATACTTTTTTCACTATAGAAGAAGGAAGATTTTCAAAGCTAAAATGAAATGCACATATTTTGCTCCTGCAGTAGCAAACTATGCAGAAACAAATTCAAACACACCTACCAAAATACTTTTAATAGCTGATTCCTTGTGTAAAGTGAATAAAAATATTCTGGGGGAAATGGAGAATTCATATGAACTTGGATTGCCAGAAAAAAACTGCATCTTTTCTTTCATAAATCCAAACAAGAATGAGTAGGAAAAAGGAAATTATCGTTTATGGCAAACATGATATGTCATATTCCACACAGTAATTAGGTAGAATGAGGTAGAGAAAATCTCTTTCTAGATTGAGGCAAGACTTTACCTGCATCACATAATATTGTACAGAAAGTTTGATGATATAAAAGGAATATTGCAATGTGCTCCCAATTTTCCTTTGGAATTTTTTTGAAAAACTCACTTTATTATATTTTGTATCATCCCTCCTACTTTCCCAACTTGAGAATTACCTCAATCATTATTAAATTTCATTGTCGGTAGAATAAATCTACTCCACTTTATCTGACAGAAATTATTACTGGGCATCAGTATCTGGCAGCAGAAAAGTATTTTTAATATTTCAATATTCATTTTTCTCCATGGAACTCGATTAATTTAATTCAGATTATTCTGACTGAAAATTTGGTCAAAACCTAAAGCAACTTAATCAGAAATCACCTTCTCCTTGAAAAATTTTTTAAAACAGTTTAACAAGCATTCAAGAGAATCCTAATTTTTACACTTTGCCAAACCCACTAATATTTCCGGTGCTGCCCTCCAGTACTTTCTGCCATTCATAGGCTCCAGGAATATTCATCTCACAAAACTTCTCTATAACTGCCATTAACTGGCGCACTGATTGGCAGAGCACAACCTACCATGTCATGCCTAGACGTGGTCCTTCTACGTCGATACTGAAGAAGAAGAGGTGGAATGCCTGCAGCAGAACTCAGCGTCGCTACCCGGGATGGAGGACACAACTTTGGTCTCCAGGGCATACTGTTCACCATGATGCTAAAACACTGAAATTTAAAAGTGGAAAAATACACTTTTCCTCTGTTTGCCAGTTGTGAGTTAACACAGATGTCAGGAAAATGTCCACTCGACCTTTCCTCCTGAGCCCTCTGCACCACTATCACCACCCCCACTCTTTTTCTGTCACCCTTGGTTACATCCTGACTCCAGTCTTTTATTGTGTTGCCTGAAGATACTCTACCAGTCACGTTAGAATCAGTCTCTCTTTTAACCACTTCTCCCACAATTATTTCTGTCCTTTTTTCTACAGTCTTTAGAAGCAGTGGTGATCAACCAGCCTCCTACTGGTCAGCTACGAAGCCATTACTATCTCTAAAAATTGTCCTCAGTGCCTGCTTCCACCACTGTACCTGAAAGAAGCTAGCTAACAAAAAAACCCCAGCTTTGAGAGACATAATAAAGGACATACGTTATAATGGAAGGTTAACGCTCCACTATATCTTTTATCTAGGTCTTCTTTTCTGAGATTTTAAACACTTTGGGGCAGTTTAGAAACAACAGAAGAAAGCAAACCAGGAATATATTTCATGTGTGCTTTCTATTCTGACTGTGAGAGAAGTCTGCTTGAAGATGCGTTTAATTATACAAAAAAGGCTGCTGATACTTTCTTGCCAATACAGTGGGAATTCAGACTACAGGCAGCAGATGCGCACGGGGCTTTTCATGTGGAACAGCCTGAGCGTTGGGTCTGCTTGTTGAGGAATGTGTCTCAATATAGATCACCAAATTTCACTACACTTCTGCATGATGAGGTCATTAGTGTATACTATGAAATAAATCTTCAAAAAGTAAAGATAATACTAAGGTGGGAAACTGATATAATATTATACACTGTAAATTTTTTCCATTACATTAAACATGAAAAAACTAAGCACTTTATAAGAGGACTGGTAATTGCTATATGACTGGACATGAGTTATATTTCTTTATCTTAATTCCTGACATTTCTGTCATGAATCGTCATGTCATGTTCAGCTCAGTCACTTTAGTTTATAACATGAGACAACAAACATGACAAAATATGTCATGATAACCCAGATAATATGTCAGAATTTTTTAGGAAAAAAAAACCCTTTCTCTTTTAGCTTGGACATTATCCTTCCCCCACAAAAAAAAGGAAAGAATCAAAATTATATTCTTCACAACTGCAACTGAAATAATCTATTTTAAAGTTTGTGTTTGTGTCTCTTTTTTTGACTGGCATTTTTATATGCATTTCACTAACAACAGACAGCTAAAGGAATGTTTATAAGCTAACAACAAAAATGAATGGAAACAATTAAATGTAGCTTGTAATATTGAAGAGAAATTCTGTTAGTCCTCTTTTCATAATTCATTCAAGATGGGAAGCTGACATTCAGGCATAACATTTATTCTTCAATGAGATCTTTATTATATCCAGTTTTAAAGAGAAACAGCTTAAAGTTCCAGCAAGTTAATTGATCTGGTCAAGGTTATGCTGTAAAACTATGCATTGAATTTATTTTGGAGCATGGCACACTTCAGTTTTCCGGTATACCATACTGCTTCTCCATTACTGTTTTAAATCAAGAATCAACCCAGAATGGTATAAAGTATACCAGAACACTGTGTACTGAAAAATGAAAGCACCAGATGCTTGATGCAAAATGTAAAACCTGTCAAAAAGAGTCATAGAAAAGTTGTCTTTTAAGAATGCTTTAGTATGTAATCTGTTTATTCCAAGGTTTGTTCAGACTTTTATAAAAATTATAAAAGGTCTTACTGTAGACTAAAGCTGTTTCCAATTTGCAGGGACCGTTTTGTTGTCAACTGGTAGTCTTTTCCAATGTTTTTCATTATTAGGGGAACCAATTAAAACACACTCAGACTATGCCACATATCTTAAGTCTGTAATTTGTAGAAAATTCTTATCTGTCCATTACCTTTGTTCTATTGCATTTTCTTCCCCCTGTCTTTGGGTAGTGGGCTCACTTTTTTCCCTTTTAATAAGAGTTTTGTGTTAAAACTGGCATGTTGAAATGCCTGACATGAGAATTCTCAAACTATCTTAACTAGATTTTGGCATTTAATAAGCTGTAAACTGCTGAAGCTATTTGCAGATGAAGTCTCATTTTTGTCCATCAGCAGGGGGCTAGGAGCATAATTAATTGAGTGAAAGTTAAAAGACGGACAGCATGGTTACATTTATGCAAATATTGCAGGAGAACATCTAACAGAAAAGAAAAATACCTTGTAACTGATTGATTTGGTTTGGGACCAAAATCCACAGGGTCCATTTAAACATTGCAGATTGTGCATATGACAATTAAGACCTATGGTGTTGGGGGTTTTTTTAATATACTTTCTGCAATGGAAAAAAAATAATAAAGAGAACCTTCAGTAACAGTCAAAGTTCCAAATCCAATGAGACAATTCTATTTCTGTTTTAAGCTCTTTTACTGCTCATGAATGTTAAAATAGATTAAAAAAAAAAAAGGGTATTACAAAAATCATATGATGCATGTGTCTTCAACCATATGCCAGTCTCTGCTGTTTATTTCTTTTATTCATATCCCAGTCATATGCATCCTGGTACACCAAAGATTCTATTTAATTAAAGTTAGTTAAAAGCTTAAACCACAGAGATCAGGACAGCTGCTACAGGTATTAACCTGGGTGCTGCTTAGGGTGATCAGAAGCTCTTTTATTTATTCTATTTTATATTATATTTTCTTGTAAGAGGTTTTGTTGATTTTTTTTTTTCCTCCTGGCTGCTACTGTGTATTGGAAGAATTCCTTTAAAACCAAAAGCAGCAAACATGGACATTTGGATTGAAACACTTTAGCTTTTATAATTTTGCGGGCTTTTACTATATATTTACAAGATAACAATCGCAACCTTATTCGTTGATTTTTGACTATGCATGAAGAGCATGATGTACAGCAGATAAAACTTGTAAAGATATTTTGCTAGATAACATAAACTCTAGTTCCTCTTTTGTCCTTCATGTGGTTTAACTTAAGCATCTTATTCCAGCAGAGTAACAACTGGCAAATAGTTTAGTTTTATCAGGCAGAGGAACTAGTGTATTACTCATTTATGGTGAAGATAATGTGCCTGGATTTCTGCTGATCTCAGCATGCCTGGATTCGATGGATTCCTCCTATATTCCACAGTGTTGCCGAACATGCCAGAATCAGCTCATGCTAAAGCTTGAAAAGAATAGGAAGAATGTACCTTTAGGAAATAAAATACTTCCTATTTTCTGCATCTGTATCAACAGAAAAGTAAACCCTGATTCCCATTCATGCTAAGGTTTCTTTTCAATGCTTGGTGATGCAAAGTGTCAGGCACCTTTAGACAACGCTAGGCATCCTGCGTGGGGAACTGCATCAAGCATCTACTCAACATAGGCAGTGGAATCTGGAGGGATACCTGCTAACAGTATTCAGTTACGTTATTTTTTAAGTTCTACTTAAGCTTGCCCCAAAGAAAATTACAATAGAAATCATTATTTACTATCTCATGAGGTCTAAGCACTTCTGTTTGAAGTCTGCAGTTATTTTTTATTCCAAGAACCATTTATAAATGAATTAAACTTCTTGAACTTCTGAATGCAGACATATAAACCAATATCTTGCTCTCTGTACAAATAAGGCAAGGTTAATATCCAGAGCTCTATAGATGTGTTTCTGAATCCAGTTGTGAAAAGGGGATAAAAAAAATGTAAAATTCATAAAGAGTAAGCAATAATGGAGATCACTTTAATTTTAATCAGGCTGAGCACTGAAGTTAAGTTTAAACTTCCCAATATGCCAGTATTTTATTGTTGAATATTGAATATCGAACAGTTTAAAATGGTTAACTATTGACAAGTAATCAATTAGCTGATGCATATCACCTAACTTCTACTTGTCAGGTCTCTAGTAGCTATTGCAGTCCCACTGGTGGCTGGAAGAGTATTCATCATTCTATTCATGTAAAAAAGTGGAAAATATCAAATATGTCCAATTGCTGAATATTTTGATATAATACAATGCAGTGGTCCAATAGTGGAGATACTGCCACCAGCTTAAAATATTCGGGATAAATCAGTGTTATCTCTTTCTACTTTATAATGTTTCCATTGAATTTGGCATCATAAGTTGTAAAAAGTATTCAGCTGGTAAATATTTTCAATAATCTCTTCTATGCCTGGAAGTAATTATCAGTCTTAAAACATATACTTATGGAACACACACCCCCACCCCCCCAAACTAAATTAGATTATTTCCCTGTGAACATTGCATAGAAAAATTAAAAATCTACGATTATTTTTTAAAAATACATAACCCCCCCTTCTATATATATTTTATGCTTGCCTGAGATAAGCACTAATTGCAAAGTAACAGCAGAAAAATGGGCAATCATTTCCCATGAATTTTATTTACTTTGTAAAACTGGGGATTTTGTAAGGGACTTAGGAGGAAAGCGCCATAGTGTACCTATCTACTGTACCTATTGCTATCCTCATTATTAAATTAAGAATTCATTTTGGAGTCAGATTAGCCATCTGTATAACTCAAAAGACATCATTCAGTAATGGACTGAAGAGAGAGAAGAGAAATCAGGACTTTGTAATGGCATTTGTCACATTATTCTGTATGAATTGCTTTTCTACTACTATCTTTAAAGGCTTCCAACCCAAGGAAACTAAGAAAAAAAGGATAAACAAGCATCTGCCTTTTACTACCCACCCCTGTGGGATAAGTACCAGTTAAAACTACTGAAAAGAATGGCAATAAAACTCTAGTGCTTGTGATTCAGCCAAGCTTATAACTCTTTCTTGGAAACCTCATGAAACAGCAATGTAGTAAACACGTAACCACTTCTAACAAAGTTGCCTGCCAAAATAACTCTATCAAGACAGATTATGTAAAATTATATGCAGGATGTCGTAAGCAGCATTAAATACTATACTTATGGGAATTATTAGACCCTTTACTATAGAAGTCAGAGTATTCTGGAAAAAATGAAATTCACTACAAGTCATGATATTTACCTAAAAAACATGATAACCCACTAGATATGCTACACTTAGAATGTAATCTATCTAATGATATATATAAAAAAAATTTAAATGCATTCCCCCTTTGTAGTATTATCAATGAACGATGTGCAGCAGAGGACTTTCTGTAACCATAACTCCTCCCTCATTGTAAACTCAATACGAATTATTTATTTATTTATTTATTTATTTATTTTTCTATAGAAAACATACTTTTATTTTTCAGATTCTGCTTAGCCAACAGAAAAAAGATGCATGGCAATAAAAACAAGATAATAAATGTGAAAAATGCAATCCAGGGAATTGTTATTCAGTAACTTGTAATCTGCCATTTAAAGCAAGGCTCAGTAGATCTGGAGCTGACTCTACACTCCGTGTACTCAGTTAATTAAGAGAACTCTACTTGACAAAGAAAGGCAGTCAAACATTAGCTTTTCTGCCAGTAAAAAGCAATGAAATTTTGGATTATGGTGAATAATTAACAAATCATGTACACTCTTCTGGAATATCATTTGTGAACAAATGCAAGAATATCAGAGAGAAATCTCTCAGAAAATAATTAATCCTTATTTTTGACTCTTCAACATCCTTCTCAACTTTTGCATTTCATATAGTGTCATGTGAATTTGAGCAAGAAAATTGGAAAGCTTGAACTGATATCTTGTGAGGCCAGAGAAGAACTATTCCTTCTTTGAAACATTTAAAAAAAAAAAAAAAGGAAAAGAAAAAAATGCTGAAGAGGAGAGTTGTGGTGCTTTACTTATAATTCAACTTTTCAGGAAGTTTAAAGGACTTGTAAACTCATATTCTGGTTAATCTTTAAATTTTAGCTATCTTTTTGTTCAGCTTAAGTTCGTCTGTGTATTTATCTATCCTATCTTCCAGACTTAGGTTTTACCTACACTTTTTTTTGGTTATTGGTTTTTTTTGGATTTAGGTTAAAAAAATTGGAAATTAATTGACACTATAATACAGAAGATGTGTAAAAGCACATATTTGTTTTTTGGCTGGAATGCCTTGGCCTTTGAACATGACTGAAAATCCTACATTGTAAAACATCACTGTTAACTAATGATCCAGAGTTTTTGAGAACATAGTAACAGATTAAAGGAGTAGCACATCTGGGGAAAAGTTCCAGTGATTAGTAAATCTCTAAGAGGCTCTTACAAAAGAGGGATATATTGTATGTTCATATTCAGACTATATCACATCACTGGTGCAAGGAGCTGTAAGTAGTTGTTCTGGCTGGAAGATTTGTTATGAGTTTACACTATCGTAATAGCATTCCTGGTGAATGAATGGTGCTGTATCATCAGTGCAGCCTTTTAACTCTTTCTGTGAATATTAAAGTTCAATGTCATGCAAAAAGGAAATCACAAGGGCTGCTATCCCCTTTCACTATTTATTCAGACAGCAAAGTATATCGTCACAGGAAATTAAGCTTATCTCCTGAAGAGCTTTCTGATAGCAGACAACTTCACTGGGCACAAATCCATGCATTTTACTAAATAGAGGATATGTTCTTTCATTCAGCAATACTGGATGCAGAGAGGTCCAGCGATTCAGATTCCATTTCAGGCATTCTGTTTATTCTAATCAATAATAATTGTGTTCCTCTGTTTTAAAAGAATGATGTCTTATAAATAAGAAATTGGCTCAGAGTGACATGTTTGGACACAGTCCACAGTTTGAAAATGTTAGTGCAACACTGCTAGTGTTTGTTACGTAGAAGGGTAGACTCTTTACGCACTGGATCTGCCCCTCACTTTCACAGATCTGAGTCAGCTCTGGCATAAAGTTGGGAAAAAAGCTGTGGCATAATGTCAGCATAAAATACCCATTATCATGGTACTTCACCTGAACTGATAGCATTTTCAGAAACATCTTGATTCACATTTCATGTTGTTAGGAACCCAGACATCATTACACAGCAGCCAGGTTCCTGAGCTCCTCAATGCACTAGACATTTCAAACACTGATCAACTAAAACATTAAGACATCTGAAAATCACTTTGCACAAAGCAATTCCAACCTGAAATATGAAAATAACATCAGAAATGGTTGCTTACTACTCACAGCCTTGAATTCTCTTCTCCCACCATAACTGAAGAAAAATAACTCCTGGAGAAAAATATGTTGAATTGCAGTAAACATTTTAAAATAAATCTGTTCAAATGATTTCTCTTTTCATAGCGTATTGTGCATGACTATTCACATACAATTTTTGAATTTTTTTTGCTAACTGGTTTTGAATATTTTACAGGTACATTAGGGTTCTCTAGAAAAACATAACACTTATGTATTCAGTAAAACAAAACACAAAAGAAGTTATAACTCAAAGAATTATATTGCATCTGAATCTGTACATATGTCTCAGGATCTCTGGAAACCTTAAGCTAGGTTTAATCTTCGCTGACCTTAGGAACTTGGCTGAAATTAACCAGAAACATAGCCACTGGAGGCTCCTGCTATATTGAATAATTAAAGATATGTCCTTTCAAAGGCACTTCACCCTGAGGAAGTGCCCACTACTTTATACCATCTTTACCTAAAGTGTCAGATAAAGATGCTCCTACATTAAATGCCGCATGCTGGTGTGCTGGTTTGGGTAGTGTGTATCGCTCCTGCACACAAAGAATAGTAACTACTCCCAAATTCAGGAGTGAAAATACAGCTTTTTCAGAGAATATAGCTTAAATGTTGCAAGGTGATTATCTGAAAGGGAAAACAAAAAGTTATTCTCCCTATCATGGCAGTTCATTAAACAGTATAGGTTTTATTGATGTATCTTTCTTCTTCAACATAGTATACTGAAGTCAGTAGAACTTTGTGCAGAGGAGAGAGTAGCTCTTTGTGAATAATGTCTATACAGTATATAGTTACATGTGTATGTAGCAAAAAATTTGAAATGACATACAGGAGACACCCCCAGATTGTTTAAGAAATTTAAAGGTACTGCTTTTGCACTTACAAAATATCAATGTATTTATATCTTTCCCCTACTAGTAAGAATATCGTAGATACTGTTCAATTGCTTTTCATTTCAAAGAAAATTGAATTGTTCATCACCATGTTTCAAAGATACAATTGAGATAAAGTTTAGAAACTATTCTGGAGTTTGGAATTCCCTGGATTTTGACTGCTTCATTTTCTCAAGCCTTAATATTGCACTAATGCCTTTCTCTTTTTTTTTTTTTTTTTTTCCTGGTTGTTTGTGGGGTTTTTTTTTCTTTACTATACCTAAAGACTGTACAAAAGAACATTTGTGGAATAACTAAAAGAAACACCCACACAAGGGAGCAAGAATCCACAGCTTGTATTGATCCTGGCATTTTCCCATGTTCCAACCAAATGAACAAGCCACAGGTGCAACCAGAAAGAGCAGGTGATCCAAACAAACTGTTATTGTGATGGGAATAAATATGATTTTTTTTGTCCATAATGTATTCATCTCAAGGCACATTGATGCATCTGTTATATGTTTACCAGCAGTGTTTTTTTCTGCCAGAAATTTTAAAAGAATGTAAATCTCTGAATTTATACACTTTGAAGATATATTCAACAGCTTTGTTGTTTCTGATTTCCATGTCTGGAACCTTAAATGAATTAACCTAATAGTAAAACTAACATTCAGTAACATAAGGAAGTCATGTGCTTATAGGTTCATTATTCAGCAACAGTAACATAGAGAGAGGAGAGTTAGGAAGATGTGCCAAGATGTCAATGTAAAAAGTACCACATTATGTACATGCATGTCTTCACAGTTCTTTTACTTTCTATGTGGTTGTTCCCAACATTGTTCCTTCTTAATCAGCTTGCTAACCTGCTACTGAACCAACAGAGATGCCTATCCAAACTGGTGAATAATAACCAGTTTATGAACAACTATGTTATGAAAAGGTAGGTATTTAGAAGTGGGCAAGGTCGAGCCAGTATATTGACCCAAGCAGGGAGGTACCTTCTAAAACCTTTAACATAAAAAATGTGGCTGCTGTAAGAGCAGAATTAATAGGAGAAAGGGCTGAGACTAGCGTGCTGAAAGGGCTAATAAGGACTAATAGCTGAACGGGTTGAGACTAGTGTGTTGTTCCTAAACAGCATCTTTGACCAGACACATAGCAGTGTGCTAGATGGACTAGATCTGGACTAGATCTGGAGCTGGACTAGGCCAGACTAGACCTGGACTAGATCTGGACAAGGCCAGATCCTGTAAGGTATTTCTTATGTTCTCATCTTTACTCTGAGCAGTATTAACTCTTCCATCTACAAAATTAGACTGAAATTTCCGAAAGAGAATGTGAACTCCAGTTTCATGGCTGTTTCTTGACTCTAGCAATCACACCATATCTAAAATAACCACGTGTGCCCTGCCTCTGCTGTTCCTACTCTCAACTCATTCTCTTAACATTTCCAGAGACAGTAAAGCTGCATTTTCTTCCCCCTTCTGTCCTTCTGCCTCCAGAGCTCTTGCATTTTTGGTTGTTCATTTATTTCAGCAGGATGAACTATAATTGCCAGGTGTTCACCCAATAGATTGATGATTGGGGCACAATTCTGGGGAGTAAGAAAGACTTCGATACCATACTACTCTCCTCAAATCCTTTGCTATCGTTCTCATCATTAAATCAGAAGTTGTAGCTACTGTGGCCTTGGCAACTTACTCCTTCAGTGACCCGCTCAGCTATACCAAATGTACAACATCAGTGTAGGAAATGTTTCAGGCTCATAGAATTTCATGTGTATATGAACAAATTTTTAAAAAGACATGCAGCTACTATAATTCTGAACACGTTTCAGGAATAACCCTGGGACGGGAACTATTCCCATCAGGTGGTTGTGGCTACTCTGCTGAGAGACAAAGGCATGTATGGGTGTAAGTTATCCAGTGCTAGCTGATCTCAGTGCCAGAAAATAGCCCTAGGCATCTTTGTTTAGCTACTATAAACATAGCCATATAGACAGAACACAATATTTGTGAACTAAATACACAGACCACTTGCTATATGCTGTACTATTTAAACAATTTTATTTGTTTTCCCCTGAAAGTTTTTAAAATAGTTCAGAACATATCACAGGTAATTTTCTTGACAAATTTAGCTCTTAGCTGTTTAAAATCACTGTCAAATTATAACAGCACCTGGATTATGAAACAGGATAAATGGATGATCTTTGGCACTGCGATTCAATACCTAAGTAAAGATTTTTTTTCTAAGAAACTGCTTAAAATGATTGCTTTTGGGAGGAGATTTTCTGCCTAAATTTTACTGTAAATAAATTCTAAAAGAATCATCTTGGAAAACATTGTATATAGCTGTTACTCCTTTCCCAAGTGGTTTAAATGTTATTCCCTTATCCAGAGCTTTAAGTGTTTTTGTGTTCTTCCTTATGTTATGTAGAATAGGAATTAGTGCACATTAGAGTGGCACTCAGACTACATCTATGTTACTAAATAAAAGTGACTGGAACATTGTCTGTAAGGGGGTAGCTGGTATAGACCTAAAAAGGTGCCAGGGAACATAATGACAATTAAACGCTGGAAAATCCTAGTACACTGTTTGAACCTTTGAACAACAGTCCATTTTATTTACTAGTATACTGGCATAGACTTAGTCACCCAATTCTCTCAGTAATACAGCCTGTCACATGCCATGGGATGCATCTAGCTCCACAGGACTCAGAACAAGAAGGGGCATATTGTTCGACTGCGAGAGAGGAGAGACGTGTTAAGTAGCGCGCGCCAAGTTGTAGCAAGTACTGCCATCTCTCGCCTTCCTCCTGACCTGACAGACCTGATGCTGTGGGCACAGATGATCAACGAACTCGGGTGTGCTCTGGTGTCACCCAAGGTTGTACGACATCAACAGGAATGTGTAGGAAGGAATCTTGTTCTTTGATAGTGGCAGAAGCAGCAATATCCCTCAAAAATTTTTGGTATCTCCCATACCATTTCTCAGCCATAGTAGAGATGCATACTGGTAGAAGTTACAGCTTTACAAGATTCCTCGTAGAAATAAACAAAGGCAATAAATGGTAACTTACACTTCTACTGTTTATTGCTTCTTTCTTGCTGAATCAGCTGTCTGGTTACAGAGTAGATTTCCATAGATTCTTTTCTGCAGAAGCTAGAAAATATCTGTAATTGAAGGGAGATCTTAAAGGTTTGAAGTATTTTAGCTGTGAGAGTACAACTTTCTGAAACCACTAGCAACTTCTCTTGACACTTTTATAACTAAAATCAGCTCAACCAGCTTTTCAAATTTTACAAAAATGAAATAGCTTCAGGCAGAGACCTGGTGCACCCAGTTTAAACTGAAGAGATTTTTTTTATGTCTGAGATAAACCACTGAAAATCAGGGTTTATGTTGGATTTGCTGGCACAAGTAGAGAAGCTGCTATATAGTAACACTGAATAAGCTTGCTTTTATTTCTTTCTATTCTAGGTATAAGGGATCAGCTTCTCAACACATGCAAATTGGTCAGTGAAATGAAGAAAAGATACAGAAATTTACAACATTGCTGGCAGGCGTATATCTATCAGTATAAAGCCAGTCACGTAGACCAGACACAGCTCCTACTTAAATTCCTTGCAAGGCTGTTGAACTACTTCAGATTTTCAGTGGCATAGTTCAGAATATAGATTGCAAACTAAATTATATAAGAGCTTAAATAGAGAGATGATTTAATCTTTGTCTTTCAAGAGTGACCTTTGAACTTAATCTTTTACAGGAAGCATGACCTGCTTCTATGTTATTTGTGCATTTTGTGGGACTTCTACACTTTTTTCCCACTACTCATTGTCATTGTAATTGTCTGTTTCAGGACTCTAACATAACAGTATATTCTCCACTGGCTCAGACAGATAGACACAGAATTTTACCAAACATAGACCACTTAAGTAACTAATTTTAGTGTGATGCATCCCATCAAAATGCAGTTCTCAAAAATAGATCAGATTAATTATGTTTATTTTTCCCATTGGACTGCAGGTATTGTAAATTTATTAGTTTGGGTCTAGATAGCTCCATTGCCAGTCTTAGGTGAGATGAATTTCGCTATAAGCATTCAAAGTTTGTAGTCAAGGAACAGTTAGATTGCACGCAAAGGTGAAACAAACATACAATGCCTGATCTCAGAATAAGGCTGTCAAAAGAGATAGAGGGGGAAAAAAAAAAAAAAAAAAAAAAAAGCTAAGAGCAGAGAAGCAAAGCGATATTAGCTAAAGGTACTAAATATGTATTTGACATAAATGCTGTCAAGGGTGTTTGTTTTGCCTTCCCTCCCCCCCCCCCTCAAGAAATCACATGAGAGTTATAAGTGAGAGAAGTGAAGGAAGACTGCAAGTAGGCTTAGACATGTTTCTAAGGAACCCATGGCATACAATGCATGCCCTACAATGATTTATGATTCAAAAAATATGACAAACGGACAGTGATGGCACATGTCACACAGTGCTCAAAGGTTAGTGTTAAAAACTGTGCTTAATGTGAAGTGAATATAGGTCCGGGGTAGCTTAAGAATGGTCTTGAAAAGGAAATGTAAGAGATGGTATTTAATGTGACAGAAAGGGCAAGACCCATAGAGATCTTCTAAAAACTTCTGGTGACACGAAGTTATGAGAGCC
>JAVJGG010000008.1:19072637-19082790 GCA_035590195.1 Aviceda cuculoides | reverse complement strand
CGGGCAAAGCCGGGAAGGTTCGGCCGGGGCGCTGGCTGGTGTTTTGCGGCGCTGTAGGAGCGCCGACAAACTCACGCCGGGGAATTCATCGCGCTGCTACGGAAGTTTACGTTTTCCATGTCATTGAGAAACTTGATCTTAATCCCTTGGCCGGTATGGCTTTTAATTGATTTATTTATTTATTTATTTATTTATTTTAATTAGGAAGAGGTCTCATTTTCAAGAATTTTCAAGAAAATTGCCTTTTACGATTTGGCCCCATTACTGCTAATCTGATTAGAGTTTTTAAACATTTCTGTGAAAAACATCTACTGTTGGAAGTATTTGTCTACATAATTACAACTCTCGACACAAAAAATGCCCAATATAGAGCTTTTATTTTGTTGTTCTTACCATAAGGAAAAAAGAAACTTTCCAATTGTTATATATCATATGAAAAACACATTTGAATATGTGAGCAGACTGCCTATTGGCTAACTATATTAATTTTAATGCAACATGAAAAAAAAATATTAAACCAAAACATGCTAACTGCAAGCCTGAAATCCTGGGTCATCTGTGAAACCTATTTTTACATCAGTGCTTAAAGATTTCATCTTTGTTTCTGTAAGAGAGGAAAGGAATGTCTTTTCCTTGAGAACAGAGAATTGTTTAAAACTTTGCCTACATTCACAAAAAGGACAGAGTACATACCCATCTACACACATACACATGTGCACACAAGGACACAATGTATATTCATACACAGAATCCTATTATTCCCTAAGTAGAGTTATTTTAAAAGCAGAGAGATAATTGATTAGCAGTGCAAGACATTTTCTAATGCTGGAAGGCAAAGGAAAGTTTCTTATCTAGTTTCTGTTATCAATATCTTAAAACGGAAACTACATTTCAAGAGCAAAATTATGATATCATGATAAGAAGTTTCATCCATAACTAACAGTTTTGCATTGATTAATAACTGGAGTTGGAAGGTGAAAACAGCTTCCCTTTTAAGAGAGGGACTTTCTTTTCAAGCAGGTCGTCCCACATCATGGAAAGCACAAAAGTGATGATGAAGTGGTTTATAATGTTTTTACGTTAGAGTAGTGGATGTCAATAGCTTCATTCTAAGTCGTTGTTCCGTATGCTGCATAGTTGAAGTAAATTACCAGATTAAAAAACGGAATTCATGTTAATGATTTACAAATTCCTGCAAGTTAAGATTTTTTACAGAATGATAAAATGACCTGAGAATTGTTTAAAATGCAATTATGGTTGATATATTTATAAACTATAAAAATACAAAATATATCCCAGAATCACAGAACAGTCGAGGTTGGAAGGGACCTCTAGAGGTCATGCTGTCCAACCCCCCTGGTCAAGCAGGGACACCTGGAGCCACTTGCCCAGCACTGTGTCCAGATGGCTTTTGAGTATGTCCGAGGATGAAGACTCCACAACCTCCTTGGGCAACCTGTAAATATGTATAAAGCAAGACTTTTCAGTTTGCTAGCCAAAGAACTGCAAACATGATACTAGGTTTTAAACTGGCTTCTCAAAATCACTACTGCAAATGTTTCCTGCCCACTTTATAAACCAATGGTAGTCTTCCTACCTTTCCAGTAACTCTTCATTTAGACATACATCTGACCAAACAATGTGTTTGTCCCGTTTGATTCTGTAGCATCTGTACATGCTCTTTGGTACCCTGTGAAGATAGAAGAAATATGTGATATAAGTCATTTAGCTAATTAATATTTTTCAGCCACCAACCTGGCATCCTCCAACATTGCAGGATTGTCACAGGAGAAAGATAATGTGTTTCAGTAATGGAAAAATGATTAGTGGTGACTTGAGAGTAGAGATACCACCATGGGATAGAACAGAAAGAGAAAGGGAATATGGAGACAGGCATACTGAGGTAGAGCAGGGGAGACCTTGCCAGAGACTTCACTAGGCCCCCTATTAATTTGAATTTAACACTTCTAATTTAATAGCAGACAAAACCTATTCCTTTTTTTTTTTTTTCTTTGTACACTCTGATTCAACAAACTGTACACATGGAAGTCACATGCATGCAGCAACATAAGTATTTGTGGAAAATGGACTGTAACTGGTATCCTTAATTATCAGCACCTTGATTCTGCAGGCCTAAGACTCCCATTCCTCTTACACACCGTTTTGCTAGATTTGGAACCAGTCTAAACACAGTGCAACCGAAAGCTTGTTAAAACATAGACTATTGCATTCAATAGAATATAATGGGTGAAGAGAAAGGAGCTAGAACAAAATCTAAGACTGTCATGTCTCATTTAAATGCAAGTACACTTAATTTTGCCTCGTGTTTGAATCTTGCATTGCTTTAGGCTTGGATAATAAAGGAGGCTGGTCAGATTCACTTTCCTTACTTGCCTGTTTCTAAACAGTTTTTATTTTCAGGCACTTAGACATTACAAGCATGAGAACAAATATAAACAGATAGATACATAGATCTTGTTATTTTTTCTTAATATGCTCACCCTGTAGCATATAGATAAACTTAGAACTATGGAAAACATTGCATTCACTAAGATTAAATACTTTTTTTTTTTTTAAACAGGTTCATTTAGGATTTTTTTTTTCTTTTGAGTGTGAACATTTCCATTGATCAAAGCTGCCAATAAGAGTTAATTCTTAACCCCTATATATTTGGCTAAATATAACTACATCATGCCACTAAAATATGTGGAAACTGATTTAAAAGTCATACTTGTACTTACCAAATATGTCTTTGCATCATATCTATGTATAAGGAATCGTCATTTACAAGTGGAAGTTTTGCTTTATCTCTTTTAAAATACATATTTATTTCTTATGAATATGTGTGTTTACAGTATACTCCATAATATACTGTAATTTACCAGACAAATTATTACTGCTTCACTATACTTAATGTAATAGCAATGATTAACTATGTGTTTGTGGATACATTTTCCAAGAGTTTTGGAATTTTATCAGTGCCATTCACTTTGATAATGCAGCAGCTGGGTGGCTGAAACTTCATGAAGTACTTTAAACTTATCATATCCATTTTTTTTAGGTTGGCTTTTCCTCCTAGGGATAAATTTAAACCTTAACTTAGAATTAAAGTTTCTCCAGCATTTTTCATTTAAAATATTTCTTTTAATTAGTTCTCAGAAGATTAATTTTCAGAAAAATACAGATATATAGATATAGATAGATATAGATATACAAAAGTAGAATACCAAGTGATCCTAACTCAGGAATGTTACCTGGAAATGAAGGGAAGAAGTAGATACAGTTTATTCCAGAATTCAACAAGCTGATAACTGGACCCTGAGCACAGAAAAAAGCATTACTATTTCAATTAAAAGGTATCCCTTAAAAAAAATTGTTCGGTTTACTTGACACCTGTCAAAAAGCTTATATGACAGGCATCATTTCTCAAACTGTTCCACCTACTAGGATCTAATCAATCTGTCCAATTTACCATTCATAATTTGCATAGTATACTGACTGCTTCAATCCATATTTTATCTTGTATTTTCTCATCATCAACTTTCAGTAATCATCAAAAATTTAAATAAGAATTTTATCATTCCCTTGATGACATTGGTGCATGAAAAAGAAAGACTAGGAAAAACTGACCTAACTTTGCATGCCAGTCTTAGACTTTTTTTAGCAAAAAAGGATAGGAAATCAACATTATCTGACTGTATTTTTAAAATACAGGACAACAAATTTAAAGTTCTCTGAGGAACCACAGAACTAAGAAGGAGGGTGGTCTCATCCAAATCTTCATTTTGTTTTTTCATATGGGCTTTCTTTTGATACTTTATGTAGATGGCTAGCTGTAGAGACTGGAAGATTTTGGACACTTATGGATACACCTCTAATTCATTTATTACCCAATTAGTTGTTAATTTAAAGTCTTAGTTAAACAAATGATGAGAGCTGTTAAAACTTCTGAGATCTGAGAATGGATCCCCTTTTGCCATGCATTTTTTGTAGTAACATCCACCTACCCTAGCTGTTATGTCTTCATTCTCACCATTAGCCTGTATGTGTACTGTATGGAGATTTCACAGTTCTGCTGTTTGCTGGGATGTGCCTGTGTATCTGCATGTTGTGGGCCACTATTAACCAGTATATACATGCTTTGGAATTTGAGAAAAGCAGTTCAGAAATATAAATGCATGAAAATGCTGGAATGTAATGGTTCCTGGTCTAAGTAATTTCTCCCTCATCTCATTTTCTTTATTTGTCCTTCAAAGTAGATCACTAAAAGAAATTCAGTTTGACTTTAGATATCTATGTATTAATAGTTAAATGCCTATAATAAGCTTGCTTTAAACAAACCCCTAAAAAACCAAACCAAAGCAAAAAAAAAAAAAAAAAAAGCTGCCAAAGTCTTCTACACCTTAATTCAACTTTGTCTTAAAACCCAGTTTAGGTCATTTGAAAGATTAACACTGGCTATGGAGACATTTGACCATCTGGTAACTAAAATTTTCATTGCTGCCCCAAACTACTGTACATTGCCATGTAACTAAAACCCAGTCTGACAGGGACCTACAGCGAAGCAAGTTCCATAAGAAATTGTTTGTGTAGCTATATCATTAAAATACCTTTTGATTTTTCCAAGATCAATGGAGTCCATAATATTGAAAAAAGAGAGCTATATATTCTTTCAAGGACAAATGCACATATAAAACTCCTCAGTAGTCAACAGAGAACTAAACATTTCCAAAAACTTCAGTAGTCATATGGCAGGGGGTATTGGCTACCAATTACACACAGTTTGATGACCACGGGAAATTCTGTGATAAATCTATTGCTGACATCAATGCAGAGTTATGTTCCCATCTCTGCTGTTTTCTGTTCATTAAAACCATAGCTCAGCAACACCTTTCAAGTTTTTAGATTAATTCAAACCTCATTTAGATGGCGTCGGAAAATCTGCAGGTATGATTCTTGTGCCATTTCTAACCTACTTCAGCTTTCTGCCTCCTAACTTTCCCTTGTATCTTTGCTGCAAAAGCTAGGTATATAAACCGGCATAGTCCCAAAAGTTAAAAAGAACCTTTGAAACTATCTTTTGATAACCTATATATGCAATAAATTCTGCTGCCCTTTTTGCAGTTTGCCTTTAAAGCAGACAATCACTGTGTATTTTGTCACAGAGGCTAATAAAGCTAATATAACAACCTAATTTAAAAATATAACCATACTGATTTAAGACACATGATTAGAAGTTTGATGTCACAAACTTTAGTCATCAATGTAACTTTTATGATTCGGTAGCCCTATTGTGTTTGCAGAATTAACTTCTTGTTCTGTGTTAGAATCTAAGATGAATGTGTATATTAAAAACTCCTGTATTCACATTGTATAAATATGCAAAAGCATCTTTAATAAAATTCTTTATATCACCTTTCATTCCATTCTATTACTCTCACATGTAATATACCTAAATGAAGATCACCTGTAGAGATTGAACCTGAAACCTTTAATATGAAGTTTCTTCAATTTGAAATAAAGGAACTCAATCTGCCAATAACAGTCGCAGATCATATTCTTGGGGTCTAGTCGTTCAAGCCAATGAATACAACATAGATATCCAGTGTAAACGCAAGATCATGCACCTATCTGGATCATTAGTGTTTAATTACTTTGGATATCGGTCTTTCAGCACTGACCGACTGACTGAGTACTACAGTTATAGGTGTGGCCAAAGGAGGTTGGTTTGACTGGTCATAAGTTTAATTCCTGCTAATGGCCTGTTGTGGAGCCTGTTGTTGGTTTACAAACAGAAAAATCAGAAAACTTTTATATATCTTGAGGTATATTTTTATGTATGTACTGTATTGGGTGTAAGTGTCCACATGTTGGCAGTGGGGGGCTACAGGGGCCTCTGTGAGCCAGTTCCAGCCGGTTCCAGCCAGCTCCAATGGACCCACCTCAGGGCACCACTGAGCCCCGCAGCCACGGTGGGAGTGACTCAGGGGAAACGTGTTTAAGAAAAGGCAAAACGCTGCACAGCGGAGAGGAGTATGAGGAAAAAAGGTGTGTTAAACAGCACTGCAAACACCAAGGTCAAAGAAGAAGGAGGAGAGGAGGTGTTCCACGAGCTGGAGCAGAAATTCCCCTGCAGCCCGTGGGAGAGACCACGGTGGAACCGGTTCATCCTGAAAGACTGCAGCCCCATGTAGGGGCCCAAGCTGGAGCAGGGAAAAACATGAGGAGGAAGAAGCAGCAGAGAGGAGCTGTTATGGACTGATTGCGGCTCCCATTCCCCATCACCCTGTGTCACTCCAGAGGGTGAGGAGGTCAACAAATGGGGAACGAAGGAGTGAAGTTGAGCCTGGGAAAAAGGGTACAGCCAAAGGCATTTTTAATTTTTGTCTTTGTTTTTCACCATCCAACACTATTTTTAATAAATGGGCAGTAATTTAAATTAATTTTCCTCAAGTTGAATCTGTTTTGCCTGTGACAGCAATTGGTAAATGATCCTCAGTCTTTATCTTGACCCATGAGCTTTTCCACCTTATTTTCTACTGCTGGCCTGTTGAGGAAGTGGAGTAAGAGAGCAGCTGGGTGGGCTTCTGGCAGCTGGCCAAGGTCGACCCACCACAATGTATGCGTGTATACACACACACCCCCCATTTTAGGTATATTACTAATAATTTATATTTCAAACAAACAAACAAACAAAATAATTGCTTTCTGCAATGCAGTTACCAAGATAATATCATTTTAGTTAATATCGAAAGCTCACTGTAATGATGTCATTTGGTGGGGGTTTTTTGTTGTAAGACCAAACTGAATTCCTATTAAAATTATACAGAAATATCCTGATGATCCTACAGATTTCTTACAGTTTTCTAATGAAATGTGTCTTCCAATCAGAAAAGAAAAGTTTGAGGATTGTCTTCCCTACATCATTTAAAACTTAATTAAATATATCTGTTAAATTAGAGTTAAAAAGAGACATATGGACCAGATCCCCAGGTAAATCAGATAACTCTCTAGACTTGAATAGATCAGAACCCATTTGTTCTAGATGGGGTCTGACACAAAGTATCTATTTCTAGTCTAAATTTATACACTTCACTTTGTTAGAAATTAAAGCACAGAAAGGACAAACATTTCGAAAGTAACTCTTACACTTCTAATGAAACAACAACAAAAGCAACTTTATTTGGTCAGGTCAGGTACGATGAAATAATACGATTTAAGCTAAAGATGCATTATAAATCAAAATATCCCCTAGTATGAATTGTAGCTCAGTTAATAATTACAAATTAGAATATTGGGAAGTAAAGAATGACATAATGGTTTTAAAAGTATTCACCCCATGGGTGTTCGTGTAAAAATAAATGTCGATTTACTGGCTATGAAATAATTAAATTATGCTTGAAAATCCACAGCGCTGTAATTGCCAATCTAGTTTGCTGCATGACTTTCTCACGATTACAATACAAAGCATTTGTCCACAGCAGGTAAAATTGTTCTTGCAACTCGTTGCAGTAACTGAAGCTTCATATTTTACATGGTTTTGCTCAGGAATCTATCACATCAATTATTTTATTTTTTTATTTATTTCTGAAATGAACCGATGAACCAATGTTTCCTTTAGGATAACAGTAACAGTTAATATATAGTAATGTCTTTATTGATTTCTTCCAGCTGATCTTCAATTAGTACTGCTCTCTAATTTAAGCTTAGCACTGTAAGCTTTTCTAGAATGTGAAACAGAACAGAGGCAGAAAAGAGCAGTAAAGGCAGGCATATTAGTTGCAAGGTTCATAATGCTATGCCTGTCAGGCACAAATACATCTTTTGTTTTTTCCCTGAAAAGACAAGGGCAAAGCCAAAAGGTATTAGAACAGTATCTTGGACCTATTCTAGCTAAAAGAAAATGAAAAAAATGTTATTTCTGTTTGTGAGGAGGAAAAGAAACACTGAAACCATGGAAGGAAATAGGCAACTACTTGTTAGTTTAATTCTTCAACACCAGAAGTTGATGAATACAACCCAGGAGTTGGAACTGCAAGACTAACTGCTAGACTGACTTCAGAAGGATGGTCTGTAAATTCTGGCCTTGTCCCTAAGATTATTTTTTATCTTATGATTTTTTTTTCTATCTTAAAACCAAAAAATTGTAACAGAAAAAGAGTACTGAAGAGAGAATTTCAAGGTACATCTCTTCATCACTCTGTTCAGATTCATCCCATTCATTACTGCCAGCCTATACAAATGCCTGTCTGTGCTGCATACGGAGAAAGGTAAATGGAGCTACGCTCCTGAATTCCAGGAGACAATGTCTTGCTTCCATATGTGCCTTCCTGAGCAGCAGGCTAAAAGAGAATTTCTTAAAAGAACAAAAGAGTGAGTTCCTTTCCTTTATGTTTCCCTCCTCCCCTCTGTCATTTGCGCACTACTGTAAAAGACAAACTTGGACAAAATCTTCCTTGGCAGACAGGGATTGTACTCAGAAACTCAGGTAAATATTCTGATCACTGAGCTTTTATATAAAAATGAGGGCTAATCTTTTTCTTCTGACCTTTTATATGAAAGCAGCTATGCTTGCACTGTTTAGTAAGCCCCATTCTACTTAACTGCACATGGATTTTCTCTTAAGAAGCCCTAGTAGCTGAAGTGTTTCTGATTAGATGTAAAAAGGACTAGTTTCTGAAATCTGGTGGGATTTCAGCATCATGTATGCATGAGATACAGCCTCTCAAAAGAAGTAGCAGCTCTGTACACTTAGTTGTCAGACTTGCAGCTTTCAACTCAGGGTTTTCAACTGAAGGACCTAATTCCAGGGATCCAAGCCCTCTCTTAGATCCGGCCATGGTTTTGCACAGTATCTTGTGAAGCACCTTTGCACAGTTATGGCTAGCCTTGCCAGCCTATACGGCTCGAAACTTTGTGAAGGCAGAGCTCAAACTGAAACCGCACCCATCCTCAATTTCCCTTTTTTGGCAGGCCAGCTGTATCATCCTGGGATCAAGCCAAAGTGCTGGCTGGCACCAAAAGCACAATCAATCAATGTGCCAGCTCAGGCAGTTAATACAACAGTAAAGACCTAGAGAATTTGGGGTGTAATCGCATGGAGAGTTAGCAGGAGTAAATACCGATGTCTACACTACAGACGCCTCACTGGAGTGAGCTGAGTGACTGGCTGAGCTAGTCATTGCAGCTTCTCCTTACAGTCAATGAAAAGCTTGCGTGTTTAGAGTAAAATACATCTTATACTTATGTATACATATCCAATGAGTCAGAAAAGTGACTGTGAAAGAGCCTAGTTCTCTCTGGTTTAGACAACTGCCATCATCTAGCCAGAATAAACCCACAAAATGGCTTTGTCAAATCAATTGACAATACCCCACCCCCCCACCCCCCCCATTTTGACATAAACAACCTGTTTACTGGCAAGTCAGTTATGTTGGGGGGGGGGGGTGGGTGCAGGAAAGCAACTAAGAGAATGGCTGTGAAGAAGTTCCGAACTGACCTAAATTAGTAAGAATTCTCTGACTCTTCTCAGCATTAAGTCTTTGAATAGCACAGAGATTCCAAAGGTCTTCCAGTGACCCTAACTCTTGACGTTTTCTTCGCCCCATGTTTCACTGCAAATACCTCTGAACACAAGATTTTCTTCATCTAATAACAGACTTAACAAGAAACATGAATAATCGAGGATTGTCTATGATACTAAAATAAGAAAGTTGTTTCTGAAAGGGTGAATTCATGGGTTTTGTGAATAACTTCTACTGTTCCTCTAAAAGCATATCTATCCTAGGAGATGGAAGATAACTGGACACTGGTTTCCAGGCTTATTAAAATATGCATCATTCTCCATCATTAGATTAGATCAGAAAAATATAAAACATGATCAGGAAAATATAGAACATATTTGCAGATTTTTAAAGCTATTGTGTGCATGAAGAATACTATTTTATTACTATTATTATTGAAAACACAGAGTTAATTAATTTTGCCACATCTCTTCAGTTCAAAAAAGTTTAAATAAAATGCTAAATAAATTATCTCTGCCACAAACATTTGTATGTATTTTCCATAAAAGACAAAGCAATTCTGTTCTCTGAAGATTATACTAGTCTTAACCTAGTTATGGTTGAAATTAATATGAAAATACAAATATATT
>JAVJGG010000008.1:19018247-19041212 GCA_035590195.1 Aviceda cuculoides | reverse complement strand
AAAAAGCAGAGAGTGAATTTTAAAGCAATAACCAAATAAACAGTTAGAACAAGTTACAGCTGTGCATATCCATGGCCCTCTTCATCAGAACTATGAATGTAACTGTTGGTTATTTGTAGATCAAGCAGGGCCAGAGCTCAGACTCAAACACTATCACAAAATCATTCATGTTTTTGGTTTCTAGTATGCTTCCTGGAATGTTTTTTACCCAAACCAGTGCCCAGTTACAATCCAGAATGTGATATGGGTTGGCACAGTTTCTGGCAGAAATTATGGACAGGATCATTGTTTTGGGAAGGGAGAGAACTGAACACAATACGAACACAAAGTATGTAGTACTACTACTCTAGGGCACAACAAACACCTTTCATGTCCTCCTGCCAGAGCTCAAAACTCTGTATACAAATAAAGAAGATTCCTATATAAACCAAGTATTGCTAGGAAAAGTTTCCTTTTGTGTAGCCCCAGGCCTTATTCTTTTCAGGACATATTAACTGGGATTAATAGTTACAGCATGATAATATCTCAGGGAACTTTTTAAGGCTTTTGTGCATATGTAACTGTAACTGCATGAATATTCATGTCCAGGATGCCATGGTGTACAATGCTGTATGAACACTGCTAACAATCTTAGTTCCCTTGATATTTCAGTAGCCTATTGTTTCATTTTCTTCAGTTATACTTCTCAAACTATTGCTCAGTGCCAATCAAAATTCTTCAGGAACCTTCAGCATTAACCTTGACAGACCTTTCTTTGGAAGTAGAAAATTAGAAGGTTTGTGTTTATCAGACTTACCTCATACCCACAAGACCTAGAATATTTGATTTTTTTTAAGCAATACAATGGGAATGCAGCTAGTCATGCCACTGGGTGTATGCAGACTCTCCAAACTGCTTCTTTTGCACATCTTGTTTGTTCAAATCCCTTTTTTTCCATCTACATTTTCCCTGGCCACTTTGTCATTATGTCAATTACTAACTGACAGAGTGATATGTGTGACATAAATCTAGAAATATGTTCACTTCATTGGCACTATTATTTTAATGTCGAAATGCAGGTATGAGAAAAACAGCAGCATCTAAGCTGGATTTTCATCCCCCCATAACTGAAAGGGAAAAAGTCAGAAGCACTAGCAAAAAATATTTACCTTTTCAGATTACTTTCCCCCACAGGAATAGGGAATTTCATTCAATAACAAAGAAAAGGTCTGTGACATAATTCTCATGTGAGTGCCTGCAATTCCTTTATAATTTTACAGTTGATTAAGAGGGAAACAGACACAACAGACTTCCTGTTGAAGCTTTTTATTACATTAATTGTGCTGCATTGTCTGATTACTCAGAACTTCTGCCTTACATACATATTTTCTATTAAAAGTAACTGGCTTTAGATTGTTATTATTACTGAGATAAAATCTACACTGATTAGGTAACAAATATGCAGCTACATTTATTGGTGCATGTGAAAAAGCTGATAGTTCTATAATTCAGTGGCTACTGAAATCTACCGGCCTCAGTGATCGGTGGACTGGGCTTTTCAAGAGATGTGATCCAAAGTGATTTTAATGTTGGTAAAACTAAGATTTTAATTTCTTTTTATCCAAAACAGAGTATCCTTTCCATCTGGCAGGGTGTTGGGGACTCAGGGTGTATAAAATTAAGAGAATTCTAATTTTCTTCACATAGCTAAGTTGTCAAAGGAGCAAAACAGTGTTCTGGTGTTGTCTACTTAACAAGGGCAACAAAACAAATGAAGATGAGGGCACGTGCTTCAGCACATAGTAGCAACTTGACTAACAGCATACATAGAACAGGGAGCCTGTATTTTGGCCAATAGTAGATGTCAAGGCTTGGGCACCATGCCTGAAATGCTATTATTAGATTGGGAAAACAGAGATTTACTGAACATGTTACAATCTTGTCTTCATTTTGCTACATGAACATATATTATACAGTGACATGAAAAGGCTCTGATAAGGTTTGAAGTACTCTAAATTATCAGAGATAAACATAATTCTTTATCCAAATTGGGAGATCTGGCCAGAAGTGGCAGTACCCTTAGCAAAGCAATAATAGCCTATGAAGTGTTTCAGCTCGGAATCCAACTGATCAAACAACATTTATATATCTCACAAACCAAGAACTATATATGCATGGGAGTTAGAATTTCAGTTTTATTATGTTAATAACCAGTGGACAATATGTCTTTCAGCAGGGAATGTAGAAATCAAGGATGGTATTTGGAGCTGGAAAGACTGGATTAAAATCAAGAGTTAAGAAATATTCTGGTAAAAATCGGTAAGTCATACTGTTGTGCCGGAAAAGCTAGTATTTGTGTATAGTTTAGGAAGCATCCATGTGTTGCTATCGTAAATTAGGATGTTAAGAATAAAACCTGGGCATGACTACCAGTTTTCCCTTTCCAAGTAAGAAGAAAGTCTCCTGCAACAACTCCTGACTCATGGTCATTTGCCAAATCTTACTGCTCTGGCATCAAGGCATACTCTGAGCTGTTTCATGTAAACAAGCAGCAGCAGTAACTGAGACTGTTGTTCTTTCTTAGAAGAAGAATCTGATAGCCCGAGTTCAGATTTTCTGAACTGGATTACTATAATATGCTTTACTCTCAGCTTGGAATCCATTTGGAAGATGTTTTTTGGGGGTAAGCGGGGAATTGCGTTCAATAATATTTTAGATAATCTTTTTAAAGGAGTACAAAGAAACTGGTTTACAATTTCACTGTCTGTGTCTTCTTTCCAGAAGGACACAAGGGTACGGCTCCTGACTTTTAAGGCTCCAAATGGCTTAGAGCAAAGCACTCGGAAAAGGTTTTTTTCTTATTCTACTTTTAATCAGGGAGGAATTCCAAATCCCATGACAGGAGCAAAGACAATGCTAACACTTAATTTTCCATAATGTTCCTGGAGCTCTTTCCCTTCTTATTCAAGAATATTCTAAATGTCTTGCCCTTCTCAGGTTTTTGCAAAGCTAGTCATATTGAACAAATGCATGCAGAGACTTGAGGTTTGTTGAGGAAGAAGCTTCTCTTGGTGACCTGGAAGGGCTGGCAGTTTTCATTGCCAATAGATGTTTATTGATTGGTTGTATTTTGACTAAAATTTGTTGCTGGTTTTGCTCTATGCTTAGGGATTACAGTTTTTTTCTTAATTGGTGGCAAGATGCCTGGTATCTTTTGTACATTTTAAAGGACCATTTCTGTACTGTAAATATAGAAATAATAGCTGCTCATTCACACTATGCAATGCTCTGAGAGAATGCTTATATCAGACTGAAGGGTAGAGGATTCACACATGTGAACTGCAACTAAAAGAGATCATTAAATTAAAGACTCCCTTGGCCCTGATATAACATTCCAAGTCACTTCCATGCTGTTCCCATGTTATAATTCTTAAGTATATTAATTGTGAGGGAGGTGCTCCCTGTAGGCTATTGAAACTTCAAATTTAGGACCTTAGTCAGGCAAATGTCTTATAGATATCCAAGGGAATTTTCCCAAGTAGTTTCTAACAAAGGTTCTCCCTCATATCTGCAACCAATGCAGATATATTTCTATATTATAACATGTGCATGGTGAGATGAGATATCTGCCCTCTCAGTATATCAGTGCAATTCTGCTCACATTACACATGGTGGTATCCAACTTAGTTTTATTAGTCAATAGATATTTTTCATTGACATCTGGAGATCAGGGCTTGTTCCTGAAAGTAGAAATTGTTCTTATGGCCTTATGCATTGAGTCTAATCACACACCAAGGCCAAGCCAAACCTTTACTGAAAGGTGTGTTGATTATGAATACACTTAATCTTTTCATTATTTTACTAGCACCTCAAACAATTAAGATAAGAAGCGAACACTAAACTAGTCATCAGTCTTTCCAATTTCATTAAATACAAATAGAACAAAACCTGAAAGAGTTTATGGACTCAATAAACATGTTACACATAATAAAGGAAAAATAGGTGGAAAAGGATGGAAAGAATAGAAAATAATATTGCAAGGATATAAGAGTTGCCATCTCAATTAGATTAGGCCTGTATTCTTTTACAGATGCTCACCAGTCTCTGACATTTCAGAGATGATTTCTGGTTTGATGTTCAATAAGTAAAGGCTAATTCAAGTCATGGAGCTATAAATTTTTTCCCATTTTTTTGGTTTTTTTTTTTTTCTAGCCCTTAACTCTGTCATTAATTCTGCATATTTCTATTATTCACAACAACTCTGAAGCTTGCTAAAATCTTGATTCTTAACTCTGTGGGATACTGGACAATTTATACAGCAATTTACAGATATGTCAAAATGGTAGTCTAATTTAAAATCCCAGAAGAATGAGTATGGAAAGGTGGAGAAGGGTCACAAGCGCTGTATCCTGTTCCCTTCTTTGTCTTTTCTCAAAGAGTGTCTTCTACAATTGTGGTTACAGAGAAATATCCACAGAAAGAAAACAATTTCCAGCGAAATACAAAAGGGATACCTAGGCCCACATATCTATGGGTTACTGAGATAGGCATAACATCAGACTTTGTTTTCCTTTCCATCCCCCTATACCACCTGCCAAAAATAATAGTTTATCAAGAAAGAAATACAGTGGGTTATTCTGGATTCACATATATCAACACTGCTGTGATGTAATTACGAAAACTTAAATATTTTAAAATTAACTGGGTAACAGAGTAGATATACCCCCATACAAGGAAGCTCAAAACGGTACATAGAAAAGTATTTGACATTGAATTCTTTCCCAAAGATGATACACTGACTGTAATTTATTATTTGGACAATTATCTGAAGTACCTTCTAAGTACTTTTTTTTTAATCTGGAAGTGCTCATTAGAAACGTGTGATTTGTTATAAAATTAGTTAAGTCAAAGGTCAGAATGGCACACACACACATGTATACATCCATATGCATACACATATATATGTGATATATATACATCCATCGTGTTTTTTCTGTCTCTGAATTTCACACATTTTGTCTTCTGCAGATTGCAAGGTTTTTTGTTAATGTTCATTTTTTGCTTTGTGTCCTAAAAATATATCTAAGGATTTTTTTTACTAGAGGCTTTAACAATTAATGTCTGAAAAAATATTTGTATAAAAGTTTGCTGATCTTTTCATCACAGTCTTTTTTCACTGCTTCTCTGTATATGACTTGGTGATGTAAAAATATAATGACCTTACAGTCTAAGTGACTTTTCTGAGCAGTGAAACTAGTGATTTCATGGGATGACTAAGTTCAAGATTCTATCTCCTTGAAATTTGTTTCCAGGATGTTAACTGCAAAGCAAGTTATATATAGCAGTAAATGCATGCTTAATTTGTGCAGAAATCATGGTGTGATGAATACAATTAAGAGCCTCGGAGGGAATAATTATATTACTGCATAAAGCTGGTGGATCTCAAATTGCTTGGTGCCTGGACTTTAAATTGGCCTGCGTTCCTGTTGTGAAAGTCATTCCTAGTAGTAACAAAACTGCAGTCAGAAATGGGGTAGTTTCAAAGTCATATAAGTATATTTACTCATCTGCTATAAATGACAGAGCCTGGAAAATGGAAGCAGCATTTAGAAGTAAATGAACAAAAAGTTAATTCCATTAAAAATGTGTGCAATCAATTATGAAACTAAAATATAATAAACAGTGTACATCAAAGCATTGTTTCATGCAACAACAAATCTTATAGAAATTATAAAATCTTGATGATTGCATTTTCTTTCATACGTACACAAGCAGTATGATGTAGTTCTTACTTGGTCTTTCCAGTCCATCATAGGTACTTCCAAGAGGCTTTAATGAAGTTCTGTAATTGAATTAAAAGCCACAGACATAGCATAAGTCTGAAATTTGACTTGTAGACATTTGCCCCATATCAGAGGGTCAGATTCCTCACCTAAGGTGTGTTGTAACCAAGGACAAGAATTATGTAGACTCTATCATCTTAACAGCCAAGCACAATTCAATGGGCTGACATAGGGTCATATGACCTAAGGTATTATTCATAATAAAGACAATTTTTTAGCATTGCACAGCTAGTTGTTCAACTTTTTTTTTCCCCTCAATTATTGAGCATCTAGCAAAAGTCTTACAAGAAGTTCACTTGACTCTGTGACCTAAAATAGAAATTCCTGAGCACAGGATATATCAGTTGCTGCAGCCCATTTATGGTTTGAGGCTTTTAAATTTATTCAACTTCTTTCAGCATTTGGGAACCATTTTCTTATTCTTCTACTTCTTTTTATGCTTGTCAAACACACTAGAGAAAACACAAAATTGTGTATGTTGCACTAGAAAAAAAACAGCAAATAAATAGTGACTGGTTCTAAGGTCAATAGCTGTAAGATATAACCCAAGGGAGAAAAAAAAATTACTGAGATCTGAAACTGTGATTATGATGTGAAAATAAAGGCTATGGGCATTATTCCTGAACTGTGGTAAATTTTCTATTCCCTGGGCAGTATTTTATAAAACTCTTACTTGGAAACTAGACATTATTTACTCTTGATACATTTTCTTTCTGTTTGAAAAAAGGTAATGTTACAGTGTCTGCTTCATCAGGCACCCACTTTATGTGAAAAGATATATGCATGATTTTAAGAACTATTATGTTTTAGACAATGATATAGCACACAGGTATTAGTAGTCTAGAGGTAAAACTAGAGTCATAAAAGATATGGCTTAAGGTTTGTGTGTCCTAAGACATTGTGGTAATGCTGGTGACATCATAATAACAATGAGAATAGAGTATGACTCTTAGCTATACCAGGATTTCATAATGGTGTCCATTGCCATTATTCTGAGTGCTTCCACATAAAATCAATAATGAATGAGAAGTTGGTTAAGGATTTCATGTTAGAACTTTTTCTTTGTCAACTGAAATTCAAGCTTTGTTTAGATTTCATGTTTCTGTAAAAGTTTTCTTCAAAGCGTGTGTTGTGGTAACGGAAAGCCTGTCTCAATTTTCCTAAACTGTTCTTTTAACACACTTAGAAATTTCAAGTATACAGGCACCCTATTGAAAAAAATCCTCACTTACATTAGTTATGTAATAAGGTGCTTTTTTGTGTGACTATATTTTACTATTTTAAAAAGAGAAACTGTAATAAGTATACACAGTCTGTTTATATTTTATCATCATTAACAGTGTCAATGCTTTAGATAATATTTATCATCCTGCCTGAGTGTGGATAGGCAATATTGCACATAATGCTAGCTTTAGTAGAACAAAAAAAATTGAGTATTTGCTGATAAACGTAGAATTGGATATTTCCAAGAAGATGGTTTTTCATGTGAATTCAGTAAGCTTTATTCTCATTTCATTCCCATGAAGAGTCTCATTTAGAAGTTTACATTTCCAAAGATAATTTTTATACAGAAAAAAAAAAGTTAAGGAGGGGGATTGATAAAAGATATGTTTAATTATTTCCATTGACTAAATTGGCCATAGTCTTACTACCTCCATTTTTCCTACTTACGTTGTTCTAGTCCAATCTGAAGTCTAGTGTTTGAGCCATAGCAGAGCTGATCTGTACACCTATACTCAATTTCCACTTTTCTAGACTTTGAAGGGATTTAGTTAGCTATTATTCCAGGACACAAATCTTTTCCATTTTATTATATGAGCAGGTTTCAGAAACAAGGTGATGTTAGGGCATAAGCCTTCCCCATCAGTATTTGCACAAACTATGACCATTCCTACTGCTTCCTTTCCATTTAATATGAAAATTGGGACTGCAAAACAACATAAAATGTTAAGTTACATTTGGTATCAACCTATTTTATTCACATCTTTTTCATCTGCTTGTTCTTTGTGCTGGAGAATATAACCAATGCAATGTACCATCCACCTTTATGGCTACAATCTCATTCTTGCTGTTCCCACATCTTCACAGTGGAAGAAAATCTTCAAGTTACAGTCCTTAGAGAAAGATGAATCAAAGTTAGCATGTGCAGCATCCATTTAATCACTGCTTTATTCAATACCTTTACGCAGATAAAGCTTACATCTAGTGAGACTGCTAGGAAACAATGATCTCCAGATGAGCTGTAGAAGCTGAATAACATCACAAGTAAAACCATGCTTACGACTAAGACTTCCTTTAAAGTCAAATAGCATCAAAATGACACCCACACTTTAGCTGCCATATTGATTACAAGACTCCTATCAACCACTCTTGATAATTCAAAATGAGCACAAGGGCTGCTTTAAAATATGTTCTAGAAGATACATTTCTATTTTCCTTCTCTTTTTAAACAAATTCAGCTACAAGGATGTACCTTCTAATGACTTTTTTTTTTTTTTTTAAAGTGGCAAGTATCAGCTAGTGATATGTATTGTAATAAACATAATCTGTATCTCAGCATAGGATAGTTTTTACCTTCATTTCTGAAAGGTATTCACAGTGCCCAGATGTTAAACCATAGATATTTTTTTTCCAACAGGAGCATCTGGCTCATTGGCAGTCCCTACTTGCTGTTTGTTGGCTTCACTGCAGTTGTCTTTATGCTGTGAAATTATTAGGATACTGATGTGATATCTTATTCACTAGAATCCCATTGCTTTTAGCTAACTCATGGTTTCTGTTTTGTAGCATTTCAAAAAAAAAAAATAATCTGAATAACAACAAAATTTCTCCACAAAATCTCTGTATGAGCTGAAAGCAATGAGGAAAAAATTCAAATGATTTCTCCAAGGATAAGGCAAAATGAGTACTTTTCAGAACAATCTGGGAAATGGACTAAAAAAAAAATGGTAATAGCTAATAGATATTTCATTACTCTAATGTGATTCAGATTTCCAGTATATTAAATTTCTTTTTGAAGAAATTATTGATAAATTGCCTTATTTTCTCCTCAAACAGGATTCACTTTACTTATAAGATGAAAGTTGGGATCTTCCTTATATCTTACTGCTAGAAATACCTTATAAAATACATGAAGTGTTAGTACATAAATGTTGGATGAAGCTCCACCATCAGGTACCATATAAACATAATAGAAAGTGTATAAAATTTTAGAACTGTATGCAACAGGCTTTGAGGAGAGAAGCAAGAGTGGACAAAAATTTATTAGCTACATTTTAAAGTAAATTGCCAGCCATGTAGGGGCATTGGTATGGATTGGGGTTTTGACCCAGTCTTCCTTCTGTGTATACTGTCTTTCTTTTATGCTCATGTCTCTTTGAGGCTGAACTTCAATGTACAGTCTTTTAAATGACTGGTTGATTGTTATCCAATGATTTTATGACAAAGGCTTTGTTATTCACTCAAATTCTGAGATGATACTGTGCAATATAGTTTCAAAAATATTATTGGAATAGTTACATGGCAATGATGTTGCAGGGTTTGTTTGTGGGGTGAGAGCAGTTTTTCTCCTAACAATGACATATAGAATCTTTTTTACTTTTAAGAACTTTTCCCTTAGGTCCCATTTAGCCTATGAACATTTAATTCAGTTATTTTGGTATTAGATATAAAGTTCTGGTGTATGGAAACCAGTCTTTCCTTTCTTTTTTATAAATATACATACAAACTGTAGATTTAGATATTAACACTGTCTTCTTTTAGATTTTAATATACTTAATCTTAGCTTTTATTTTGAACAATGAAAAAGTATTTTCCAGAGCTGGAAAATTTGAAAATTCTGTGATTCTCAGACTGCATTTTGGATCCAAATTGCCATCTAGCCTTTTCTCTGTTATATAATAATAGAAAAGATGGAGTTAATGTAAGTAAAGCAGATGGCAAAAAGTGCCTGCTGACCAAACAGGAGCACTGGGACTCGGCCTCTACGGGTCAGCCCATGTGTAATAGATACTATCAATTGTCATTGCTCACATCAATTTCTTTTGATGTTACTGCATGTCATTTAATGCTTAGGAGCTGTATAACTTACTTTGAAACCTTTAACATAATGCTGTTGAGATGTTGAGATGTTGAAATATTGCATTTACATTTTTGTGTTGAGTTTATATATGTCATCCCCTACTTAAGAAATTAATGTTGTTGGAGTTATTTTACTTTAAATTAAACATGCATCCTTTTGTAAAGATAGAAGATCATTACTTGATATAGATCCAATTTGTCTTCTAATTTATGAAAGTATAATGATATTGCGTTATTGTTATAAAGTTAATCAAGACTTTAATGGGACAGCTATGTTAGTATTGAGGTTTTTTTTCTTTTACTATAATGTATGTCTTCAATGAGCTGATTATGCAGTTGTAGCAATGAATTCACTAATTAGAAAGTTATTACTACATATATAATGGGTAGGAATTATAGCTTTTTAAGTTGCATTTTAAGATGCTTTCAAATAGAATATAGAAATAAAAAATTTTTAAAAATACACATCAATAGTTATAGAAGGCTGCTAAGTCTACAGGCACTTGGTCTGTTTTAGTTTCCAGGGTTTTTTCACCTGGTGATGCGTATTTCTATGTATGCAAAGTAAACACAAGATGACTTCACGTAATACCTCTGTGACTTATTAACTTCTTTTACTTGTTTTGCATAGGTGTGAGAAGCTCATGCCAAGGACCAAGAAAAATTGTCCGGTTTGGTTAGAACAAGAAGACAATTTGTGATACATTTTTAACCTTGTTTCTGCTTTGAATTTCACATGAGCATTGAAATCATAGTTCCTCTCAGAGCAAAAGCAGAAAAGACCATATGATTAAGAAAAATAAATATATTTAACATTATGAAGTCCAAAAGTTGACCATATTAGAAGTGGTGATTTTTTTTTTTTCTTTTTCTTTCTTTTTTTTTTAGCATTAAATGGAATGACAATTGAATCCTGGTTATCAACAAACAAGTTTTCTGCAAGTTAAATGAGAACAATGCCTTCAACCAGAAACTGAATCTATCTATCTACTTATAATCTGGAGCTTCTAGTCTCAAAACTCTTCATATAACTTATTCTTCTTTGGTTTATCTCACCATACACATCAAAGATCTAAGAATTCATAATAACATTCTAGGCACAAAATGACTAATAGATTAAAAATAAATTCTACATTAGACTTAACAAAGTATAGTATGAGAGCTAGACAGAAAAGGTTTAAGTCTCTAATTTTGTCCAGGCTCTAGCATCACTAAAATCAGTGTAAGTGAGACCTACCTTGTTCAGTGTTTACTATTTAGCACTTGCAATACCTAAAAAATTAAGTGCTTCACCCAGGACAGCATCTCTGTGAACTCAAGACTTTCAGTTCTGGATCCAGCCTGAAGGTCAGTGAGCTGAGATCCAGTCTCTGCACTATTTCTAGTTTTTACTGAATTACCATTTAATGCAAAATGCATAAAAGCATCATGGGTAAAAAAGATGATCAAGGCATGCCTCTTTTGCAGCTTAGTGACTGCAAAAATCAGGATACTGATTCTTTGTCTTATTCTCTAACAGCAAAATCATGGAAAGACCACAGATGTCTGACAAAAATATAAGGTAAAACTAAAAAAGACTGCCAGAGCTCAACTGACAGTGTGACCCCAGAGAAAAATGAGTATCAGCAAGCTGTTAGTAAAATGTTGACTTAAAGAAGCTTGGAGCTGTGAGCAGAGCATCATCCAGTATCATTTGACTCTTCTTGTGTTGAGGATAGTAGGACTTTAGTAATGAAGAACATAGAAATACAATCATATCAGCTATATCTCATCTCTTTATCAAATTACTTAAAGAAAATGCATCCTTTTTTTTTTTTTTTTCACTTTGGAGAGAGAGGTGAAGAAAAAATTGCTTTTATGAGTAGAGTGGGTTCACTTCTAGATTGAAGACACCTGAATTTAAATGTATAAATTTAGATCTTCATATCTGAACAAGGTATTCAAATGCCTGTGGTAGGTAACACAAACCTACTTAGAACATGAAAAGCTTTTGGACAACTATTTTACACGCCTTGAAGTAGACCTATACATTTGGTCTTCTCTAGAGTCCGATTTAGGAATAACATTTAGGTATCTGGTGCCATTTGTGGTACCTGAGATACCTGTATGAAGTAGGCAAATAAGAGAGAATCTGCATGAAGTCTCAGTCCTTTTAGGCCTCCAGTTTGGAGTCAAATGGGATATATTAGACTTGCTTGTCAAGTGGAATACGTGTGGTATATGCCAACTGTTTTCTTACAATAAGCATGACCTTATTATAATGAGTCCTTGGTATCGGTGAGGGTCAGTCAATTGCTCATTTAATTACAGAGCATAATTACAGCAAGTTAACTAAGAGGGCAGGTTTTAAATCTACATAGCACCAAATTCCACTAAGAATATGATAAACTGTCAAGAACCTGTATGTGTACAGTGTCTCCATTATATGTATTACAGGAGTCATATTTTTCATTAAACATTTTATATAGGCACAAGCACTAGAAATTACATTGCTGCAGGTTATCTGTGTACTTTTGATTTATTGAAATCTTCTCTAATACTTAAGCAGGTTTGCAGGTTCTTACAAATGCTGGAATAAAAGTCAGAAAAGGTATCAGTGGGCTCTAAGGTTTAGTTCTGCACTTGACATACTCGACATGATGTCACCTAAGAACTGCCATTAGCATGCACTCTGATATAGGAAGCAAACTTCAGGGGTGTTCCCCGAACTTCCTTCTTTATTTTTTTTCTAATCTCAGCCCACATATAGCTCAGAATTCCAAAAGCACCCACCATATCTTGTGTCATAAAAACAAGAAAACAAATTTAAAAAATCTCAAAACTTTGGGCACATCCTTTGTTTCTCTGGGTGGTAATTTTGGAGGGGGGATTGGTTTGTTTGTCTGTTTGGGGAAGCACCTAGATGTGAGTCATACTGTTCTAAGGACTTGCTGTCTTGTTTTGGCAGACAGCAGCAATCTTGCTCTTTGGAAGATGTTATTGTAACGGACATTACTCCAGTGAATTTGGTGAGCACAAGTTGAGAGAGATGCTACTGCATCTTTTGGCACTAGCGCACAGCTTAGATTTACAGTCCCCTGATGTCTCTTTTTTTCTTTCTTTTTTTTTCCCTTTCCTTTTTTTTTCCTCCCTATTATTATTAAAATTACAAATTGAGATGGTTTGGATCCATGGTCCCAATCTAAATTTCTCTTGTCCCTCACAAATGAACAGTATGCTTGAGGCCTGGGAAGGGCTGCTCAGAACAGTTCAATACATTCGTAATGGAAAGTCTGAAGGGAACAGAGCTTGTTCTGCTCCTGTGACTGCTTTCAGGAACCTCCTGTTTATCCCAGGGTCTCATGATGGCATCTCTTTGGATAAATAAATAAAGTATTAGAGAAAAAAAATTACAGACTCTTTGATCGTGTTTTAGCCAGATTTTCTGTTTCAGTTTTTTTACTATAATAAAATATATCCTTACAAATTTTATTAGCAAAATTGTCACTTTTACCTCTCTCTTTTTCATTTCCCTCAAATGCTCTTCATCAAAACCAAGCAGATGTGAACATTTGAACTAAAAAAAAAAAAGGGCTAAAAAAATATTTATGCTATCTTTCACTCATTATATGCTTATTTTTCCCTTGTAATTATAACTATGATGAATGTAAACTGTGTATCTGTAAAATTCTAAAAAATAAAGCCTCTGTGTGTATATTATTAGTAAATTAATACTATGGGCCCTGGGATTTTCTTATTTCCAAATTAGACATCATTAAGAATCATCATTATTCAGACCTAACATATGTTTTCAGTCTGAGCACCTGCAAAAATTTGTCATGCAGAGGCTCCTCAGAGAGAAAAAATAATATTTTAGCTGTTTCTGATGAGGAAGAGTTTCGATGACATATGAGAGAGTACTAAACTTTCTCATTTTCCTTCCCTTCTCAAATTTCTTACACAAAAGATAAGGGTTACAAATGTTTATTAAACACTGAAGATGAAAACAGGCCAAAGGCACAGTCTCAAAAGTGAATTGTAATACAGACAGCGGGTAATAAATGAACTTAGTGCTTGCACAGATTTCAGTCCCTAAGTATTCCACATGTAACTTTAGCTTTGTGCATTTTATACAGCAGCAAAACTGCCCGTAAAAATCAATAATCACATAAGACAAGCCATTCTAATATTATATGCCCTAGAAACAATAAACTTGTATAAGATTTCCCATTGTATTCACATACACACGTGTTTGAACATACTAGTGAATGAGGTGGAAAAGGTAGATACAACTGGATGAAGCATAATACCACAAATCAAAATAATTCTTTGTTATTTTTTGAAGATTCTGTTTTCATGTTACTTATTGAACCTTTCTGAATTAGTTGATAGTATGAAGAAGGACTTTATGCAAAGGAAATTTTTTTCTCAAGGAAGCTTTTCTCAGAGTACGTAGTTTTGGTTACATTATCTGCTGGACCATTGAACCCACTTCCAGTCAAAAGCATAGCTCTACAGAACTTACAAAACAAGGAAGCACTTCAAAGAAGTTCATAGCTAAGGAACTTGGTGTTTACTGAATGTGTGAAAACGTGAGAAAGCTTGATGGGCTCTGGTATTAAGCAGTAGCTGATACCTGTTATGGAATATAGAAATAAGTAGGTACCTAAAAGGGCTATATTTTTTTGCTTGTTTGTTCTTTAAGTTTATGTCCTTACACAAGTATTTTATGGGTGTTAAACCTTCTATCACCTTCTGTTTCTCAGCATCTGGTACAATCCTCTGCTCCCTGGAGGAGAGGTGTAAAAGAGGCAGTCACCTGGAATATAGATGCATTTCACTGAACCACAACTTTTTATCTCCAAGACTAACTATAAAGAAATACTGTGTCCATGAAAAAGAAATCTTTTATAAAAAACTATTTTTTAAAATCACCATTCTATACAGTGTAGAAGCAAATTCAGCAAGCAGTTCATCACAAAGAATGGCAAATGTTGTCAGATTCCAGTTTTGTGAACCCACTTTATGCAGTTAGCTGAACTGAGACTTTGATGGCTAGAGCTCCTGAGGCTTCATTTTCTTCTCAAGCGTTTAGGCAATTCAGACTGACTGAAAGCATTTCAGTGGAATTTGTCTGGATTTAAATGTAACTCAAACTGGACCAAGGACAAAGAAGGTTCATACCATGCACGGATAGTCTAAAACTGACACTAGCGGATCATGAGAGTATACGTGAGATAGAAAAGATGTTGCTGGAATGCATTCAATGAGTATTATGTTTTCTTTTCTGGGAAGAATGGGTTCTCTAAAATATTGGATAGCCTCCACTAAAACAGCAGAGGAATCAATCTAGGAAATTACAGAACAGCAAGTTTAAATTCAATAGCTAGTAAATTGCTAGAACATTTATTAAAGCAGTCAGTGTGTAAGCACCTAGAGGAAAGCAAGGTGATAAAAAGTAGGCACCATGTAGTAGTCACAGAGAAATCATGCCAACCTAACTATTTCTTACTTTTATAAGCCTTAGTAAATTAAGGAAATGTTGGCAACACACAGTAGATCTCATGCTAAAATCCTGCATGGTAATCTCACATGGCAATTAAAACACAAGGAGGTTGAAATATTGCATTATGAATACACAACCAACATTAAGATTGACATAAACAAATAAAGATTACACTTCATTCCTAATGGAGGAAGGGCCACAGATGCAATCATTTTCTCAAGAGAACTATTGTGATTTTTTTAATATTCTGTATTGTTCTTTTTAAAGTTTTTTCTCATTATTTACTAATAACTGGAAAGCCTGTGTATTTGCATTCAATGGGAAATCCTTTATACATACAAGTATTTTCTGTTTGCTTTAGCTGAACAAAAACCAAAATTAATCTTTATCTCCAGTTTCCTCTCACTTGGAAGAGAAATAACTATCATTTGCATTGTACAGAGAACAGAGGCAAAATCAACTCACAAACTGCTTTGTAATATTGCTAGCACAGGGATGGGACACCTGCCCAGCTCACCATCACTGCGTACATCAAGTACAATGGACTGTTTTCACACGGAATTAAATCAGAGTTTAGAAATAAAAATCTCTTATCCCCACTGTTGATTGTCTATGAATTGGAAAGAGTTTTCACAGTTTTAATAAAGAGAGGTAAAGGATGTATGGTCCTTGGGACTGTGGGACTGATAAAATATGCAGTTGTGTGTTGCAGCTCATCTCCTTTGTGCTGCTCTCCAGCATCTGCATCAAGTTTCTAGAAACAAGAACTTTGTGAAGAGACGATCCAGATTTCTACACAGAGCTGACAAGTTTTATTAGTACTGCATATGCCAGATCTGAGCTGAGCCATTTATTCCACACCTGTTCCTTTACACTTAAATTCTGGGCATTTTATTCAGTTGAGAAGGATTATAACTCAATCTTAGCATTGTGCCAGTCTAATAAACTATCCCATCAAAGTGCTCAAAAACACAATGTAGAGACACCCATTGTGCCAGGTAAAATCTAGCATAAAACTGAGAAGACCAGTCCCAAGCTGGAAGTAATAAGGTTAGCTAGAAGGCAGCCTGCTCTGAATCTGCTTCTCTGTGCTACTGGTACCAGAAGGCATATTAGTTTTCATATAGTTCCAGGCCTGACCTGTCTCTATGTGTTAAACTCAAACCGTGCTGAAGTTAATTTCCAGACACTAGATCACTGCAGGATGTAGGAGTCAAGAGAGACTCAGCAAAAGGCACTGGATTTATGCGATTTAACTTTAGACTACAGGGCAGGACTTAGTTCCAAGTTGTGAACAAGTTTGTTTATATACAGGTATCTAAATGGTGGTGACCACATGTGGAACATGCTCTCACTATAGTCAATGGAGATACGGTCAATGGAGATGTAGTCAGTGCAATCAATGTAGTCTGCAGAGTCCAGCCTAAACCAAAGACCCATAGGTAGTTAAGTATCTTCCCCAACTCCATCAACTAAAATGAGTACAAGCACAATTCGGGAGTAGCAACTAAAACTCATCTAGGATAGAAATGGTGCTAAAATGACAATGCTTGGACAACAAAACCTCTTCCCTTACAGGGAAGCAGGCTATAATGAGGGCTTAGAAATGGGGCACTCAGGCAGACATTCACGTCCAAAGGCCAACATATGGGTGTCCACAATCCTGAGCTCTCATTCGCTCATACTTACACTGTGGGGCTCAATTCACTTTTACAGCAGAGGCCAGTAATACCAGTTGAAATGCTTTAGATGGTCCATCTGACCTATGGCTACAATACCAGAAGCAACAGGCTCTTCTAGGTTGTGTGTCACATCTGTGAACTGTTGTCTCAGATATTCTGGAGTGTCTCAAGTGGCGTCAGAGACCTTTCTGCATGCAAATGAATCAAGTCAGACATATCTTTGTATGAGTTCACCTATACTCCAAGGAAATAAATAGGCACTCTAGGGTACAATTCATCTCTTCTCAGTTAGACATCTAAATACATCAGACAAATTGTACTTCGGTATTTCCTATTTCTTTCCACTTAGAACTTATTTTTATCACATTCCTCAGAGCTTCATAGCAGCACTTTTAATGCAGTATTCTCAACTCACCTTTGCCTCAGAAAATGCAAAGTTTGCTACAGGCTGTAACACATTTGGTTTCTGAACTGACAGTTTAGAAATACTAGCTTTCCAGAGCTGGCTTGGGCATCCATCCAGCAGTTCATCACATGGTATAGATGTACCTGACCTGCTGAAGGTATTTTGTATTCAGATCATTTAATCACATTTTGTTTTAAGTAAATTAGCCCACTGGTCCCTCACATGTTATATCCATTACCTAGATTCATCTTGTGATGTTAGTGCTGTTAAATTGCCAGTAGCTGTTCTTATTCTCTTTGAGGTTATTAGGACTTAGACAGCAATTAAGCAACATGTCGACTGCGCTAGTGTTTCAACATATAGTATAAGAGTTTATAAGAAGAATGAGTGTAGCTCCTGTCCAGCAGAGCATGTGGCTACATATTCTGTCGTAGATGCCAGTATATGAAATTATTTTCCCAGGACGATATTGTAAATAAGGTAGAATATGACTTGACAAAACTTCAAAGAATGTACTGCAAATATTCTTTTCTGAATTTTGCAATGAAAATTGATTCATTAGGCAATTGGGACCAAAATCAGTGCCATTTGCATGCCTCCTCAGGTAAAGCTCATTCTCTTTCATTTCTTTAGGTGATAAAATTATCGCATCAAAAGCAGGATTCTGCATTAGGAGAAGCAATAATGCCTTGAGCTTATTTCATATGAAGAGAGTGGATAGAGAAGGTAGGTTAGTGAGGCGACTGCCAGGGAAGCTGGACTGGATGATAGGAAATGTTTGCAAAGAAGTTGATAGCTAAACTTGGGGGGTGGGGGGTGGGGGGGTGGAATATCTGGGAAACTGAATACCTGTTGAGACTTTGGAAACACTGGAAGACAGCTAAATTTTGGAGGTAATCAGATACCCTGAGAAAGAAGCTGTGAATCACGGTGTTACTGAGGAGAGAATCATAGAATCACAGAATCATTTAGGTTGGAAAAGATCCTTAAGATCGTCAACTCCAACCATAAACCTAACACTGCCAAGTTCACCACTAAACCATGTCCCTAAGTAGCACATCTACACATCTTTTAAATGCCTCCGGGGATGGTGACTCAACCGCTTCCCAGGCAGACTGTTCTAATGTTTGATAACCCCTATTTTATTTTATTTTATTTTATTTTATTTTATTTTGGTTTAATGTTATTTCTCTCTTTTTTTTTTTTCTGTTTTCTTTTTTACTGCTACTCTGTTTATTTCTTTATATTCAATGGGGCTGGCAGAGAAAGAGTATTGGTTGGTGAACCTATGTCACCATAAGCGCAGTTGCATTAGCAGCCAGTCCTGTCCTTGAAGCTGGACATGACGTTCTGTCCAGTCTGTGGGAATGAGCACTCTACTGCTGTGTATCTATCACATAACTTTCCAAATACACTACAACTGACTTTAAAGAAATATTTGGTTAGTGATTCTAAGGGTGGATGTTTCTTTACTGTGAACCTTTATTAGCTATACGCAAAAAGTGAGAGAAAATTTGGACTGTATTTGATAATCTGTGCTCTCACAATTTTGGCCCATTGAGGTTCATTGTTGCTAATCAGAAAAAAACATGTAGTGCTGTTGTTTAACTTTTAATTGTCAGGGAAATACTAATTGAATATTCAAAGGAGAGTGAAAAAGTAAGCTTGACTGTGCAAATACAAAATACATCTAATATGTTCAGAAAATGGTTTGCAGTTCCATCAGCTTTTCCATAAGTTTAGTCATGTGGTAATTCATAATAGCGTGATTCAGTTGCCTAACCATAGGCACCATCTGAGATTGCTAGAGTGTCCTACCTCAATTTTAGCTGCCATTTTGGAAGGGTATGGGTTCTTTGCAGGTACCGTGTCATATCTGCCAGCCCCACATGGATTTTTAAAAGAAAAAGAAATTGCTGTAATTAATATAGTCCTTTAGAAATTTTAAAGGAATAGAAGGGGAATAAATCTGCTCATAAAAATGTTGACATAGATATAGGTTGCTATTAAGCTTTGTAGTTCATTATTAACTCTGATATCTAGCCGCCTTCTGAAAGAGAATAAACCCTATAATATGCAATTTTTACTTTATTCATGTATTAACAACTTATTCAATTATATGTATTTGTCCAACATACCATAGTATTGTGTTGGTGGCATTGCAGGTGCAGATTGGATTTTGACAATACCTTCAAGATAGTAAGACGAAATTAACTTGAATAATATTAATTTGGTTTAATAATACCTCTGGCATAGAAAGATATCATTTTTCCCTATTTAAAAAGAGTCATGAAGAAATCCCTCACTCATGGGAAGAGGTTAATCTCACCTAAATTAAGCCATCTGAAGTTTAAGTGTGTAGTGTAAGCTAATTTTCCTATCTCCCTCTACAGTCAATGGAGAGCCTTTCTTCTCATCTGTTTTAAAAACAAACTTGTACTGTGGAGGATCCCATTTCTCTCCATGATTATGGAGAGATTCTAGATGATCAACTCACACTAACTTTTACACAGACAAAGTGAGTGGCAGAGACATCATACTGAATGCCCATATTCTTCTCTGTAACACTCTGAAAAGAAATCCAGATCCCCAGATCTGTATCGCTAACAACAGGGCCTTGTATCACTAACCTTTGGGTGCTCTGGAGTACAGATTGAAACAATATTTTCCTTCAAGTCTGTACTTCTTTCATATACATGAGACTACAGGGTGAATATTTTGTAAGGGGAAGATTTAGTGGAATGAGGAGGGTCTAAAGAAAGCAAAGTGTGTAAAGAAAGGGTTAGTGTGATGTGTTTAGAGTACAAAGGGCTACAAGAGAAAGAGGAGCCTGTCTTTCTTAGGAAACAGCACTAGGACATAGTGTGCTCTCACTGTAAAAATGGTGAATATGCCTTGAAGAAAAAGAATAAAAGCTGTATACATACATAACTATATATGAGTATATATATACATGCATATATTCCACTACCTATATATATAATATATACTATATATGTAATTTATCATATTTTTTCTTTTCTTTATGATATTATTTTAAGTATTTCAGGTGTTTAATGACTTCATTTGTTTTATGGTGAAATATAATTAATCATGAGATCAAGAGCAACAGACCACAAAAAAGCAATACAAAGTTCAGAAATAAATACTCTTATGGGAATAAAGTTCAGACAAAGTCACTGCTAGTAGGTAAGAAGTCCACACTGCATGGCTATCAAATAAATGATCTATTGCGTATATGGATGTTGAATTTCTCTCTTATAGGTTGTCAGAGCACACTATTTTATTGTCAAAATTTTACATATGGAACTGCAAAAGAGATGATTTTTTGAACTGCTGAAAACATGGTTTAAGAAATGAGACCTTGAGGCTAATAAGCCTTTAATTTATGTGTTATTATTATAGAACCCAGTATTTTCTGTCCAATTATATATACCATATAAATAATATTTTCTATAGTAAATCAGGGTGCAGACTGTTCTTAGAAGCTGGCCTGATCTTTCACAACTGTATTAAAAAAAGAGAGACTATTTTATATACTCATAGTGTTGAGTAAAAATGTTACAGTAACCCCTTTAGTTAGTTATTTAAAGAAATATGAAATTAGGTGAAGTTGATCACTATTCAGAAGAGAAAATTGACATTTTCTGTTAATTTCATAATGGAAGATAGAGAGAAACCAAAAAGAAGGTTAAAAATCAATCTCGAAGTGTTGTTCCTTTGGGAAAAGAAAAGAAATTCTTGTGTTGCTCTATTACAAAGGAGGAACTGGATATTGTTATTAGAAATCTAAGACAGTTTGCTCAAAGTTTTATAGTCAGCCTTCACAGGGCTCTAAAACAATCTTTAACTCCTATGAAAATAGACTTACTTAATAAGATCACACAAGGAGAAGTTGCCTTTTCGTAGAAAGACTCAAAGAGATTTGTCACAGCTAAAAAAGAGAAACACTGGGCTACTTGCCAAGTAGACTTGTAATAACAGGGATATATTGGACCTCAGATATAGCACCTTAAAATGAGAGAGGTGCTGATATGTAAAAATGTACTTGGCAGGATACAGAAGGTATATTTAGGAACTCTGCAAGAAAAATTTGTCTCAGTTAAACTGAGGATTCACATACCTGCTCTTTTATTAGAAACTTAAAACAACTTTACTATGTCAATCCAAAAAAGGAAATAATTAGAAATAGTCATTTTAGTCACTGCTGTCTGCTCTAGCTATGGACTCTTTATCAAAAATTAGAGAAAAAAAGAATAAGGATGAATGAGAGTTCAGCCATAAATTGGTCTTCATTTTAACTTAAGTATTCAGAGGTATGTTTGAATAGATACTCAAAAAGAGATTACAAAAACTTTTAAAACTACTTGTGTAACATTCTGGTCTAAAATAGATAAACTGTGGAATGGATAGGGAAAGAAATTTCTTGGATGGCCAAAACAGTCATAAATAAAACAAATTAACTTGCAAAATTTCTTTATTTTCATTTCAAGTTTTCCATTACCATTATCCCATAGTGTTAAAGACTAAGACTGAGCCTGTTAATGTTGTAACTGTCGTGTAAAATTGGAGGTTAGTGTATGAATCCTTGAACAAGGTACAGATTGATACTGAATGAGATTAAGGAAGGAAATTAGTTCTTAGGCCCATAGTGGATAAAGACAGTTGCAGCCCTTATGCACAAAAAAAGATCACTACTTTACCCAGGTTATCCTCAGATCCCTAGAAAAATATGAGAAGTTCCTGTACCAATTCTTCTCTCCGATAAACTCAGTTAAAAATTAGTCTTCTTCCTTTCAACTTATCAAACATGTTTCATGTTTTCCTGTTTTAGCAAATTTATTTCTCAGTGCCTAGATGGGCACAACGTGAGTTAACAAGAATAATAAGAAGGGCTTCTGAAGGTATGTCAGTCAAAAAAGGAAGGTCAAAGAAAGCATACCCGCCCCTTGATGAGCAAGACTGACAAACTGGTAACAATGGACAAGGAGAAAGCTGAGGTACTCCACAACTTTTTTGCCTCAGTCTTCACTGGCAGCATCTCTTGCCACACCTCTTGAGTGAATGGACCGCAAGACGGGGACTGGGGGAGCAAAGTTCCTCCCACTGTAAGAGATGATGAGGTTCATGACCACCTGAGGAACCTGAACACACGTAAGTCTGTGGGACCTGATGAGATGCATCTCAGAATCACCAGGGAATTGGCTGACATAGTTACCAAGCCACTCTCCATGATATTTGAAAAGTCATGACAGTCAGGTAAAGTCCCCAGTGACTGAAAAAAAGGGAAATACTGCACCCATTTTTTAAAAAGGTAGAAAGGAGGACCCTGGGAACTACCACTGTCTCAGCCTCACCTCTCTGCCTGGGAAGAACATGGAGCACGTCCTCCTAGAAGCTCTGCTAAGGCACATGGAGGACAGGGAGGTGATTCGAGACAGCCAGCATGGCTTCACCAAGGGCAAGTCCTGCCTGACCAACCTAGTGGCC
>JAVJGG010000008.1:19005861-19016522 GCA_035590195.1 Aviceda cuculoides | reverse complement strand
GTCCCTGCCCACTGCAGGGGGGGTTGGACTAGATGACCTTTAAAGGTCCCTTCCAACCCAAACTTTTCTATGATTCTTTGATTCTGCAATTCTATCATTCTATGACATGCTATATCCCAAACACAAACAAAAAACATTTGACAATGCAGAAGATGTTCCCTTTTCACAATATCTTTAAGTTACAAACCATATACTCAATAATATGAAAAAAATCAATAGGTCACTAATACCACTTTGAGTGTCATTTCTAAAATGTACACATAAGTAAGTGTAAACCATTTGCATAAATAAAAAGAGATGAACAAGAGTGCTGGCAAATGAAGGCTTGGACTACTCAGTTGGAAAAATAGAACTAGAAAAAGAAAGAAGAGAGAAAGAAGGTTTTTTATTTCTGATATCTTCTCTGTATATTTTATGTGAACCAAATTTATGAAATACTGTACAGATAGTGTTAGTTAGACCCATATATATTCTACAGATACTGTGGGAAAAAGCTTTCTCCATATCTAGCATTCCTTGGTTTAAATACAGACACGAATACTTCTGATGGTAGCACATAGAATGATACCCTAGTTAGTTATGGCGGTGTCCACTTAGACCTCTTGCTTTTCCAGCTATGTGCTACTCTTAAAGAAGCTGATTTTGTGAGAAGCAAAGAATGGATTTTCTTCTGTTAGGTAGTAAATGCTTAAATGTGTGAGCAATTATCCACAGGCTCCCCTCTCAGAAACCTGACATGTTAACACATCCTTTGTAATAGAGCAAATCCACAAAAACAGATTGTTACTGAAAATTCAGACTGTTATCTAAACCCAAATATCCCTTCACACTGAGAAACAAAGGTTGACAAGTGAGTAAGCATGAGTCTTCATATAGATTCTCTCAGTATTAATAAATAAATGCAGAATATACTACTAGGTGATTTGTCTCTTCCTTTATAATACAATCCATAAAAGGTAGGTACTTATTTTGCTGTTGAGCTTCATCCTTATAGCTTATCCTTATAACCTCAAAACGAATGGATTGTTTCTAGTTACAAATGAAACACCTGCTGGGTTGTATATAATAAAGGCAAAATGAAGTGCATGCTTTCTTCTGTAAGTTAGGTGCAACAGAGTGTCGGATTTTTGTTAATGTCTACCGTCTGGTACACATGTTTGGTGTTCTCTTTTTGATAACACAAGTTCCTTTTGTAAAATGAACGTAGCCATAACATCTTCCTTTGAAAGCACCAGCCTTGTTTCGAGAGCCATGGAGTTACCTGCTTCTCATACCTACTGTAGGAATTGCAACCCTGAGACTGCAGCACACTCTGTGCGCTCCTACACAAGTAATACATACTGTTATTTGAGATTCTGTTCTGCAAGCAAGCAGCAAGACACAATAACTAATGACAAACACAAGACCTTATTCTACATATACAGTAAAAGACAAGTTATCTGGAGCTGGAAAGTAGAGCTAAAACCACATCCTGCAGCACTGGTGCGGTGCAGCTCAAATATAGAAGGAAAAGGAACTTAAACTGTCCGCCTGGGGAAAACATTCTCATTTGATAGTTCAGCAGAGGACTGAAGCACCTATACTGAGAGAATGTAACAGTATATAGTCAATAATGATACTAGTGATGAGGAAAAGGTAGCACTTTTATTGAGTGCACTAGGGGTTGAACCTATAAATTGTTGCATATCTTCTGCTGCTTCACAAAACCACAGTAGTAAACAAATGCTGACGTGGTAGAAATTCTAGAAATGTACCTTACTTCAGAAGTTGCTAGTGACTGTAGAGTGTTTACAGGCTGGTTAAAGAAAACAAAACCAAAAAATATTAATAAGTGGCCAAATTAAAGAAATGTATTGCCAGTGGGTAGGTTATTTCAATGAAGAGTTAAGGGACAATTCTTAATTCTAAAGGGACATATAGTATGTAATGTGCAAAATTAAGAAAACACAAATCAGCTATTGATTGTGGTTTCTTTTACCGTAAATTGTAAATTAGATATTATTATTTTAATTTGGACTGCTACTGAAGATGGCAAGGGGTCACAACAGCATCAGAAAATATGTTTATCAACAAATAAACCAGCAGAAGAGCAGGAAGGGCAACGTAGGGAACACTTACAGACTGTAGATTTTTATTATGAAACACAGTCTCCCAGTGCCAATTATTGTTGGTTCAAGGACAAACACTGTGCAAAGAAACTGGGACATACACAGAAAAGATGTACAGGTCAGTGCAAAAAGCACCTCATGGGGACCATACCTGAGAATTCCAGAATCATCAGCTTGCAGACGACAGCACAGAGTCCATAGAGAATACCTTAACATCTCTACAGCTGTTTAATTTAGAAGTTATTATTTGAATTCCTTTGCAAGTGAAAGCAATACAGTATAAAATTGAGTTTGATCCAGAGTCTGCTGCTTCTGTAATCTCATGGCAGGTTTGTCAGAGGCTACTTAAGAAGGTGAAATTGCAGAAAACTTCAGTGTTTCTAAAACATATACTAGGAAAATCCTCACTCCCCTGAGTGTTGTAATGGTGAAGGTAACATATAACTGTAAACAACATATGTTAAATCCTTATGTTGTGAAACGAGGAGGTCATGCATTATTTGGTAGAGGATGGCTGAGAAAGATTCAGTTGGATTGGCAAAGCGTAATGTGTTTGCAGGCTTGAAAATAATTATGGACTCCAGCCCAAAACAAAAATAACTATTCTGAGTGTTTATACAATGAAAACTATCTTTAGAACCATATCAGAACCATAGGCATAACTGAGGGCCATCAGCATAATGTAGATGGGGAAAAAAGGCAAACAGGATAGATAGGGTGTACTCAGCAAAGTGCCAGCAGCAAAAGAAGTATTAATGTAATCATTCAAGACAATCTTGAGGTATCCCCATGCTATAAATTGTGTATGGATTTACACAATTTGTTGTTGTTTACTGATTTAAAAAGTTACAGTTGTTCCTGTGCATGAATCTGTCTGTCCTTCCTAAATGACACATATTTTAGTAATCAGAATGGATGTGTATCGTAAGCACAATATACATTACTGTTGTCAAAACTGTTGTTGAGCTGATGCTCAGAAAATGTCTTTTTCATCTTTTTGATTTTGTATTTCTACTTTGTAAGACAAATGTTGTCGTTATCCAGGTTTTCATCAATTATGTCCAAGATTTCTTACGGGCTAATTAAACCATCACAAGTTTGACATCACAGAAAAAGTCATATAACCTAAGAATTTTTTTGTCCTCGGAAACTAGTTTTTGCCCTTTTGCCTGAAGTGTAGTACCTGATCTAATGGATACTCTTAGCCTATTTCAGCACAAAGCCAAGCACAGTAGCTTAGATCACCACCAGACTAAGACCATAGTATGTAGTATCACTTTGTCACTGACTAATGATAGTTTAATGAGTCTCATATCCCTGTTTCTTCTCCAATCTACTCCAGCACATGAAAGTATGAAGGCTTTGCTAATATAGTCACATCAGGAAGAGGGAGGCAGTATTTTCTTACATTTATAATGACATGATTTCAGCATAATCGTTTTTAGGAAATTTTACAGCAGAGGTGTGGGGGACTCTAAGGGAAAGTTCACCAATCCCATATTCCTGGTTTCAGCTGGGACAGAGTTAATTTTCTTCCTAGTAGCTGGTACAGTGTGTTTTGGATTTAGTGTGAGAATAATGTTAATTATTAACACACTGATGTTTTACTTGTTGCTAAGTAGCACTTACCCTAAGTTAAGGATTTTTTGGTTTCCCATGCTTTGCCAGCAAGCAGGTGTACAAGAGGACACAGCTGGGACAGCTGACCCCAACTGACCAAAGGGATATTCAATACCATATGACATCATGTTCAGCATATAAAGCTGAGGGAAGAAGAAGGAAGGGGGGGATGTTGGGAGTGACGGCATTTGTCTTCCCAAGTAACCATTACGTGTGATGGATCCCTGCTTTCCTGGAGATGGCTGAACACCTGCCTGCCAATGGGAAGTGGTGCATGAATTTCTTATTTTGCTTTGCTTGCAGACGTGGCTTTTGCTTTCCCTATTAAACTCTCTTTATCTCAGTCCATGAGTTTTCTCACTTCAACCCTTCCGATTCTCTCCCCCATCCCACCAGGGGGGAGTGAGTAAGCAGCTGTGTGGGGCTTAGTTGCTGACTGGGGTTGAACCACAACACCCATTTACTTCATACTTGCACTATTTAACAGCGATCTTAAATTTCATTTCCCTATTTAGTCATGAAGGCTTGCATTTGAAGGGCTAACATACCCCTTCTTCCTTGTAAGTCATTATCCATGAAGTAGCTACATTTCCCATGAGACTTTGTGATCTTCCTCAGTAGTGGAAATTCTTCAAATTCACAGTTCCTTTGACTGATGGTACAAAATGTGCTCCAGAGAGGAGGTATAAACCAGCTAAGTCTGCAGCATATTCTGTATCATGATAGAAATTCTGGCAGTAATGGATCTGTAATTTTTGTGTGACATTGTACATGAAAGCGATAAGACTATTTAATATGTGTTAGATTGGTTCAATGGATATACTGAAAGTGTCCCTGAGACTTGCCTGTTTTCTATTACTGTTGCCACTTATAACCCTACTAGAGAATAGCATGTATAAATAAATAAGCTTTTCATACTTCTCACCTGTGAATAAGGACCACTAGTATTGATACAGCCATCTTCCTGTGACTTTTCTTGATATTTTGAAAAGGGCAAAGTACCCTTGTCCCTGTTTCGCAGTCAGAAAGTTAAGCCATAGTGGTATTGAGGTCTTGGACTAGATTTAGACTTGTTCTTGTACCCCAGTGTCCCACTCCTCTCACTGTTGAGACTGGCTAGGTTTTGGAGTAGGCCATGGGTACCACCTGACCAATGCCTCAGCATGTATTCTTTGTGGAAGCTGGTTAAACACATGAAACAGGCAAACAACAACAATAAACAGTGAAACTAACCTAGGTCTCACCTAACATAGACTTAGGATGCAGCCAGTGTGTATATGTGATCATGGGATACAAGAAACACTTTCAGGTTCCTTACTCTAGATGTAACCACAAAAACATAACGAGAGACAGGGAAAAAGCTATGTTTCCTGGGAAACAAACTGCTTGTCTAAATCACGCCACCATCTTTCAAGCCTGTCTTCTAAACATGTTTTGCAAATAGCTATTACATTCTTACTGGTGTAGACTTTGAATACATTGCAAAGACTAATTTATCCCTTGTGTGGGAGAGGTACGATATGTGTGTATGAAGGGAGATATAATTTTCTTAATCATAGCATGAAGTGCTGTGAAAATTCCAAAGGTGACAGTCTTTGGGAGTCTGTTTTTCTACTAAATAAAACCTATAATACTTACTTTTAATTATATGATAAATATTTTAGCATTTGTAGTGTAACTGTCATATGGTTCTAATAGTAATAGCTGCAGAATGTATGACTTTTTAAACTAAGATAAGCAAGCATGTGATTTTCTTGTAATTATACTGTATTTACTATGTAATTACACAGTAAAATAAGTTGTGAATAAAAAATAATTGTATATCTGTTTGCAATCTATCCAGTCGAAATCTGAGACATAAGAGAGTGACAGAACTCAAAGCATCTCAAGGATTATCAGATGTCAGCTGCTTTGTTGGAACTGTAGTAAGAGTGGGAAGCAATTGAGCTCTCAATATGAAGTCATTACATATTAGAAATATTGTCATTGTAATTAACAGAGATGCTAAAAAAAAAAACGCTCCAAATGTTTTTGATATAAAGGCAGTCTGGACATTTTGTGTATTAGTATCTTCAATAAATATCTTTACAGTTAAATCACACGTGAATTTAGGATAATTGCCCTTCAAGATTTTGAGGTAAGTGATTATCATTTTTAAAATGCATGGTTAAAAAGTTACATGCTCTGGCCTTGATCAAACTGTTTTGTATGGCTTTTTTAAAAAAAACCAAACCAAAACAAAACAAAAAGCCAAACCAAACCAAACCAAACCAAACAAATGAACCAAATGAACCCGCAATATAAGTGCATGCTTATCTTTAAGCACAAAGTGATACAATTAAGTTGGAAAGAATGCCGTTGTGATTAAAGATAAGCTCAAAAGCTGTTTTCTCAGTTAGGGTTGGGATGAAACAAAATATTCGTTAAATCTTCCTCTGCTTAGTTCAAGATTTCTTCTGAAAGAGACATTCATTAAGTCGTGTCAAGCAAATGTGGTAACTATCCTAGTGAAACTGCTTTGCTGGACATACAGCAGGCTCTTGTGCTAGCTTCTAATCCGGTCATCCTTAATTTCCTTGAGTCCTAACAGAATCCAGACAATTTTACTTACTGGGATGTTTATAAGCACTCTCCAAATACCTGCAATTCATTTCATCTAACTGGAAATATTTAACACATAGTCTACTAAGGCTAAAGTAATCATCTTGGGGTTTTTTTCCAGTCAATGGAAAGAAATAAGTAGTTCAGAAGTATGTTTCAATTCACTTATCTTGCAAAACCATTCAAAGATGAGATGTATTGTCCTTTGGATGTTTTTTCCCCATTTATTATGTATGGGTGACTTGATTAGACTTAGCAAACTAGCAACGACCCTACAGATACTGAACTTAACATGAAATGAATCCATACTTTTCTCTCTGGTGCACTTGCCCGACAGCTGAGGTGCTGCAGCCCAACTCTTCAGCCAGTACTGGTCCTTTAGACATATACATAGCAAGACAAATTCATAAACCATCTAGATGTTTCCCCAAATGGATTCTTAACTATATCAGAGCACTTCTGTAGTTTAAGTCACTGTATTGTGCTGTCCAGGATTATTCTCAATAATTCAAGGCATTTCTTCTGAAATACAGAATTTCTCTTCTACGCATCTTAAATTCCTTATACTCATCTCAACTACTTTGTTGTAGTCATTCCTTTTGACCTGGGTTCATTTCCCTATTAAAGACAGTCACCTCCCCTGAAAAGTTTTGGGTTCCCTCCCTCTCACCCATTTTTTCTTGTTTATGTTCAGATTAAATAGGGACCATCCTTGAGCCTGATCCAAAGCCCATTGAAGTCAATGTAGATGTTTCCACTAATTTTTAAGGTAAATTTAGCTTTTTTCTTTATTTATTTTTAATAAATCTCATTGAAATCAAAGGTATGAACTGATGAATAAGATACCATGAATGAGAGTAGCAGACTCTGTCCTACAGAAGAATTTCTCCAAGAAGTCTTTGAGGTTTTTCACTAGGACTTTAAAAACAAAGTATTGAACATAATGTATTACAATGTAAATTCTATCAAACACTGTGTCATTAACATTTAGCAATCTTGTTTATTCAAGTCAATCCATCTATATATACAAATCTGATATTTGCCTTTTTAAAAATTTAACATGCATAAGTGCCCATAAATCAGTTATGACAATCATTGTTAAAACAATCAATAGTAAGGAATATGCATTAATTCAAATAATATTGATAGCCACATGAACCTGCATCAGTCTTCTGTGAAATAAGAAAAATGAGACATCTTCTTAAAATCAATATTTTCCTTTTTATGTCATTCATTTGAAGAGTATCAATAATATATTACTTCATACCTTATGTGTCAGTAGCCCTACATCTAAATGTAGAGATATCTAGAAAAAATATTGAAGTGAGGCAAAAGAAAAAAGTCATCAAAGCAATGACCTGCTAAAAAGCTTGCATTCATCCATTGTATTGTGGGTATTCATCTGAACTAAAATATGTATGGGCAGCATTACTGGTTGGATATATTATTTATAACTCAGACCTCAATAACAGATGCTTGTACACTACATTTGTCCTGGAGTTAAAGAGCAAGAGGAACAGTAAGAGAACTCAGTATTGCCTTTATCTATCCTCAGACTTAAGAACCAGGAAGTTAGGCAGGTGTGCAGACCAAAGTGGAAATACAAGATGTGGAATTACAACATCCATTCATCACAAAAGAAACATTTTAATTGGTTATATGTGGAAAATATCTACTTGACAGTCAGTTTCTCACTTTTCACATAAGTGCTTTGCTGCTTGGATGCCTAATCTTGTTTAGTATAGGGAAAGTAATTTGACATGAAAGTACCTAGATGGCTGCCGAAAATTAATTGCCAATTAAAAAAGAAAAATGTTTGTGCTACTCTATAAACAAGCCAACATATAAACCTTTCAGTCTTGTTGCTTTATTTATGTCTTTGTAGATCTGGTTTCGAGCTATTTGCATACAATTTACAAATTCATATTATAATTCTCCAGTATATTTATGATTTTATAGTTGTATATATTTTACCTCTATGAAAAATATTTATTTCTTTATGCTTCTGTTGCTTATTATTTAACAAAAACATTTCATTACATTTGATAGTTTATGTCTCTTCCTTAGAATGAGGCTTTTTTTTTTTTTTTTCAGGACTCAAAGAGAGAGGTTTATTTTTCCCTCACATTTTTAAAAAAATAGCCAAACCTCAAAACTATGAACTTCTCTCTCTAACTTCCCATAGCTTCCTCAGTCTGCTTTCAAGTGAGGATGAATACCCCAATGATTCAAAGTATAAAGGTTAATCTGAGTGGAAAATGAAGGCTTTAACAGGATTGTAAAGCTTAAGGACTCCTTTCAGCACTAAAGAGACTTTTGAAAGTGGCCGAGCCATAGAAGTTTCATGAGTGCCATGGAATGGCCCCCTTAGATCCAAAATACAATTCAAATGGCACAGCTGGCTGAATCCATCAGTAGAAATGGATATTGACTTCCATTTTCTTCCTTCTTCTCATCCCCAAATTAACTTTCTACACATGTCGGGTGGATAGTGTGAATCAATGTTATGTCCGCATAAATGTCAACAATTATGTGTAGGATAGATTACTGAGTATCGTAAATTTAAGATAGTAATAGAAAATCAATAGAATTTCAAGTCTTGTATGATTTTTAAACAGTAACATAAGTATATCTCTTTTAAATTTTAAAAGGCTTTTTGTTTTGTTCTGTTTTAAATTGAAATGTGTTCCCAGTCAGTGAAATTCAGTCACTTTACCTTCCATTAATAAAGAATCTATGGTTGTTCAAAGGTATTACTCCTTATATTAACCTTTTTATTCAGTCTTCAAGACCACAAGAGTGAGGCAAGTCAGGGCTCATTTGCTAAAGCCAATCCAAAAACCAGATTTCAATGGAGGAGGAAAAAAAACCCAAACCAAACAAACAAAGAAAAAAACTCTAAACAACAAGCCTACAAACCTTTCAAGAGCAAGTTTTGACCAGTGTAAATCTCTTGGCAAAATATGAGTTCAAAACACCTGATCCACAGATTTAACCAGCATGAAAGACTGACTACAAATCATTTGTGAAGAATTTTTAGGTCAAAACTATCCTATAGGAGACTTCTGTGCACACTTAAACACTGCTTAGTTTTCTCACAAAGCCTATGGTTCCCTGAAAACCATCAATAGTGTGAAGATAATGCCAGGGTCACTTATTCTGACTGTGCCAAACAGCTCTGGAATCCTCAAAAGACAGACACATTACATACAATAGCTGCCATTCAAGGCACGAATGAACAAACAGTGACCTGTCTTATTTTCCTTTTCTCTTTTAATTAGAATGATAAGAGTAAAAATAATAAGAAATCATATGTAGATTTTATTGAATGCAACTTTTTACTTGGGAAGAAATTTAATAAAGAACATAAATGTAATGTTAACTTTTGAATCATAATGAAAAATAATATGTAACATTCCTTTATATTTAAACCTTCAAGTTTTTGTTATTATATCCATTTTCTCATTCCTATTTGTAGCCCTTCAAAAGATAAAGGATAATAAAGATCACAACAAAATGTCAAAATTATCATGTGAATAAGTAAGCAAGGCCTATCAACCTGTAAAATTATCACAAACTTCAGAGAAACTTTTGTTCAATTAAGTTCTCTCAAAGTTAAGTAACATTCAACTTGGAGTGCATTCACCATTATTATGGCTTCCAAAACAATTTCCTTTTAAGTTAAATATTTCAAGAATCTTTAGTTAATGATCAAATTTGATCTTCTTTAAAACTTGTGATAAAAATAATTCCTAACACAAGCTTTGAATTACTTACGGTTCTATAATATGGATCTCTTTGAAAGTATTGTGTAATATTGCATCTGGTCTTCCTTTTCTAATATGTGATACCAGAGAAAGCAGGAAAAATGACAAGCCAGCTGTCAAAATCTTGGATCAGTAGATATATATGCCATCATAATTAAAGAAATAGAGACCTACATGATCCTTAGTAGATGACCGTTTTTGTCCGTAAGCAAGGGATAAGAGAAGTGATATTTCTGTGTAATATTCCATTACATTAGGTATTTTGCACACCAATTTTTATGTGACTCCCCCAGCTGACTATAAGAAGGGATTAGAAATTTTACATTTTTTCCTCCTTAAATTAAATACAGTTGAGTGTGGGCTGTTGTTCTTTATTCTATCACAAGTTTGACAAGACCCTCACATTATTTATCACAACACCTACAGAAAGCTTGTAGGACATCAAGAGGTGAAACATAAACTCCATGTTCCTTCATTTCAGATATAGAATCATAGAATCATAGAATTATAGAATCATTTAGGTTGGAAAAGACCTTCAAGATCATCGAGTCCAACCATCATCCAT
>JAVJGG010000008.1:18979644-18993678 GCA_035590195.1 Aviceda cuculoides | reverse complement strand
AGATAGATAGCTAGACTGAATATATTTGCTCCACAGTCATAATTCCATAAGGTCAGCATGTATGTCTACAAGTACATTATGAAAAAAAGAGACACAGGGAACAAACTTCCACACGGGATGCTGATCACCCACAGTGCTTAATTCTTTGATTTTACCTTGTGTCTGGTTTGGTCTGTTCCAAACAGATTTCCCTGTTACAGAGAGACATAGCCCCTAATAAAGCAGACGCGAGTTCGTAAGCTATTTGTTCTTAGTCTGCAAGACTAGAATCCTTTTATTTAGCTGATAAACATACTGATATTTACTGATGTAACCCCAGAAGTGCCTGCTCCTAGGTATTTTCATCAGCAGCTGTGTCCTGACAAACCTGAATGCTCAACTTCATGCTTACATTTCAGCATTGTTCACAAACTCATGCACCAAATCTGTACAGACAGACATGCTCAGAATTATGACTGTCCCCCCACCCCAAGGAAACACTAGGGGCAGGTAATTCCCAAGTACTCTTCTTCCATATATTAGCTTGGGACACTTTCCCAAAATGGCAACCTAGGCCTAAGTGTCTCCTCTACAAGATGGGATGTAAGACCATATCCTAGGTGAACACAATAAAAAACAGGCTGCAAGTATTTCTGGGACAGGAATTTCTCATTCCCGCTTGTGCAATTTGCTCTGCTATGCATCAAGTAAGACTCACTGAAGCAAAAAATTCAATCTTTCCAAGTAAATGTCCTAACCACTGGTTACTAGAAAAAAGTGGGGGGAGGGTATTGCCACCTACCTTTCTTTTTTTTAAGAGTGGTCTGAAACACCAAACTCTCAAGTAAAGGGCTTCAATGCCTATTCCCAGAAGAAAGTGGAAAATAAATGAATCTTCTAAGGAAGGAAAGCTGTCTGGTAGTCAAAGTCAGGAATCTAACCACCTAAGAGGAGAATTTACTTAAATATTGACATTATTCAGAATGCTTTCTTCAAATCTAATTCCAGAATGGAAAATTTTATAGTCAGATACTTAATTTGGGAGCTGAGGATTTCAGGAAAATACAGGCTGTTTGAAAAGTATCTCAAAATCCTAAATACTATTTGTCAGTCTAGTCAGAGGAGGAAAGCTGTAAGAGAAATACATACTATTCACTTCAGAGACAGAGAATGTAGACACAAGATACTATTAAATAAAACAAGGCAAAAGCAGATGTTTTAATGCTGACCTTTGATCATCTCTGATGTTTAGGCAAAACGTAACAAACAGCAATTGAAAGAGCTGTACTTTCTGCTGAGGAGGAGCAAGGACCTGCTGCAGGTAAGCAGTGGTATAGATCAGGCATAGTGTCCTTCACTGAGAGAAACAATATTTCAGCAGTTCTTCCCTTTCTCTTCTTCCCTTTTTCCCATGTTGGTAGAAGCTGTGTCAGATTTCAATGTGTATATATTATGTCCTTCATGCTTCACCATGTGAGAGGTTCATTACAGAAGTTAGATGCATGGGGTTTTTTCTCCTTGTTATACTCTAAACTGAGTTCTACCTAGCTCTTAAAGTTTCATTTGTATATGACCATATTTGATCTGTGTTTATACCTTTGTGGCCTTACGTATTGTCTTGTACCTGTATTTTCAAGGCCTTAGCTACCTTCTTGAAGCTTTACTTTTGGGGATCACAGTTATACAGGACAGATCTAGAAGGAATATAAGGTAAGAGCCTTCCTGATAAGGTGGAGCCATTACTTTAATGTCCTAATCTTCTCCTAGTGTTCAAAATTAAATCTCGCTTCTGTGAAAATGAATTTACCACTGTGCTATAACAGACAGAGACATTTTCACTTCTTTCAGTAAAGTAGATGATAAACTATGAGGCAAAGAGATGCAGAGTTTCTGGAAGAGGAGCAGAGGTAGGGAATAAGTCCACACTGGTTTGGGGGTTTCTTTTATTTATTTTGGGTTTGGTTTTGCCTTTATATTCTATGGCACCCACAGGGGGAGAAGAAAGCCTTGGTTACTGTTCCTAAGACTACATTTTGTTTGCTACACATTTAATGAAAATTAGGTACCCAAACTCTACATAATTCCTCTAATGAGTCTCAGTATTTTCAAAGACCCTAGCATGAAGGAATAGCAGAACAGCGTTTGGTAACACCTCGTACTACTGTAATTCTTTAACCATCAGACCATGTTGCCTCTATAATATTCTTGAAATTAAATTGAACTCACCTAATTAAGTGGAAATATTTCATAAACTCTGTTAAAATGGACTTCACTACAGAATTTATGCCACATCTAGAATTACATTACTACACAAAAATTAAAATATTTCTTTTCTTCAAGACAGTTCTGCATGAGTTCTCATTGTTACATGCCCAGTACAATATTCTCTATGTTCAATTTCAGAACTAGCAAGTAACAACAGAAAAGCTTAAATTCTGTAGATAACTAAATAAATTAAACATGCCACAACTCCTAATTGCCCACACAACAACTAAAATTGGGTTTGTATAAGCAACATTCTATGTGTACATTCATCTGCACCTAGCTACCCTAATTGCCTAGGCTGAGAGGATTATAACCTGGAGAAAGTAAGGTGTTACGTTGTATTACTCCATAGCTAAGAGCTTTTTCCTAAAGGGCAACAAAGGAAAACTATTAGAGCCACCCATTCACCTCTATCCCTATTAATATTGACATTTGGAAGAAAAAATGCACGTTCATTGAAATGAACCACATTTGATATCTGAAGGCTGATTTATTTCTTATGAAAAACTAAACTGCGTTGTAAAGACTTGTGTACAATGTTAAATACTTAATGGAGCATAACAAAAAATGCATTCTTTAAGGAAGACTGCTGGCAGCAACATTGCTTCAGTCTGGTTGGTACATTAGCAGTCCTGGCTGTGGTAGAAGAACACCAGTGTCAAGGAAATCTCATTAAAAATCCTTCCTTTTAGTAGATAATGGACTGTGTGGTTGAACTGTGCTGCTGTTGGTTTTCTGAACTGTGCTTTCCAATTTTAGTCTCTAAGCAAGTTTTCCTTGTTAGCAAAATCTTCTGGCTAGAATATGCAGAACTGGATTAAACATCTGAGGTTTACAAAATGTATTTGATTACACTTCTCATACCTTTTCAAAGATCAGGGATAAATCCAGCCTACTTATAAGCTAACGAATAGCTGTAAAGTGAGGTTGGTTACAAAACACCATGTGGCCTTTGTCAATAATGTTGTGATGGGGTTTGTTTTCTGGGAGATGATGCAAGCCCAGGATCAAGACAAAAAATAGACCCTGATTTATAAAATTACAAAGTAGAGTTAAAATTAAATGCATCTTATTAATAAAAAAATGCTATTTTGAAACATATGTTTTATTTAACCTCATATAACCAATGACAGCTGATGAAGCCAATTTAAAGTTGGGAGTCTCCAGGGAATAGGAGACCAAATTCTACTCATCTGTTGAAATCACAGGACACAAACATCAGACAGAAATAAAAAAGTATTTTTAAGTATCTCTTGCTAAGATTCACAGCTGCATTGATGTTAACTGTAATCAATGGTCTAAGTGAAAATGCAAGGTAAAGTTTATGGAAAAGATAATTAAACCAGATAATATATTTGGCAAGAAGTAAACAAACAAAAAGACAGGGCTTCAGACACACAGAAGTCTTATTTTTCCAGCTAGGTTATTGATCTAATGAAACATGTTACCCCTTCCTATGAAATTTCCTCTTTTAGAAGGGATTTCCATTTGGGAAAAGACAATTTCTCAAAAGTTCTTTCCATACAATGCATAATTAAACTAGGGAACGCAATGCCACAGGATGTTCCGAAGGCCAGATGTCTAAATGAGTTCAAAAAGGAATTTGACAAGTTCATGGAAGATAAGTCCAACTGGGACTATTAAAAATGTCATGCCTGACTTCATACTCAAGTTTGAGAATTCCCAAAGCTATTCATTCGTGTAAGTTGAGAGAGCAAAACAGGAAAGTAGTTTCCTTGTTCCTGGACTCCTTCCCTAGCAACCTGGGAGAAAATCCTGGGTCACACTGACCTATTATCCTTGTCTTTATACTCCTTTGTAATTTTATGACCATCAAGGCCACTTAGGCACATACATTTAAACATTTAAGTAAGCTAGCTGAAGCCAGTGATTCAAGGCCTAAAGGTTCACATTGCTAAATTTACTTCATGAGACCTAAAGGTGAGACGGTGCATTATGTGAATAGGTTACTCATCAATACTCGGCCAGCAAGATCAGCTGTGGTAAATCGTTCCTCAGATTACAGTTGCGTTCTACCCAACCTAAAATATTACACACAGAGTTTTTTATCTATATATAAATATAATTGTACATATGTATAATATATTTCAATTCATAATGGATTAGATACAGAAAGCACTGCTCCCTGAAATGTATTTTCGTTTTAATATTTAGATAGTTGCTGAATAAAAGTGAAGAAGAATCAACAGGAGAAGAATTCACAACTATTCTTTCTTAGAGTAGTACACTAACTCCTGAGCTATGACTACTTTCCAACTGCTTTCTCTTCTCTTCATCCCATTCTTTTGCCTTCTGACTTCACTGTGATCCAGCTTCAACAGAAGAGATGGAAGGTGTCCCTTAGCCTTCTCGAATCCCCTAGTTTCTGCTAGTAGGAGCTTTGAATCCACCACTTCAGTTCCATAGTTGTTGTGCAAAAGGTGGGCACTACTACATTATCTTCTTCTTGTCTTCTGACACAGAAAAAGTCTGTTTATTTAATCACATGCTTTCACATGAGAACCCCAAGATCTGGATTCCCAGAAGGAGGAAAGAGCTCTAAAGACATGTTTATGTAGTTATTTCATTAAGGCCCTAAATCTTCCCTTTGAGGTTTACCATCTGAACCATCAACCTAATAAAATGTAATATGGTGTAATTTAGAACTTCTCTGAAAGTAAGCATAGCACTGGAGGTAAACTGATAGCACTCAGAATCAGAGACTAAATCCACCCTTCCTGCTGCAGGGATAAAGGACTGTAATAGGTCTGTAGTTCAAAGACATCCAGCTGAGTGGTGTTTACGAAGCTATTTTTTACTTGGTTAGCTACCACTCCTATCTAAGACACTGAAACTGATGGGGTGAAACCCCCAGTTCATTTTTTAAAAGTTAAATTTTTGGTTGTGAGCTTTACAATTTTTTTTCTTGCTTGCTTGTTTGCTTGCTTTCTAATATTTTTGTTTGTTTGTTTGTTTAAACTAACTAGAATTGCTCACAAAGCCTTTCAGAACTAAAAGTAATTTAAGAAGCTGTTCCTTGATACCTTTCAGCTATTAGATTCCAACTCCCAGCTTAGACTTCATAACTGACTATGTGTAGACAGGCTTAGTGTATGTTAACATATCAAACATGGACATAAATTTGGTGTGTTAGCAGGTCTGCTGTGATTAAACTTAGGATCAAGAACTTCATTGCATCACTATATAAGCACAACCTTTTCCGGATTGCTAACCTGCAGAGAAGGGCAGGAGGGCAAATGTCTGTCTGTACGTATGATTTTATAGTGTTTTGTCTTATTGACTACACCCTATTCAGCCTCAGAAACATTTCTTTGGAGTGATTGCATAGAAAACATAATCCCTCAATTTATAAAGTCTGAATAAATTTATCTTGCAGTTGTCACTTTCTGTTAAGTGTCAGAATAATTAAATTGGCTCTGGAAACAAGCAGTCTGGAACTTGTCCTATATGGCTGTTCTTATAGTTGAAATTAGAAGACTTTTTATGAACCAAACCCTAACACTTTTTGCTTAGGTGGGATGGGAACAGAATCTTTTACTAATAAGGTTCTCCTTTCCTCTGAGCCGCTAATTATGCATGATGGGGAGATGTCTCTAATGGGTAGATGGCTGAGACTGCGGCCTGGAGAAGACACTGGGAAACTCCTGAAAAGAACAGAGGATATTAGGAAGTAGACTCAAGCCACGGTGCTAGAAAGGAGGAGACTTTGCAATGTAACCAGAGGAGCCATTCTAGTATTGATAACAGCCTGTAGGTGCTGACTGAAAAGCAAGTTGAAAGGGAAAGGTGTATCTTTCCTATGCAGCAGACTAGATTTTATTCAACTAAGTCTTTTGGTCTCTTCTGAAGTATTAATTTCAAAGGAAACATGCAATAGATCCTCTAGAAGACTCTGGCTAATTCAGAGTCCCACAGCAAAGACCCTTGATCATGCCAGATCTTCACAGGTTTCGGAAAACAGGGCTTTAAGGAGATGCAACTCTCTGTGCTCCAATATTTAGTAAAAATAGCTCCTGTCTCCGTGAGGATCAAAAGATTCAGGCTAATTTAATAGTCACTCTCTGAATGGCTAGTTTGTCATATGTCTCTGATGCCTGCAGTGTATCTCACTTCATGACATATGTCAGTCTGGATCTTGAACTGGGACTAATGTCTTCAGGCTGGTTTTTAGTGTCCTGTGTATCATTTGGTCTAAGGAAAGTGGAAGGTGTCCCTGCCCATGGCAGGGGGATTAGGACTAGATGGTCTTTAAGCTCCCTTCCAATACAAACCATTCTATGATTCTATGAAAGAGGAATAGATCACTAGAACTCCCAGTTTCATAGACACTATAATTGTTAGAAAAGAATATAAAGATTTAATTAACAGTAAATATTCCGTTAGAGATGGAATTTTGGCTTTTTAGAAAAGAGTAGACTTTGTACATATGCTAAACTATTAAAAACAATTACAGAATTTAAGATTAACACATAAAAAGTCTAATTTTTTTCAACCAAAGATGCTTTGCCTTGGTAGCTTTGAATCATTCTCAAAGAAAAAAATGAATAAAGTAGTTAATGTCAAAAGACTATTTTACTATTCATCAAGAATAATAAATTATCAGAATTTTCTGTCTGCAGTGTTCTAATTGAAAAACACAGTTTTCTGCTCAAATGTGATAATGCACTTTGTGTGAAGGATTAAAAAAACCTGAAATTCTACATGTCACAGAAAATAAACTTTTTTTTTTTTTTTTTTTTTTGCTAATTAGAAAAACTAATATTGGTTTATTTTACAATATTAAATGTTTGGTGGACTGAGTGAGATCATGTAATATCTTCTTCAAGCCTATTTGGTACAAAAGACAAATACAAACTGTGTAGTTTTTCTGCTCTGAGATTCTCAAAACTTATCAAATTATGCAATGATTTTATACAAAAAGTGAAGGAAAGAAAATGTATTTATCACATTGTGCATGCGTTGGCCTCTTACAGATCTGTGTACATGCTTAATATACATTTCTACAGCATCACTAATTCTGAAGGCTTATTTTAAAGCATGAAAATTTTCAAAAAATTCTTTTATATTATCTCTCCACTCTCTATGGTAGCTGGTGGATTGCCATGTGAAGGCAAAAGAAGGTTACCCTCATGAAAATAAGAAGGAAAGAACCTTACATTTACTTACTTTTTTTTTCAGAGTAAACAAAGATAGATGGACAATAACAGGGAAAGATCAGGAAAGTTTATAAAATGTGGATGTGATTAATTTCACCTAGTTTTTGAGGTATGTGAAAAAGATAGTTTACATTTAAGTTGATTTTTCTGTGTTCTTGCTATAACCAATAAAGAGAAATAGATGTCTCTGAAGGACAGTTCATCCCTTCCTAAGACAGAGTCCTGATTCGGTGGTGGTGTGCAGAACACCATCCTAGAATCAACTGTGATACTATTTCTTTACTACTGGTTTGCATAACTTTTACTTCTCAGTTCATTTGGCTGTTTCAGGAATTATCTAAGTTAAACCCAGTGGAAAAGCTTTCAATCTCTGGTTTGCTATTCTGTTTCTTTTACATTTATCTAAAATGATTTGCAAACCAACATCTTCCAGAGTGTCTTTTTCCCACCACCATATGTAAAGGGAGGAAAAGAGCTCAGTTCAGCTGTCCACACATTTCTTTTGTGATGTCCCGGACTCTACTTCCAGCCTCCATCAACAGCTCCAGATATCTCTCCCAAGAGTCCAGTAACATCTGCTATAGCCTTGGCAGATATTCTCGGAGATTTTAAGTAGTACTAAATTCTCATACAAGTCAAGCTCAAGATGATCAACTAAGTCTTAGTTGATTTGAACAGGAATCAATTCATCTACATTTAGACTTCTACAGCTACATGTCATCTGAATGACCTAAACACCTATTGGACTCAATGGAAATAGTGTGTGGGATTCAACTAACCACACACAGGTATCTCGTTCTGTTTGACATGCCCTAAGCTCCCTGATACAATAACATGAAGCTTGACTGACATCCAACAGGACTTGGAGGAGACTTGAACCCTTCTGAAGCAGCAGTTAAAAGCCAGGTGGAATAACCTCATGGCATATAAAATTGCACTGGATGTTTGTGTCACCAGCTTAATTCCTTCTCTCATTACTGCAGTCCATGAGGTGCAGAAGAGTTCTTTGTCTCATCCTACAGTAATCATCTAGATTTGATCACCTGAATAGCTCTCCAGATTTCAGTGACTATGCTATCTAGAACCGTATTGGTTGGAAGGGAAGCTTAGATGCTCTGGTTAGAGGTAGAGTCTTTTGTGTGAATACTTAAATTCAAGCATCTTATTCTGAAAGTTGATAGCACTCAAAGAAGGATGAGCAGGATCCCTCCCCTGAAGTTAAATGACAGAAATTCCATCTTGCCTGTTATTGATGAAGCCAGTAACAACAGAATTAATCCCTAAAAAATACAGAGCATCAAATATTTTCATGATAGGAAGTGTTAAAACATTCACAGGCTTGGAAAGGTTTTGAAGCTGCATCCAGATTTATCTTCTGAGGTACACTGGCAACCAAATCGGATCCAGAGACTCTTCAAAACTATGATTCCCACTGATGATATTTTTTCTCTGAAAAGCAAGATACAGAGCAATGTTGATTAATCAAATTATAAGCATTTTATGGTCTGGCAACATATATCTCTAACTTGAAATTTTGCTATGAAGTCTCTTCTAAACCCAGTAAGTCCATCTGAAAAATGGGGATGTCCCATGGCGAGGTTATCTAAAAACACATAGCTTTGAATTTTAGGTACACCCATCCAACATTTATTTCAATCAATACGCACTATATGTACAATAGTTTATATGGAAGTAAATATCTGCCTTTTACTTTGGGGAAAATAAAATTTATGGTAGCTTCTTTGATGACTTCAACTATTAAGAGTCTAGTGTTTCGTGTCGTGTTGGTTTTTTTCTGCGTTCTTTAAAATACCATATTAAAAGCAGAGTTAAACATACATCACATAAACACAAACGTGTGCATGTGTATATATGTGTATACAAGATACTTAATGCCCCAACAACATAAATACAGAAGCAGAACTTCCCACTGACATCAGAAAAATATTAATATTTAAAACTATTGTATGCCTTTATCTCCTGCTGATAATGGTTTTCCTTAAAAGAGCTGTAAGAGACATTTTGAACAGATGGTAACTGGTTTGCTCTATCCTGTATCTCTTCACAACTGCCACAGAGCTTTACCATTCATTAATCTTCCATAGACTTCCAGTAGCACAGCAACTAAATTACACACATACACACTCTGAGGCCAGCACTGCTGTCAAGCTTAAAATTAAACTGAAGTACACTGTGCCAAGTCTTTTAACCAAACTCTACTATAAAACAGTTAGAAAAATAAACATTTAGCTTGGAGCCTGACCCATGAATGTTCACGCCTAAAAGAGGGAGCACTAGCTGGTCATTACATCTAGGGCATTCTATGCAGCAAGCAGAGCTGCAATTTGTAAGTGGGAATAAAACCAGAAAACATCTGGTTTGAATTCACCTTGACTCATTAAGGTTTAAGGAGAGAGCTATTTCCTCCATGTTTGAAGCGACGAGGGGAAAAAATACATATACCCACAACACCCCCTATGATCCTTGCATTTGTAACAAGGTCTCTACACAGCAGGTGACAACTAAATAAAGTCGCAATCCATTTTCTTGGATTAGACATTAGGCCACAAATGCTAAAATATCCCTGTTTCTTGGAGAACAAACACATGCATCAAATTCCTGACCTTCCATGCTTCATTTACAAAAAAACAACTCTAGCTTTTACAGCCTATGAAGTCTGCCAAAGCCTCTCCTGCAAGTTTTTCTCTCACATATTTTTTAAACCTAGTGATGGTTCAAACCTTTTTTTAATGTTGAATTCTTTCTCACAAAGGTTTTCATAACTTTGCTCTCCACCACTTCAGAAAATCAATATTGGCACCTATAGAGGGAATTCAAAGTGAACTTTGATCCCAGTACTGCACAGTGCTGAAAGGTCGGCTTTGCCATTTCCCCCTTCTCCCTCCATCACTGTTGGCTGATGCATACCCAGCAGACACTAAAATGACAAACTCAACAGAATAAGCAGCAGCAGTTTGGAAGCCTAACTTATCATCTATCTTTCATGGCAGTGTAGATATACATATTACATGTGTGAACAGATGTTCCCAAAATCCAGAATTTAAATGTTGCAGTGAATAGGAGAACAAAGCTATGCTGTAAATAATTATACTCTTCCTTCAGTCTTTTTCTTCTGTTATTTCCTTTGTTTTTCCATGGGACAAAAACAAAGATTACACTTTTACTTCACAAAGTTTTATTGACTAATCTAATTGTTATCTTTCAAATGCAAATTTGAGGTTTTAATTTAGAACTACTACTATCTTTTAATTGCATCAGTTTTAGTGCAGAATTAGTATTAGTGTGCAATCTCTATAATCTCTATAATTATGGAGATTTCTGCAGTGGGAATCATAGAGCTCTAGATATTATGTATCTGAATTTCTCCGTTTACTTTAATATACTTCTGTTGCAAAATACCTCCAGGTACAGTTATGCAAAACCGCAATGTTAAAAGAGAAGACCTTTTGAAATTTATACACACTGAATAATTTTAAATATCTTTGCTAATATTATTCTATTTAAATCTGACTACATTTCTATTTAGTGTGTAGTTTGTACAGGTATTTCAATATCCAGAGTCTCGTATTAATGTAGAGTAAAGAAATTAAGTCAGTTAGTTAAACTAATCACATCTTCTCAGTTTTCAACATAATACATACAAACGCATACAGATGCATAATACATACAATTGCATACAAACAGCGTTCCTGCACTAAGTAGAGCTATCTGAAATCTATCCCAGAAAAATTACTAGTCACTAAAAAGGTATAAATTCCCCTCTAGAATTCTTGTATTTCTGCATATATTTCTCACATCTTATTCTTTGGTTGTTGATCTTAAAAAAACACGAACAAAATAAGTGTGAGACCAGCCTGTGAAGAACTCCTGAACTTGAGACAGTCTTTCTAAATTTGCAGACGGAATGAATCCATGTTCAAAGATTCATGATATGTGTCATTCATTAGGATGAACTGTGGACTTGGAAGAACTATGACCATTTAAACTGTGATCCTGGAATTAACTATGTGTCTTGGATTACCTAATAACACACTAGCTAAATATCCTTAGATTTTCCGCTGCATCTAAAGATGAAGAAAGATATATATTTAGACGTACTATAGGGCACATGGTCATGGTTACGCTTCTATTTCTGAAGATTTTTGTGGTTTTATCCAGAATACAACTTTTAATATAAATTTTGTTTGTTACTATACTTATTAGTAGAAAATTAAGAATAGGTTGTAACGAACACTTAATATTTGTGATTTGCTTCGCATAGATTTTTCCTGGGAAGAAAAAAGCATGTCTTCATGAGAAATCACCATCACATGGCTATGCAGTACAGAACCCAAAGTAAGACTACTGAATCTTTACCAGCTTCAAGGCTTTTTGAAGCTTTTAGAATAAAGACTTAGATTTTCACCCATAGAAATTACCTGGCATTTTGATCACAATCTAAGGCTGTGTCTATACTCATAAACAAACTAATGGGATCATTCTTTGGTATTCATTATTAGTACTGCATCCATACTAATAAGCACATACCCTCCAAAACCAGAAGCTATATCCATATTGCCTTTTGGGAATTGTCCCTTTCTCAAACTGTCATTGGGAGCTATTTGTGAGTGCTTTTTGCAACAAACCAAAAACCACACAAGGGAGTGTTATAACTTGACAGTATAGACAACTGCATTCCAGTGTCCAGAAAAAGTTCTCTGGCCCCATTCAATTTACTAATATACATGCAGGCCAAAAGACTTATGAGTAGAAACTAGACAGATTGCTGTCCAGTGGTACTGCTGCACAGGAAAGATAAACTTTTGCTCTTTTGGTGGGTGAGCTTTGAGTGTGAGTTGTATTTAATAGGGGTCAAAAAAAAATGTTCACTATCTGAAGCAGATATGAAAACTATGTGTAATCCAAGTAGCCTGCTCTGCCAAAATAAATGCTTAATTATGGGCACTAGGAACTACAAAAGATACCAAATTACTAATTTTTTAATGATTTACTAATCTAACCCAGTAAATATGTAGGCATTTTACAAACAAGTAGAAGACAGATCTCTCACTTGAAAAGCACGCGCTCTAAGACAATAGAGACAACAACAGTATGAAGGTGTTAAGACCTGGATAAAGGGTGAGAGAGAGAATATTTTCTTACAGCAGATTGACAGAGACTGACAAAATAATGATGTAATTACTGCATTTTGCTATTTTGGTACCAATATTAAAGAGATTATTTCAACCGTATAGAGTAGATTTTCTTCCTTTTTTTTTTTTTTTACCCCTGAAGAAAGTTCAGGAGGAAAAACACTTCATCTCTTAAGTTTCTTCACACAGTGAGTGTGATTATTTTTACAAAAAGTAATTGTAATAGTATATGTTCTAAAACCGTGTTCAGCACAGCTCCTTGTCATTGTTTTTAACTCCAGCTGAAATTTAAACAATTAAAGGTTAATCAAAGACAAAATGTTTTGAAGAGAGATCGTAGCAAGATAGTGCATTTATCTGCTAATTGTCTGAGGGTAAATTCACAGAAAGATGCTTTTGTTGGCTTTTGTTATCTGACTGGGGGCAATGAATTTCAGATTGTTTGTTCTGCTGATAATCAAGTTATTCATCAAGTTGTTTAAGGATTAGACATCGTTAGATGCTTGATAAATATATGACTCTTATTATTAAAGCATTTTTTCTCTGCAATGTGAAACATATACCCCCAGTCTAGCATCAGCTTGCTATTAAAGGGCCAGTGTGGGATAGAACACTTCATACCCGTCCAAGTGGATGTATTTTGGGAGCCATGTATGGGGGAATATCTGCAATATTTTCTCACTCTTATCTCAAGCATCCCCTGTGATTTCTTCCCAAAATTTTGGGAGCATAAAGTTTTGCTGCTTTAAAAGTTCAGCAAGTGCTTCTATTGCTCTTAGGAACACATTTATGTTGTTAATATCATTAAGGATGGAATTGTATGAAAAGTGTAGCTCTAAAGATTCCATTATATGAACCAAATGAAAAAGTAACTGGAGCTCAGTGACACATAGTCCTTCACTTGAGCTACAGGAGGAAATCATGCTACTGCTTTTAGGCTGCCTTAAATGCAACATGAAATGTTTTCTTTTACCAAGACATTTCACATACATTAGCAATAATCAGGAGGGTGACGGAACACCAGTGTTGTGACACAGTGAGTAGTGTCCTTTACACTGGCAGGGCTGTGGTGCATGCTTCTTTTTTAAGCCCCTTAGGAAGATGTGGCATGTACTTTCTTTCAAAGTTCCCACTTTGGGCTTTGGAGAACCAGAATGCAAACAAGTTTCATTGCTTTTCTAAAGGTAGAAGTGCAAAAGGATGAAAAGGTACCTCCAGCAACAGCTGGAGGAAAATACCTGCTGTCTCCCAAAACCAGGGGTTTTGTTCTTCTCTTGCTTAGAATTACATGGGAGAGATATACTTGGGCCTGTGTATTTGTGGCAAGCTAAATAGCTATTATAATGGAGCAAACAAACGTTACTAAGCTTTTAAGGGGAAAAAAGAAACCTCATCCTGTCATGCTTAAAGTAGTCTAGGTTGACAATCCAAAACCAAAATTTCCAGAATTTTCTACCAAT
>JAVJGG010000008.1:18944698-18979544 GCA_035590195.1 Aviceda cuculoides | reverse complement strand
TTCTTGCAAGAAGTGTGATGCCATTGACAATGTATTGAATGGAAATCACACATTCATCCACAATGTCCTCTACCGGCGTATGGAAACAACATTTCTTTAATAACAGGACCCATGTAGAGTTCATTTACATGACCTATTCCAGTACCATTATTTTCAAGTTTCCCTTCTCAAGTACAGATCAGATCCAACAGTATTAGACCTCAATGTACGTTTACTGTTCATTGTTTGAAAATGTACCTCTGTTGATAAACATCCAACTAACATTTATCTGTAATTTAGCCCATTTTAGCCAAAAGAGTCCCAGTGTTGAATCTCTTCTACATGCACCAAAACCATGTCCTTTTCTGTGTTCATCTATTTCTTAGAACTAACAGCAAGGTAACTAAGTCATTCCTTCTTCCACTGACTTAGTACAGTCTAGGACTAACAGATGTAAATGGCTTCTGTTATTCTAGATACATTCTGTATGTGAGTTTCTTTTAGTATTATCTTGCAGTCTGTACACTGCACTGTCAGATTAATATTTCTTGACTGCGTGAGGTTTTTGTATCTATGGGACATTAATCCCCTTAGCAGTGGCATCGTTGCTTGGATAAGCTGAGGTCAGGAATGTATGTTTAGCCTGCCTAGATTTTCTTAGAATTTCTTTCTTTCTCACACATTTCAGATGTTAGCTTTAGTTTCCTGTAGAATGACATGGAAAGCAGATACAGTCAAATGAACATAAGAAAGGCTTGTATTATTTTTTAAGGAGGAACTGAGCTGGTAATACTGTAGTTGAACAAAACTAATTCAGGGTGCCTACAAAGATTATTAGCACCCTTGAATAAAGGAAAAGAATATGCAGAATATGAACAAGCTTCTTTTTAGAGAACCTTGCAAGTTTTGCTGCTTCTGGCTGTTGATACTGCAAAACAATCTCAATGAAGAACAGCACTTTTTCTGCTTGCATGAGGTGAGACAACTGTAACAGTTTACTACAGTTACCCATTTTTTCCTACTGAGAATGGACCAGTAAAGTAAATATAGCTGTTGCAATGATTTGGAAGACGCATCTGTGTAAATGTAGCAACATCATTTTCTTTTCTGAACTCCAGTTATAATTTGAATCTTCCAGGTGGACTACAGGATCCATTTTGTAGCAGGGACTTGACACCCTGAGGAGGCATTACATTCAGGCAACTCAGGACAAGCAGAAGCTGTCATCATTGAGCAACTCTGCCCTCTTAGAATGAGGTATTTGCCAGTACAAGGTAATGGATGATATTTTTCTCAGAGAGTACCATTTTATTGCCAGAATATCAGAATCAGAAGCAGATATTGAAACTGGTGGTTTCAAAGCCTCCATCAATGTGTGAAATAATGGGAACAAGAAATCTGTCTCAGAGAACTGCATCTAGGAGTTTTCTGTTTTTCAGAAAGCTGCAATTTTCTTGCACTTTTCCAGTAACATGAGCCCTGCATGATAAATTCCTCAGCTAGATCTCTATGTCTTGTTTTTCACTTCCAAGAAGTCCCTTACAGTAGAGCAGAAAACCAAAGTTCCTCTAGTGAGGGGACTCCATGGTAGAGTCTTTTTATCTAAACTCTTCTGTTCTTTCTAGGTGCCTCCTGGCTGCACCCTATTCCAGGTTACCCTAGTTTTTCCAGAATACGCAATGGGAGCAGTCACTCTGCCATGTTATCATCTAGCTGTGCCTATCCAAGAGACTGCTAGCTGGGGTGGGGCAAAACCGTGTCAGGGAACACACAGTGAACAGTGGAACAGCATGGACAATCACCTGCTCAAGCCCAAACCTTGGCCGTTTTCATTTCCTGGTATGGCCTCAAAAATTCAGAGATGGGAGTACTGACTGGTCCCTACCTGGATCACAGGAAATTTCCTGTGCATCTTTGATTGACACCAGTCACAAAAGAGTAGCCTCCACTCAGAAAGGAAGGCTGTAATGCCTTTTAATGGCATAACACAGAAACTGAACATAATTCAAAGTGTGGAAGGCTGTAATGCCTTTTAATAGCATAACACAGAAACTGAACTTAATTCAAAGTGTGGCCACCAGCTCAAGCAATGTTTGCATCAGAGCACAGAGCGTCAACAATCTGCTGAGGTTTGGAGGTTACAGCTAATTTACAAGCACCAAGACTGCAGACCTGTCAAATATAATGCCTTGAGCATTATGACCTTCTGCACCAACGGAGGAGCATTTGTAGGATGGAACACGGCAGTGCCCCTCCAGACCTGTGAACACATGATGCGCTATGTGTAGTACGCAGAGTCGTGCAGCAAAGAGCCAAAGCTGAGGAACTGTGGGGTGCCCACAGACAAACCTGTAAATCAGCTGTCTTTCATTCTCTCTGTCTCTAGGGTTAGCTAGAAGCAGTTGGATTTAAAAGAAGTAGTCATGTCTGATCCTACCAGTTGGGCCACTACACCAAATTTATTACCTTTTGACATCAACCGCAGAGACCTTTCACACATTTTAAATTGTGTAAAACTTTAAAGATTTTCCTAAAATGTAAAACATGTTGATTAACATATCATATACATTATTCACCATGATACATGTTGGCAGTATACAAATTACGGAAGTTTTGCCATCTGCATAAATTAAGCAACCACTCTTAAAACACTTGAGTTATAGAGTAACTGCTGCTTAGCTAGATATTCAACTTATGATAAGGGCACAGGACAGCAACATCAAGCATTCCCCATTAGAAGCATTAGCACGCATATATATTGTCACTTGGCAGTTTGAAAACGATATATCTGTAGTGGAAAAAAATAATGCAGCATCTGCTATATTAATAGCAGATGCTGTTCATTGGTACAGGCGTTCTTGCTACCAGGCACTGAGGTGGATACACATTTGACACACATTCACACACACAAAAAGGCAATCACATACTACTACCTGCAGTTCAATTAGCATTAAAACACTGGCCTCAAGCTACTTTACGGACAGGTCTTTTAAAATATGCTTGGCAATAACACATAAAAATAAGGAATTTCAAGGAAGTTCAAGGAAGTTAAATGATTTTACAAGCTGAATTGTTAAAGGTAGTAATAATTACTGCCTTCTGTCCTTTAATAAGAATAAGAAAACAGCAAAAAGAAGGAAATCAAAGAAAAAGTTTTTTACAGGATGTCAAAAATGAATTGCACAAATCAACACAAAGTCATGAGATTTTCTGAGCTGATAAAGATACATGAACAAGAGGCTAATTGTAAACAACACTGCTGTAAAGTCGGTTTAATTGCTAGAGAAGGAAGAAAATCTTAAAAGACAGACAAAGAAGTTCATGCAAACACAACACAGGAGCTGAATTATTATAATTATTGCTATCAAGGAATTTTTGAACAGTGTACAATAATGGAAAATAATGCAGGCAAGTCACACACTGTTCAAGCACTGTCCAGCCTTTAAGCAAGTATAAATATAACTTGGAAAAGAGGTACACAGAAGCCAGGGTGTAATTACGCAAGATACAACAGTAGTGAAACAGAAAATTAAGTAACTTAGAAAATCTGAGTAGAGGTGCTGACAGCTCTTACAAGGACAAAACCAGAATCTTTTCCTCTATTTTGAAATATTCTTGATAATGAAAAATAAGAACACAATAAGGACTAAAATTTTTATGGTTATGATAAGAGAACATCTATTATTTCAAAACAGAAAGATGTAGTCAGGAAGTGTTTTGATATGACATACATAACACTGACCTCATCTTCTTTCAAACTTCATAACTGTCATCAAATAAAAACAGTTCCCTGAATGTTGCTAACTCAGCATGGTGCTATTGGCCACTGTATTATTATAGCATGTTTTAAGAAGGTTGCAAAAGAAATGTGGGATTTCAGAAGTTCTTCAAGGTGGATTAACTCTCCTCATCTTGACACCGTGATAAACTTTCAGTGTATTTAGTGCAGAATGCTGACAGTGGATTCTTCTTCTCAAACTGTGTCCATCACAGTGTTAGATGTGAATTTTAAGCAAGTTACATGGGATCCCTCTATGTTAAAAGTAAAAGGACAGGCCTCTTTGGAAGGTAGATTACCCTCCCTGAAGATGGGTACCTAAAATAGACAAAATTCATCGTTTCGTAGAGGTAGTTCTCTAGGGAACATAGACAGACACCAAGATAACCAGGTTAGGCAAGATATGTACATTTTATGCAGCAAACTTCAGCAAGATGATTCTCACGGTGCCTGCATCTGGAAAATCTCTCATAGTTATGTTTGACCAACAATAAGAATATGAAAGCAGGGCACCTCATGCTGAAAGATCCTGAATTTCATTTGTTTAATTTCATTTGGAAATGCTTTCAAAACAGAAGATGCTATCTTTCACCAGAACTATTGTGTAGGGGAATCTAACAGAAAACCAGCGTTGCAAATTTTGTTTATTCTGACTATTTAGCATACAGAACTAGTCAGTACAAAAAAAAAAAAAAAAAAAAAAAGGACAGTATTGCTACAAAATACTTTTTCGGATAAAGAAACTTGCTGGAAATCACTAGGGAAAGCATAAAACTGAAGAGATTTTGGTGTTCATTCTTTCATTTTCACTCACATTCACTCATTCAAAATAGATCTCTTTAGTTTTAGCATTCATATTTTTCCTGCTGACCATTATGTTTCAACCAGTTGTCTATGTATGTTGTCAAAATTAAAATTAGTTTGGTCAAGTCCCGAGATAACTGGAAGCTGGAAGGCATGCTGAGGAAAAAAAAAGGCTACATATGTGAAGTTTAACACACCCGCACATGAACATTTTTGGTCTGCAAATCAAGCTCAGAACTTCACAACGGCCTACAACTTTTCATTAGACTGCCATCTTTTCCAAATTTATGAACAGAAAGTAAGAAATAGGCAGGGATGGCGCAGCTAAAAGGTATTTCTTCTGCTATCCCACCTGAAACTGCCAATTTAGAGTGAATTATTGCTTAGGAGATTTGGACAGCAACTTCAGTCACCCATCTTCTTTCCAGTCGGCAAGTGACTATTTTACAAAGCTTCTAAACTTGAGAGATGGCTTTATATATTAGTCCAGCTGGATTCTGTGCAAACATTTGTATTGTGTGCAACTGCTGTGTGGAAATCTGTTTTCTACCAGCTGAGAAACATCTGTAGATTATGTCCTAGTTAATGCAGAAGGTCTTTGTTCATTTCTTTGTTTCAGCTTATTTATACTATCCCTCTTTTTATTAGTCTCCCTGCTGTCTAACAAACTTCAGTTGATATAACACACTGCTGTGAAAAATCTAAACTGCATTAGTCGGATCAAACATATACAGTATCTTCAGTTTTCACTTGCTTAAGGTTATAGTCTCCCTGCACATTGCACATATAATTCCCACAAATGTTAATGGGCTTTAAGATTGTGTACTGAGGGCAAACTGGAGCTCTTATATTAGTTGCTGGTTAGATTTCATCATGCTTCATAAAACACTAACTGGTAAAATGTAATTGTTAGAACAAGGTCCATAACACAAAATAATTTAAGAGAACAAAAACTTTTTAATTCCTGCTTAAAATAAAAATGTGTATGTATGGTTATGTGATAAGAATTCTGGGGTACTTATATTTAAATGCATGTACTAGCAATTAGTTGATCCTGCATGGATTTGCTGCTGTAATACATATTGTGGACTGATGAAGCAAAAGCTGTTATCAAAGTGAAAAAGAACATAGGCTTTTATAAGGTCAGCAATTTTTCAATGAACTGGCAGAGCAAGGATTACAGCTTCAGACATCTTGGTACCTATTTAAATATCTAGAACTTTGAACATTTGTTGGTGTTTCTGGGGATAAAATAAATCATTTAGGAAAAGAGAAAGAAAAATGGCCTCTTTATTACATGTATTTACTTCCCCTTTGAAGTCCGTGTCAGATTTGCTCATTTAAAAGAAAATAATTCCACTACAGTCATTACAGTAATTCAGGTTCAAACAGCCGATGAAACCAAGCTATATTCTGTCTGCTTTGAAGATCTTTAGTTAGTTTTCTCACACACATTTTGAATAAATCTTCTAAAACACAATGCTTGGAAAAATTGACAGACTGGAAGGGAGTAAACCATGATATCAGAGACACTAGAAATAAGAAAATAAAATCTTTCTCAAGAAGGTCATGTAATCTCTCCCTCGCTACAGCAGACTTTTTTTCTATAAAGCCTTTTTCAAATCCAGTTTAAAAATGAGCAAGTGGCATTTCCGTCACTTCCCCTGGGAGGTAATTTCATACTTAATGTATTCTCAGTGTATATAAGGTAGGGAGGGACACCCACATCTCCCACTTTGTTTAAAAGTGCTCTAATCATTTGGGAGAGAGGGCAGGTGGGAGGGAAGGAAATGTATTCCACCCCTCTTCTTGAAGCTGTATCACTATGCAGAAAAGATTTCAAGATATCATGGGATGGGGGAGGGAGAGGGAGAGGGGAAAGAAGAGAAAGAGCTGTCTTCTAGTTAGCACGTTCAGTTTGGTACAGGGAATCCTAGGTTATCGTTATGAGTTTTACTCTAGTGACTTTATTTTAACCACTGGTCAAGATAAAATAGGAAACATTTCTAGCTAATTTGTCTATAGTTCTTATTTTTATAAACTCATATATAGAAATGTAAGATTGAAGAGGCATGACCATCTGTTTTTCTCAGATGGTATTTTGCAATAGCATCAGAAAAAAAACCAACCAAACTTCTCTGGATAATCCATTGATGTTACATACAATGCCTTGTGCAACTTCCATGTTAGACATTAATTCCACCTGCGGAGTGCTGCTTAGTTATACGTGTTTAAAGGCAAAAAAAAATGATGTTAGTACAAAAATGAAATCTTATTAATTATTCTTACTTTATCTAGCATTCCTAGAATAGTAGGTCAGTTACTTGTGTTACTTGTGGCAGGCTCTTTTCTTGTCACATGCAAATACAACCATTGCTTCAATATCTTCTGTAAGGAGGCAGGGATGGGACAGCGTTAACTTTAGTAAGTATAATAAATCCCCAGGAATACCTGAGGGATTAGGGTTTGGTCTAAAAAGTGAACTTCATGTTCTGATCTATAAATGTTGAGTAATGATCTAATTCAAGTTGTAACTCTACAACAAAACTAAACTAGAGTGGGTTTTTTTCCTTTCATGTTCTGATTTTTGAGCGAGATAATTTTACTGACTGCCTCATCACAGGAGGATTTCTGAATTTTGTCAATGAAAGCACCTCTGTGCCTAGAGGAATACTTTTGCACTGGGTAAGTGGCAGGAGGAAGTAATTAGAAGGAGGGGACTATATGAAAGTCAAAAGATGAAAGTGTTATGACACTTAAGCAAGCTCAGATAAAATACTTGAGAAAACTCATTTTTAGCTCCTGTGATATGTAGACTAAAGTTGACTACAACTCTCATTCAGTCATAATGATAAGTCTTTGGCTCCAAACACTCTCTCTACACTTTATTCTTCTCCATCTGTTCAATCCAGTGTCACTCTTAGCAGCTTCCTTCATATATTTCCTTCATGCAAACTTCCCTCCCACAATTCCAGAATGGATGAATACATTCCAAGTACAATGAGCACCCACTAACTGTTTTCTGTACCGTCCTCTTTGTTTTGTGCTGAGCCATCTGTTGTCCATAGAATGCAAGTCCTTTGGAGCAAAGTATTCATTAGTCATTGGGCACTGATTTCTGATCAAAATTTACACTTAAAGCACCACAGGCATTGTTACATTTAAAGTTTGTAGAAGTTAGAACAGAACTTAATAAATAAGTTCATCTAATATCTATGGAAATGATGGTGTGCATGATTATCTGTGCTATCACAGGCAGTTTGAATGAATCTTCCACATCTCTCTTCAATTTCTACAATACAAAGTACTTCACCTCACAATATATCATCAGACAAAGGCTGTTATTGATTCTAGAAGTCACATTCCTGCAAGTGGCTGAAAGGTGCTGTGCACCACTTTCTTTTCCTTCCATTCCAAGCATCCATTGTTGTTACAAAACAGGTGAGACTTAGGATATTTACTGCCTTCTGTGCATAAACTCAAAATAGGTGACACAATTCTTAGTCGTCTCCCAGATAGTCAAGTAAGTCTTCCAAGAGTGAACTCATTTGTCTGAGTGCTCATTTCACTTTCTCCAGGCACATATCAAGATTAAGTGGGAAATCACTGTATCTTTATGTGCTTTTACAAAGAATGAACACAGACTTAAAATGACAACAAAATTCCGAATTGATATTCTTAGTGCAATGCCTGTCAATACAAAAGCAACTCAATTTTTATACACTCAAAAGAAAAACAGAATAGCAAATTGGAATAGTAAAATAGGCAGCATAATCTAACACAGCAACAACCTCAAAAAACAAACTTTGATCTTGATCAAAGGTAGAGAAACTGGATGGGTACCTATCTTCACATCATCTATAGTGTTTCTCCTGTAGTATCAGATAGCAATTGCTGACTTCACAATGGTGAGGAGCAGTTACTCACACTGAAGTCAATGAAATTACTCATGTGAGTAACACCACCAATGACAGAAGAGATTCGTAATCTGACATGTAGTGAATAGCTTCTAACACGGTCCCATAGTCCCCAATGTAAGTTGTTTGCAAGACTACCTGAGTCAAGTTGCAAGGTACTTTGTTACCTCAACAAAAGGTAGTTCAGGCAAAATGTAGAGATTTTCAAAGAAACAGCCATCTTAAAAAAAACCCACTGAAATGTAGAAGTCCCTGGAGGTAAGTGAGGGCTGTGACTATGACATGTTATAGTAATTATATATTTTTCAGGGACTGTGTGAAGAAGATAGGAGAGGAATAAGTTGGCACAGTTTTTACATTACTGTGACAGTAGAGATCCAATCGGACTTGATTAAAACTGTCAGGTATGAAATACATGAATTATATAGTTCATGCAAAACATACATATTGTTCATGATTTGCTCCAGCTTTGATTTTCAAAACCCTAAAAGGACATTCTATAATTTCTCACTAATCTCCTTGGTATGAGTTAAACAACACTTTATCTTAGCAGATTTATCCAGTAAAACACTTCTGAAAATGACCCTCTTTAAAAAAAATAAAATCTTCCATTAACAGTTAGTCAACCATAAACAGATTCCACAAGTGCTATTCTAGTTCCTCCCACAATCTCTTCACTAAAAAAATTGAACAATATGCTACAAGATCAAATAGATTCAAGCTACAGAAAAATGTGTTCAACAGAAAAGACTCAAGGATCTCCAGGTATATGCTGTCTTACCTCACAAGTGGTCTGCAGCACAGAGGACCTAAACCAATATTTCTGACAAAACAAAGTGTTTCTTCCTGAATGCATATTATACGAATTTATGTTTCCAACATATTTGTGAAAAAAACAAAAGCATGACAGCAGATTTCAGGTCCCATTGTCCATGGACATGCCACAGCAGTGGTATTTGGAGAGGTTGTCCAATTAATGCTAGGGATGCACAGTCCTTCCCTTGCCTTGGAAATAAGGACTAGCTGTATAGAGCTATATAAAGCAGAGGAAGTACCATTCATGCCTAACACCACCTTGAAATGCTGGGTTCCCCACTCATGCCATTTCACTGCAGACATCTTAAGAGTCTAATTTAGTTTATCTCTTAGAATTTGACTCCCTCGTGGTCAACTGAAACTTGGAACTCATAACGATGTCTGTCAGTGCTATGCGAGTAGAGAAACTAATACTGCAGTCTTTAAAAATTTGCTAATTTTTTTATGAAGCTCCACCAACAGGATCAAATTTCATTAAATGAGTTCAACTCTGTTGCAAAAGGTATGAAAGCAATAGGTATTTCAGGATTGCTCCACCTGGAAGTGATTTATTATTATTATTATTATTTCATTTTATTTTATTTTATGTATTATTCATATAAGAGTCTTGGCCGTGGACAGCAACAGTTCAGGAGGCAAAAATATGAAAACAAAGACATGTCTCTAAAGGTTACGAAAAAGCAAACCACCTACCAATTTTAAGCACAGTTTTGGGGGGTTTCCTTGCAAGCGTTACATAAAGTCCTAAGTGTTTATGAAGAGTCAGGTTTGGAATATCTGTGAATGAGTTGAGTTTCAATGTGCTCACCTCTCCCTATGTCCCATCCAACCAGACCATAAAAAGATAATATAAAGGAGATTTTGGTCTTGCAAGAGTGCAAAAGTCTTTCGAGAGTGTAACAATAACAGACAGTACAAGCCGAGGATGGTTTCAGATGTTTGCTTCAGTGCCTCTGCAGATTTACTCACAAAGCCTTGAATGCCTTCTGTGTCAAGACAGTAAAACAAGGACCTATGTATGTTTGTCTCTACTCTTAATTAGGGGCTGCAGGTTACTCCTTGGACACTGAGCTTTAATACACACTTGAGATCTCTAATAGCTGAGGAAATATATCTATACTGCTCGCAGGTGCATGTATTATTTGCAAACACACAATAGCTTTTGGATTCTTCCCAAGCCCACTGAAGTTTACTGTAGCCTATTCCAGCAAGCTTAGTTTTCTAGGTTCAGTGGAAGACATTGTTCAATGTACATACATGGTGCATCATAAATGAAATATCTCAGGCAAAGTGCTTCAGCTGCAAGAATTTGTCCTAGTAATGATATTTTAATTCAGTCCCCAAATTAGGAAAGTGCTTACATTACATTCATTTATATTAAACATATTTTTAAATATCATTTATTGAACAGGGAGATTTTCCTCAGTTACAGATATGATGTAAAAGTCTTCAGGAGAGAAACCATGTCAAACCCAGTCTTTTTATACTCTAAACCAACACATCTTCTGTGTAATATCCTATTATAAAGATTCTGTAACAACAATCAGCAATTTGGAGCTTCAGCTACCAGGTGCTTTTGTGTGCCAAATGTATCAGATCTTTAAACAAACATTGAAAGATGACACCTTTTCAAGTGCCTCTGCTCCTTTTATAGCCTGTCTAGTGAAGGTGTGTTTAACAGAGCAATGGCTTGTACACTAGGGAATGAGGAGTTTAATGGTTCATACATACTTTATTTGAAAAATATCAATAACCATTCACAAGTCTCTTCTTGCATAAACTACATGAAAATCCCTATGTAAATGGTGCATAACTTCTTTATGGGTTTGTTAGTGGGGGTTTGGGGTTGGGGTTGTGGGGGGTTTTTTTCAGTGTTAAATCAATTTTAAAAGTGTGGCTTTACCTGCCAAGCTTAAGGTACATTTCCATCAGTGATTAAATACATGTTTCATTCCCTACAATCTTTTTCAGTTACATAAATAGGCTGGATGGAACGCTATTTTCCCTTGTTATTAAAACTCAAAATAGTCACATTGAACTACTCAATAATATCTGTTTGGTAGATTGGTAGTCTAATTCATTCAACCAAATTCAGAAACAGAATTGTATTATAAAAGCCTTGACTGTTACTTCACAACATTCAACTATCTAAAAAACATATACAGAGACATAGAATGCTGATTTTCAGATGTTCCCTTAGTAGACACCCATAGGTTTAATTATGTTAAGCCATGACCAACAGGAGCACAGACCAGTGACTCAGACAATTCTGTGATAATCTAAATACGAAGTTTGCAATTTTATTTAACAGCACTTCGATAACTGTCCTCCAGCTATCCATTTGAGCAAACAGTTCTACTTTGGATTTCAAGGTAGCAACAACGAACTGACATGTGGAAGATCTGAATTATTCTCTATTCATGGACCACCATGTAAGATATTTGGCCTGCACAGCCAGAGTGCATTTTTTTAAAAATAAGTGAAAGTGTAATACTAAAGGACACCATAAGCTTCTTAACCAGGACCAGTACTTGTATAATTCCCTAATGCAGGTTAAAGCTTTCTAGAATGAGATTTACCCTACTGTTTCCCAGTAAAGGTGAAACACCTGGAAACTAGAACTCTTGAATGAAAAGAAACATTGGGGTTTTTTTGTGTGTGCATGTTTTGATTTTGTTAATTTGTTTGTTTCTTTTGCTAGTTTTGCTGAATAGATAATCCAGGTGATAATCATTGTAACACGAACACTGAACATGAATAGCTGAGAGAAGTACTACTAAATAATTATGTTTCCTTGTGGGCAGGAAGTACCTAATACCCTTTTTCTCTACAGATACCTGACACATTTCCAGTAATGTATCTATCAACTAATTTCAGTGTTATTGGAGCTAGGCTAGAAGTTCTATCATTCCACTGGAAAGGGGAATAATCTCAATATTGAAACTCTTCTTCAAAAAATATCAAAATTCTAGGTGAATTTCAGATTAGACTTTGCGGTCTTTTTTCCACTCACATATCTCAACCAACTGAAAACACTTTTAGATTAAAATTTGCTTTTACTTTCTTTATGATAATCTGGGGCATCCAGCTCCAGGTATATGTTTATTAAAATGTCTTGTTATAAGATAGAACCTATGCTTTTGCATAGTAGAGCTATTTTTTTCCTACAAATTATAATTAGGAAGGGTGTGGTCATGAAAAAACATCAAATTTTTGCCCAATCATGTCTACTTCTATGTAAAGTGAAATGTTACCTGGTATTGTCCCATAAAGCTTATGAACACAGGGTTTGATTGAAGATTTAATAAAATTAACACTACTTTCTTATTTTCCTCTTTTCTTCTTAATCTTCTCTTCAAGATGAAACTCATCAGCACTTGACAAAAACTGCAAATAACAGCCAGATGCAGGAGCTGGTTTTATCTTTTTATGCAAGTATGTGGTGCTAATTAGTGCAAATTGATTAAACTTTAATTGCCTGATCCATGGCTAATTAATATTTATAAGATGAATGAGCAAGAAAACCAGACATTTATTAAAACACTTTAATGATTTTTCATATGTTTTGACAAAGCAAAGCAAATAGATGTTATGAGTTTAGATGTGCTAGACATAAGTACAGTATTTCTTACATTTTCTGACTATCAGCATCAGAAAACTAATCATTTTCCCCCCACAAACTACATATGAAAGTAGTTTTTCTCTTCCACACAAACATTACAGTACAGTGTTCTAGTTTGTACTGTATAATGCGTTTTGTTGAACAACAGAACGACATAGCACTATCATTACTCATGCAAGCAAATACACTTGCCTGACTTCCTCTTTGTTGGGGTGCATTGCTCCTGAGCTTGGAGGAGGTGATCCTTGAATATTAACCAGCTTTCTTGGGCCCTTCTTCCCTCCAGGGCTTTATCCCATGGTATTCTACCATGTTAACCCCAGTCTGATGCTATGGCTATCAACGGATTACTTCTTGCACTTCTCTAAAAGCTTGTGTCTTGTTAACATATAATATATTCAAACAATATTCCTTTACTAACGATAATCCCAGTGTTTTGAATACATCATGTGATAAAAAGAAAATAAACTTGTCTTATTAGTGTATTCTGAAACTATTTTAAAACCAGTATGCAACTTGTTTTTTCTCAGTCCAGTGGGAAGGTCCATTACTGCTTTCATTCATTCTGATCCACCAAATTGGGCAACATGCTAGACAATTTTTTCAGTAGCTCCCTTTTGGAGATAGCCCATTTCTAACTAGGCTTTCATTTCAGGAAATATGTCCTCATGTCACCTTCACCCAGCCTTCCTACATTCTTTGCCTTCTGACCAGTCTATAGTCTAAAAAATAAATAATTGGGGTAGCAGAGGGGGGGGCGGTCTTTTACCTTCGTAATTCCTCTAGTTATGTATATGCTAGTAAATAAAATACAAAAACTCAAGGATCTCTAGTTTTGGCCCATGATTATTCATACTGTTTTATTGTTACCATTCTCCCCAGCAAAGTTTCAGCACGAATGTTCTAGCTTTGGTTCAGATATGGTTTAATTGTTAGAGTCTAGAAATGTAGCCAGGTAGGACTCAGATTTCCTGTTCCTTGGTATAAATGACATCAGGGCACACAAATATCGATAAAAATGTGTGATACCTCTGGCAATCCAGAATAATCTATCGTGTTTTATTTGGTAGCATAGATGTCAGCTTTACATCTCAGGCTTGATAAGTACCAACTCCTGATGGTACATTTGGACTACTTTTAATCTAGAAAAAAAAATGATATTGCTTCTCTTTGCGTAAAGAGATGAGCTACATTCATTCACATTGCTGAATAAAAGAGGGTGATCACTGACTACAGGACCATGTGGTACAGACTGGCTTGCACCCACACTGCTTAAAACTGTTCCCATCTGTAACATGTCTAGATGGCGTGTCCAAAATATTGACAAGGAGAATAGTTAAGTAGTTAATCAGATGCTAACTGCTCTCTCTCTAGTCCCCTTTCAACAGACTACATATACTCAAGAAACCTCAGCAACGTTAAGACCAGGTCACCTCTGACATTCCTATACAATGAGAGGTTGTAATTTTTAAACCTGCTGATGAAATTATCTTTATTTTCATTTTTAGTTTTCTCTTTGTCGTCTTTTTTTTTTTTGACACAGGCTAACTTAATGAAGCAATTAATTTTGTTTTAATAACTGGTCCCCAAATAAATACATTTTGAGCAACGATTGTATGTTAAAAACACTGAACTGAAAACCTTTCTCTGCTTTATGCAGGCAATTAGTCATTCATTTCAGATAATACAGTTTTGAAGCCCTTCTGCCCACACACTCACACCCACACACACACACTTTTTTGATCCACTAAAAATGTTCTGTAGTGAAAATTTTAGTAAAACACCCTTACTGTGATCCAATTAGACACTGCAAAAGAACCCTGCCACAAAGATATAAAAAAGTAATCCTTTTAGAGAACAAAAATCACATAGACTACTAAGTGATTTGCCATAGCAAATATATTAGAAGATTAGTTCTTTACCTTTTACGTTCAGAAATATTTTATAAATAAATATATCTAAGCATTAGAGAAAGCATTTTAATGAATGAATAAATGTACTAGCCTATAGAGTAGTAACTATAAAAAGCTTGAAGGGCAAAAAATAATAATGCATTAGTCGTATACACAAATAATTCAGAAAGTTTCTGCTAACTCAATTATAGATATTATTAGGTACTATAATCTCTTACTTAGAATTTGAACTATACAACAGATGGCATTTTCTGGAGCATGTATAAACATGTGTACACTTATTCTCGGGCTATGTGTAAAGAAGAAGTCACAGAATCAGTGGTTGAGTTTGAAGGGGACCTCTGGAGGTCATCTGGGCCAACCCCCTGCTCAAGCAGGGCCACCCAGAGCCAGTTGCCCAGGCCCATGTCCAGATGGCTTGTGAATGTCTCCAAGGATGGAGACTCCACAGCCGCCCTGGGCAACCTGTGCCAGGGCTTGGTCACTCTCACAGTAAAAGTGTTTCCTTACTCTTAACTAATGTAACAAACACAGTAACATTTTCTTCTCATTCATACCACAGTGAATGTTATGCCACTGACCTTACTGTTCAACATGTATAACAAAAACATAAGAATACATTTGAAATTTAAATTCAGTGAAATTTCACATATCAAATGACAATTCCACAAGAGACTATTGTCATTTGAATCAATAAAGCTCCAGAAAAAAACTAGGACAGACTAAATCCACGTCTAAAGTTCCCAACCAGATAAAATGCTGCTCAAGTCTTCATCAGGGTCAGGATCCCAGTGTGTTCAGTACTAGTGTATCATTCCAGTCAGATTTGTCCAGTATGCCTCCTGATGTTCACCCACTTGCTTACAGCTGTCTATTTGTGTCTTGCACTTTCTACTTAGGGCTACCTCTGATAAAGAAATAAATAGACAAATACAGAGACGTGTAATTTTTCTGACTAGATTTCAAGTTAGAATGGCTTTAATTCAGTTAGCTAAAGAGAGGTGACATTTGAGGTGTGCTAGTGTATCCAAGTTATTTGTATGGAATGACACAATATCTATTGAGATCTGTAATACCTATTGAGATCTGTAAACTTTTGAAGGGCAGAAGGTCTCCTAAGGCATCTAAAATAGCCCTAGATACTTAAGTTCACATAAGTGAATCTCACCCTCCTTGACTCTTTCTAAACCACTCAAGCTGAGCAGTTCCTACAAGCCAGATGCCCCACTTTCTGTTCTCCTCCTATCCTGGTTAAGATTTAGAAAACAAAATAAAACAAAACAACAACAACAAAAAAAAAGCAGAATTTTTTCAGGCACTTTCCCTCAGGACTGGATTCAGTCATGAATTCTGACTGAACAGAAGTTCCGATGCTCTGTGCTCTGCTTTTTTATAAGCTGGTTCTTCTTGTTCCTTATACAGGAGCTTTCCTTAAGGGGTACGGTTAAAGGCACCAACACATCTCACACTGTATGTAAAGAGACAGAAAATCTTGTGTGCCCTGAATTTCTTCTCTAGTGATGCTTTAGCTCTCTGTCCATTGACTACATAGGAGACAGAGGGTGTTATTAATTACCTTGCTGAGACCAAGCATCTAAAGTAGATCTTTGCTTACAGTTCAACAATCTGAATTTGGCTCCAGCTTTTAGACTGTAAGCTGATGGGGAGATGGGATTCTGAATATTTTTATGATTTTTTTTTTTTCCAGTGAAATCCTTGTCCATGGCTGAACTTCTTATGGACTGTCATCATCACTTGAATCCAGGCAGCGTTCAAGAAGTGCTGGCAATCTCACGAGATAGCATAAGAAATTCAGTAAGTCTCTTTGCTTCTCAGGTTCTTTAAGAACTTTATGCCAACTGTTCCTTTAGCCATCATTTTGTTCTGATGTTGACATCTTGACTAGATACTGCACAACCAATTGCTATTGAAGGGATATTTTTTTAGATTCCATGATAAAGTTCTCTTTTATAGGATTTTATAGGATATATTATAGAACATTCATTTTTTAATGGAGAGAGGGCGGGGGGGGGTCTTGGGGGTTTTTGTTGTTGTTTTTTTGTTGTTTTGTTTTGGGATTTTTTTCCTGCAGAAATCTGATAATAGCAATTAATAGGAATGCAAAGATTAGGCTGTTTTTATTGATGTTAGAGAACAAAATCCACTGTATAAATCTGGGACCTGTTGCATCATTTACTCATTATAGTTGGCATACTTGGAAATGAAAGTCGTCAAGTGTCTGACATCCATAAAAGAAATCTCTTAGAAAAGATCATTTTCAGGAGTGTGTATGATGTCAAAGGCTTAGTTCATGTACTCAGCCAATGAAACTTCATTTGTCTAAAATAATGTGTCAGTCTGGAATCTGATGCATGTGACATTGAGCTCCATATATGCACTTAGATAGTCAATAGTATATTTTACCTGCATACATTGAGAACACTCTTGGATACGGTTCAATAACAAATAAATGTTTTTGTCCTCCTCGTTGCAAACAAACACTTAGAGCAGTTTTTTTCAATGTTGTTTTAAACTCTATTCTGAATTTTTCTGAGTTATTGCTACTCCTGCCATAATGCTGGGGTAGATTCAAGTCTCTAAAAGTGTATCATAACTACAAATTTATAATAAACCCCACTATAATATCGATTTTCTTAACAGTAAAAAGTGAAACATTTCTAAGTGTCTTTAGGAAATCAAAGACAAAATAGTAATCATGGAGGAGAAATAGAGAGGACAAAAGGGGGGAAAGAAAGAAATGTTCCTGACCAAACATATTAGTTGCAAGTTCTCAGAATCTTAGCGCAATTTTTAAAAGAAGATAAAACTTGCAGACGATGCCTATAACAAGGAAGGAAGAAAATGTGCTCCTGGAACTGGCTGACGGGTGATGTTCTCTCAGGCAATGCCATTCTAAGACAAAGAAGTAAAAATGAGTTCAAGATTTTTATTAGCATTCTAAGTCACTTTGTAATAAATGAATAACATTAACAAAATTAACAGAGGACTTGAAAAGCCCCTAAAATTAAAGGATCAAATCTGTTCTCAAACTAGTATAGTATAAAATCTAGAATAATTCCAATGCAGTGTCTTAGACGTGGAAATACTGATTTTGCCAGTACATTGACTGTTTTGCATACAACATACAATAAATGGCAATGCACATCTGTGTTTCTGAAGGGAGAATTGAACTTCAGACTTTGGGGGACTAAGCAGCTGAGTATTTTTTTTTTTTTTTCTCATTAAAAAAAAAAAAAAAAAAGGACATTTCCTTGTCTTGAAACAGTCTGTTCCCTCATCTGTATGTAATGGCCAGAAATCAGTTTCAAATATACTTCAGAAAGACCTTTTTTCAGCAGTTGAACATGTTATCAATAGCCTAGTTGGGCACCATGACAATCTTTTGCCCTTAGATATTGATACAACGTCTCCAGAATAGCTTCTTGTCTTTTGTATTGTCAGTTTGTTATAGAGATGATCTGCATCAGGCAACACAGAAATGAAGTATTTTAAAATATAAAAGAAGTATGTATACATACACATATATACACACATAATTCCATGTGTGTATGTGTGTGTGTATGTATGTATGTGGAAGTCCGTAAGTTTTTAGCTTTTCCAGTAACTGAGGAAACTTGGATGTCATTCTTGACTGTTGTGTCTGCACTCACTTTTGCTGATTGATGCAAGCTGCAAAGCATTTGAAGTACCGGTCATCCTGTTAGTCAACCAGACCAATACGACTGCCCTTTTGTTTCAGTCCAGTTTATGAGTCTGGGGTTGCTTTTCATGGAAAGCAAAAAATTGAGGAGGATGGGGAAAATCTAGCATGTGCCTGGATCTCATCCCAACATGTATTTGGAATACAGATGGATCAAGGAACCAGGAAACAGTCATATATTCCCATGGCACATAATTCTAAAAAAAAGCAGAAATAGGTGATACAGGACTAGAATAGACTTTTGGATCCAATGTGATATGATTGCAAGAGACTGTGATACACAATTTAGAAACTTATCAAAACCTGTTTTTAAACTAATTAAAATACTTACCTATTTTTCATATTGGAAGACAAGCAAGATGTCTTTTACCTCTGATGATTAAAAACATCACTAAAACCCCAGCTTAATTTTGTTACTTAGCTATTTGTTCATAGTTTGATAATTGACCCAGCATTGCTCATTCACTTAGATATTTTTTCTCCTTCTCTCATCTTCACAGCTTCATATATTTGTAGGAGAGCAATCTAATGCCAGTTTAACCTTCACTCTAACAGGATAACATAGTGTTTTCGGTTTCTACATAATTTCCTTCACAAGTTTATGTGTGTTCTAGTGGCCATTCCAGTTTGAACAAGTATTTTCAATATCACGTAAAGACATCCTGTCATAGATGTACAGGTTATTGCTAAATTGTCAAACAAAACAGGGTCAGGGACCAATCCCTGACTCAGATCCCGGCAACGCCCACTTGCTCATGTACACACTGCTTTATCTAATCCACTCTAGAGTGCGTGTATCTAAAAGAAACCTAACTGGATCAGTCCAAAGCAGGTTGAGGGAATGATCTAATATTATGGTCTTCTTTCACTTAGTAGCATAAATGCACCAAAGACAACAAGACACATAATGTGGAAACAAGTCTCTCTAAGATTTTTCTAAAATTAACAGAAGTTGGTTTTTACAAAGTATTGAACTGGTTGGACAGAGGTTTAGACAGACTGACTCTAAAATTTTAGCAATATCAGAACACCTTTTTTTCCCATTTTTTCACTGTCCTTCTCCATGGAAAAAGGAAAATTATATTCTTTCTCCTTCATTGTGTTTTCCTCTGCATGGTTTACCAGTAGTAAACTCCCTGTAGATAATTTCCCATCTAAAGCACTAAAATCACTGCAACAGAGAAATGTCTGAGAATAACATTTCGACCAATGCTGCTTTCAAATACTGGTATGTTTGATGCTTTTTTTGCAACACTCATTTTTGAAAGAATATTCATCTTGCAAAATTAGTATTGTGGTAGAAGCAGCTATTCTGTGAGGAAGTCCCAGGTTAATTACTTTTTTCTCGATTTTGTTAAATTAGCTAAAAATCATAATTAACTAAATGGCATAAACTGGCATAACATCATAGACATGAATAGAGCTATCCTTCTTTATGCTGGATGATGCATATCCTAAATACTGTTAGTGTCCACAAACATTAGACTTATTTTCCTGAAAGTCTAGCTCTTCAAATATATTCTTGTATTCTATGATCATTTCTAACCATTTCATTAACTGCAACAGCATATCCACACATTCAAATGTAATTAGACCATTCTTAAATCTGTGGAGTTGTTATATAGTCCATAAACAGGACTACTTTATGTATCTAAACTTGGGCAGACAGAATAACTTTTCATGAAGAAAATGCAGGCATTTAATTTAGGACCATTTAAAAAAACACCTTTAATTTAAGTGAAATTTATATCCCCAAAGAGGTACTTATGCTTCTTGTAGGGTATGGACCCTAGAATAAACCATCATCTGTTTTTCCTCACTAACAGAGTTTTCTCTTTGCTCCAGAATGCAGCTGGTGAGCAAATTAACATGTAGGGAGGAGGGATCAGGGCCCTGGAGTAAAGCAGAAAGTAAATTAACTTGGCAATTTTAGCTGTGGCTACAGCTTTTCTGCTTAATGCAGGCACTTCAAGAAGTGATCCTTGGCCCTTAGGCAAAGAGTGGCAGAGCAGCTTATGGCTGTAGTGGTCAAGACATTTTATATGTTAGGCCAGCTGGATCCCTCTTCAGTTTATTCTGTGCATGTTTATGCCTATTTCTATATATGAGCAAACAAATTTTTGGTAAAATTAAAGTAGATGTTTTATTACGGTACTTTTCTATCATTAGCTCATTGTCTTGCATTTCTTAAATCTGCTAGCATATTTCAAATACTGGATGACCAGTTTCACCTAGGAATGGAAATGATAGTCTGTGTCTTGATAGGTAGATGAGTGGATGGATGGATGGATGGATGGATGGATGGATGGAAGGATAGATAGATAGATAGATAGATAGATAGATTAAAATGTTGCAGTACTTCCATGTGGAAGCTTTACATTTCTGGGTGGATTGGTCTTGGAGTTCTCCTCACTGGACGATCAGAATGCAGAGAACACATCACACCCCTGTCCAGTGGGGAAATCATGGAGTGCCACTTTGAACCACATGAAGGGACAGAGAAATTTCTATCTTGCCATGTTTACCAGCTACACTGCAGGAGAAAAGAAGAAAAGAGACAAGAATGAAAGGTCACAAAGATAAAAGGTATAGCTAGCAACTGTCTCTCAGTCTTCTTTATGAGCACAACCCCCAGCCGTAATAGATTAAAATAACTAGATAACTGCACCAGAAATTTGCACTCTCTCTTCCCTTTCCTTCTCCAGCTCTACTTTCTGCTTTCAGCATTGGATGTTCAGCTGTGTTTGTCCACAAAAAGTTACTTGCGAAACACTGAGAAGTTAGATGTTGCTGTTATAAAATTCTAAGTATTAGGACCCAACTCTGTCCTCAGTCAAACAGTCACAACTCCCTTCCCAGTTAAGTGTTGGGGTGCACTAACACTGAGCTGAACTAGAGGCAGAACCAGACCTTGGTCTTTTAAAAGGGTCCTTAATAACTGGAGTGCTTCATTCAAAACTGTTCCACAGGTAAATCAGTTACTGTGTTGAGTCTGCCACTAGAACAATGAGAAGATATACCTGAGCTATTTATGTAGTAGCATATTTGTACTGAACACAGTAAAATTAACTGACTGCAGGTGTTTGGGTTTTTGTCAGGATTTTTTTATTATTATTTTAAAGAAATAGAATCAGAAATACACACAAAAATTGTAGAATACATTTTCAGGCTTTGAAAAACAGCTATCACTGGTTACACTGGATCTATTCATTTTTCTCGGAGATGTAACAATTAAATGGATCTATGAAGAACTGAGTATGAGGCCCTCGAGGTCATACTGGACGTGTTTTCTCAGTTTGCTCATGCTGAGCTAAAAAGCTGTTGTCTAAAGCAGTAGCAGCAGAAAGAAAATGCATTAAAAAAAAAAAAATAGCAGGCTCCTGTGAATTTATGAGGAGTGCATCACAAAGACAAATATTTCAGCCATGCAATTCCATTCGGCCTTTTCAGCTGTGTGTCCATAGCAAGTCAACGGCTAAATTGAAAAATCAATTCCAATTTAAATTATTGGAATAAAGAACACCAGGAGTCAGAGATAAAATGGCTTTGTTCTCTGAGATCCTTTTTAATTGGAAAGTTATTTCTTCAGGGTATTCTAATGGTTCTGAGGAAAGATTGCAAAACAAAGTTGATCGGCTGGGGGAAGGTTAATAGCTAATGTACTTTTCTTGCTGCACAGCAGCCTCCTGTCTTTATGACAGCCTCCATCATATGTGAAAAGAGCTATGATTCTAAATCATTTGGTACATGTGACTGTAGTGTCTCCCTCAGTCTCCCAAAGAAATCATATTATGGATGTTACTCTGACATATTCATAGCAATCCGACTGGCATTCTGACCAGAATTTCTTTGCTTACAGATGCATATATGGTCATTTGCTTAAACCTCTCATGATGTTGAGTTGTTTTGATGAAGATTAATATGATTTTATAAGTATCAGGGATATTTTAAATAAAACACTGATAGCCCTACATATGGAAAGTATTTTCCTTTCATTTCAAGACTACTGAAACAATAACCTAGGTGGACAATCAGCAACTACAGCTAGAAAAACTGAAGAGAAACTGTGATTACAGAGAGGAAATGAGATTATGTTGACACAGGGCAGAGTGAGAAAGGAAAGACAAGACATTGCTGGAAAGAAAAAAAGCAGATTAATAAACAGTCATTATGTTTAAACTAAACCAGAGCAGAAAGGAAAGCCTTGTTTCTCATATAAGTCTCATAACCAACATCTAGAAATGTCATGGTTTAGTTATAACATCACAGTAACCTTTGCTCTGTTAGCAGGAAACTGTTTAGGGCAGCTGTAGATTAGAAGCCTTAAATGGGCATTTAATTTGAAATTAATAAAACAGTTATGGTATGTGTTAAGAAAAGTTACGGAGGTTTGCTTAGTATATTTAATTAGTGTAAAAGAGATAAATCTAGTTGCCATGTAATGAACTGAGAACTGCAGATACAGTAAATGTGTACTTACGTTCCTATTATTAATGCATTAAACTTGTAAGAATGTTTAGGAATTTAATTAGCATTTAATAAGATAGCTATAGCAAATTACAGTAGTTAGATGTTAAATGTAAATTAATATTTTTAGTATTTAATTGATATTAACTAATTAATTACTGTTTATTACATGGCAACTAGATTTATCTTTTATAGAGTTATTAAATCTAAATTAAAAGTTCTATTTTAAGTGGCGTCTACTCAATTAAAAAATATAGTCTCTGGGATTATCAGGGTTTACCTTCACACAGGAATTGGGTGAGCTTGGGGTATTAAATCTAAACCATAAATTATATAGCATATAAAGAGATTAAGTACATTGACACAGGAGGAATATTATTCATGTGGATAATCCCAAGAAAATGAAATTATTCAACTGAGTAGAGATCTTTTGTGCAAGTATTCCATGAATTAGGCAACAGAAAGGAAAAAGTTTGCAGAAACCAAAAAAAACTGTTTTGGAAGATCAAAAAAAGTATTCTCGCCCTGTTTGGGACTAACTTTCTAGTAGCTTATTGACATGTTAGAGAAGGAGATAAACAATAGGATTTTCAAAGACCCTTATATGACATAATTGCTTAAAGAAAATCTCACCAAAGAAAGCAAATTATGGGTTTTGGATGTGGAATACTTTGGAATTTCTAGCCTTTACTTGAATGGGAGTTGCACTGCTCTGCATCCACATTTGCACCTATACTGATCATTTAAGCTATGTAATACTGGCACTATGAAATCATTTATATGCCAATAATGACAAGAGCTTATAAGACTTATTTCTGAGAGGAAAGCAATTTTACAAAATCAAAGGAGAATATGTGTTAAGTCATCTAGTCCACTGGTATGCCAAACAAGAAGTTGCTGAGAGCTCCTGGGGCTGTATGTCAATAAAAGGCTGAGGTACCTAAAGCATGACTAAAAGGAGTTCAGATATCATCTTAAACTCAGTGTATGACCTCCTTCATGACTTGAAAATCCTAAAAGTGCTTGCCCAGACATGGACATATGCAGACCTTTGCCGTGTGAGAAATGGCACCTCTTCTTTCGTCTAGCACGCAAGGCTGACTGGGATGCCTCAGCTGAAGTCCACAGCGGGTCTAGTGCAACAGCCATGCTCTGAGAACACCTCTAATGGCAGAAGCATTAGGACTTCCAGGAAATTCACTTCAGCTCCTGAGCTTTATGTTCTTCAGCTGTGAAATGAGGAATGTATTTAATTACACTTGTGGAATAATCTCCTGTTTATGAAAAAATATTTGTAAAGCCTAATTTATCTGCAAATTCTGCAAACCCTTGTATGTTTTATTTCCTGTTATTTTACATGTCCTTCCAGACAATGAATAAAGATATCAAAATCAGACTGAAGAAAGATCTCTGTGGGGTCTCTAAATCTTAGGGATTGCAGAGAGTTGCAAAAATGTTATACTCTGATTTTTTTTTATTACATTTATTGCTGTCTGGATCCTTCTTTCAACCTTTAAGAATTTTATTGTAAAGCTACTTTGGCCTTTTATAATTTCTTCCATCTTCCTTGTTATTAGAACAATACTTTCTTGTAATTTAATCGTAGTACTTTTTATATGTCAGTTTCTCCTCTACAGACATATTCAACTACTTCTTCTCATTGCCATTATCTCAGTATAAATAAAAAACTGATCTTACTCAAAACACCAGCAAAACTCAAATGGATTTGAGTAGGCCAAGGATTTTGACTGTTCCTTAATTCTGCACTATTCTTCATTCTCCATTCTTGAAACTGGATGTCCTTATACTACTGTTTTTTACAAATCACTTCATAATCCACTTACTTTCCATTCAAGTATCTGAACAAGTACTACTTTCATAATCTTTTCTATCAATACTTCCTTAACGACAAAGGCTCTATTTTCTAGATAACCCTTCTGTCTGAATTATGACACTATCCTCTACATACCTAATTCAAGAATGTCTTTGGTGATTCATGGCTGGATGTACTTGTCACCCACCAGATGGCTGCATAGTTAAAGTTTCCCATGAGTACAGCACCTTGAGATTTCAAGCTCCATGATAGTTGGTCCAGGAATTTTTCATACTTGCTCTCGTCAAGTCTTCAGGGTCTATAGCAGATGCTACTGCAGTTTACTTATTTGACTGCTACCATACCTCTTCCATTATCTCACTGTCTTAACTGGTTTAGTAAATATTTTAGATCTATACTTCTAATGCAGAGTAAGTAGGGTTCAAATTGTAGGTTGATACATCTGCCAGTGTGTGAAAATAAGTCCTCTAAACTGAAATTTCTACTCATTCTTTTCCTGGAGGATTACAATCTTTTGGATGAAAAAAACCCAACCAACCAAAAAAACAAACAAACAAGCAAAAAAACCCACAACAACAACAAAACAAACAAACAAACAAACAAACAAACAAAAAAACAACCCCAACAACAAAAAAAACAACCAACCAAAAAAACACAGTAATAAACCGGGAAGATTGAGTTAAATTAAAAAAAAAGTTTCCAACTGCATTTTTTCTTCAGTTACTTTATGCTTCATAATACCCTATATCCCACTGAATTTAATCTATAGGATCTGGATGGGGAAGGAAAGGAATTGAACTTGCTTCTGACAATATTTACGCTCATTGGACATTTTCCTGCTGTCCTTGCAATTGTCAAGCATTTTTGGCACTTACTTTGACATTTACCTTTGCAACAAAATGGCACCTTAGGTTGTTTCTGACATGGTTTTCACAAATGTATATATTTTTACTATGTATGTATGTATGAATATACATATGTAAGTACACATATATTATTTCTCCATATGTCTGCTAAGTTCTTTGTTACAAACAAGGATAATGAGATGATTCAGTGGCCATTCAGCCACTGTGGTTATAGACAGCAAGGTTTTCAACGCCATCAGGACTGATTAACATTTGACAACAGTCCGGACAAAATCTTCTTCTCACAATATTCTTAATGAGATATGACTGTACAAAGCCCATGTACACTGTATTTAACTTAGGCAGGCAGAGGATGTATGTGCCTGAAGTTACTAAGTGCAGCATCTAATAATTATGTTCTATGTTGATTGCCCTGTTAAGAATAATATGTATCTGAGGAAGGAAATTTTCTTGGTTTTGTTTTAAATTGAAACTTAGAAACCTTTAGGAGGGACTGTAAGACCTTAATTGCTTTAAAATACTATTGAACATGTTAAAACTGAAACCTGAAAATATTTAACAAGAATTCTTTAAAAGCTTTTTGGATTGTATCACCATCAATTTGCAATGCAAGACCAAGAGACAGCAATCCCACCTGAATCATGCTACAGTTAATATGTACTTGCTAATATAATTTATCAAGCATTCTAAATCCGTATGACACAAATGTATGGCATTCAGTCTGAAAAAGTTCATCAAGAGTTGTAAGTAAAACTGAATGAATGCATTATAGGCACTTTCCATGTAGTGTTTTCCCCTATCTGTCTCCTTAAACCATTTCACACTGAATGGTTTCCTGCGTGCTCTGTTGCAGATTTATTCTTCTCTTGATGCTTGCATGTAACTCCCCATTAATGTTAGTAGGAATGAGATTTACGTATGTGCACTGAGAGGAGAACAGACCCCATGGTATTTTATTCGCCTATACAGGATTATAGCCTCTGAGGATAGATTTGATTTTTTTGTTGTTAGCAAAAAAGCAGCTTGACAAGTAGCTTTTTGATTGATAATACACTGGGAGTCATAATTTATATAATCTTACACCTGCTACTGAACATAAAGGTCACTTTAAAGGTGTGAGCTGTGTGTGCTGGGGCAGAGCATAAACTAGAGGGTCAGTTTTCAGCAGTTACTGTACAACAGAGAAACAGACAAAAACTCCTACCAACACTGATATAATTGAAAATACCATGGCAAGCATTGTAATTAACAGCAAGTTTCGAGAACTTGACATTCTGAGCAAGTGTCATTCCCTAGGTTATTACAGAGGGAATTAGAGTGGCCTTTCACTGTCAAACTGATATATACCGTTGGAGCATCGCTGAAGAAAAAGTACCATTCATGATGTCTTTTCAGGATTTAGACATCTGCTGAATTCCATCTCTTTCTATCATCTTCTGAAAATAGATACCCATCTCAAAAGGTCTCTATCTGGGGCACTGAGTGGATTCAATATTTCAGCATTTTTCTGCTCTTTAAAAAAATTAGCTCTACTCTATATGTAAGAATTCTTTCATCCATAGCATCAGCAGGGCATTCTTAAGGCTTAAATATTTTTGCAGGGAAACTGGCTTCATGAAATGTATTCCTGGGATAAATCACTGCATAGAGTCATTCTTCTAATGAATCCTCTTCATACACTGAAGAAAAAGAAGAGAAAAAAGCTTTCTTACCATAAAGTAGAAAGATACTTGGTTTTATTCTTGCTTTCCTTTTCTCTCTTTTTTTTTTTTTTCTAATAGCCTTGCAAATGTGTAAGGAGGTAACTAATGTCTGTGTAAAGCATTATTTGTTACTGGATGGGATCCAAATTATTAACCTTTTTGTTCTAACCTTCATCTCCTGCTGCTACAGGAGGGAACTGTACTTTCAGAGTAGGGAGATAATCATCCTTTGAGTTTTTCAGTTAAACATTACCGCTATCTGTACGAACATATTCACGTTATGTGGTTCTAATTATTGTATTTTCATGATTTGCTGTAATTATTAATTATATAATAGATAGGGTTAGTTTCACTTCAACTTTCATCTAGGAAATAATCCAAAGCCTGAAAAAAAGCCAATAGGAGCTTTGTAATTGTCTTTGGGTGCTTTGTTCAGCTTTCTCCAAGCTCTGAATATGACCCAATCTTGAATGTGTTGCATAATTTTGACTTCAGTATTGATGATTAGGACTTCCAAGTCAATTTAGGATTTCCAGTCCATGCTGGCAACTATTGAGCACCTCCAGGTGACTGGGGGACTGTAGTCTCTATTGACTTGAATTGTTTGTTTGGGTCAAGATCAGAGGCTTAGAATTTGGAAGTAATAACTACAACATGGAGTGTTCATTGTCTCCTGTCATGAGAGCAGAATGTATTTTTCTTTTCAGAGTGGGGAAATGTTTACGAGAAATGACTTCCGACATTAATGGAACAGGGAAAAAATTCACTTTCCATGAAAATAACTGCTTTTAGGCCTAGCTTTGTCTCCATAGATCACTATGGTTTATAAATGACCTACAATAAATTAAGTAGACACCTCCGTGATGGGGATGAAAGTCTTGGCAACACTGATTAGTTGTGGCAATTATTTTAGATATTCATACAGCATTTGCCAGAAACTTCTGTGTCCTTACCATTTTATCTGCAATATCTTGTTATGACAAAAATTTAAAAAATATAACTAAGAACTAAAAAAACTTTTGTAACATACAAATTATCAGTGTTTCTTTAACTAATGAGGTTAGTTAAATGATGATGAACAACACTTTCCTCACAGATAGGCTATTTTAATAGCATTTTATGAAGTTTATTTCAGTGTCTTCAAAAGTAGCAATGACTGACATTATAGAAGATTCATGCAGAACTGTAAATTAAGCCAATCTGAAACGATATGGCAATATCTTACGTTCATGTGTACACAGTTAAAATTTGAGTTGATATTATTCCACTTAGTTTGCCCAAAGATATTTGTTTTCCTTCATGATGTTAACTCAATTAAGTTAAAATCTTATCAACTTCTCTACTGACTGGCAAAAGCTTTTATGTGTCATATGCAGTATTCACCAAAACCTGCCATTGTTTCTAACATTGCGGTTTGATATTGTTCATATGAATTTAAATTTTACTCAAATTCGACAAAAGAATTATAAAGTACTATAACATTAATAATCTTAAAGGGTTTTCCACAGAAAATATCAGAGATTATTGGTTTTATCTATCTAACTAAATCTTCATTAATCACTCAATAAAATGGCTAAGCAGAGTACTATTTATATGTATTTGTCATTTGGGATGTATATCCTCTTATAATAGCATTTTTGTCTGCTACTGCATGTTCAGGGGAGGATACAATTGATTCAGGAAGGACCAGAGGGATTTTTCATGGAAGTGCAAATGTAACACTGTATTTTATGGTTGAGAATAGTTTATGAGAGAAAGCTTTCTGTGCCTTAGTGGTAGAGTGTGAGAGCCAGTTTTTAACACTAGCTTTGCCAGTTCTCAGGTTAATGATCCAAACCTTTGTTTATGATGTGAAGTTATTATGATTATGTAAAAGAAAGAACAACAGCAACAACAAAACTACTTAGAGAATTGAATAATGACTTCATGTTTTCTAGAAAATAAAAAATGCTGCAATCATTAGCCAAGGTCAAAGTGACATAAACACATTGCAGATCCAACAGCTCAGGGAAGAAAATAACAGTTTGAGGAGATCATGGAGTAAGGTGTAGCAATTGCTTAACACTTTAAATTTAAAGATTTATAGCACTGTGTTAAGTTTACTTTCTATTTAAGGAATTTTTTTAAAGGATAGCTGTATTGTTCTATTGTAGCTGTAGTGCAAAGCATCTCCCTTGGCAATATTTTTTTTTTAACTGTCCTAGAAAACACAACAATGATCACATTTATTCAACACAGGAGCAGACATCTGCCTACTGGTAAATAAGAAACCATTTCCTGCCTATGGATGCTAAAGCAAATACTTTAAATTAGAAAAAAAAGTAAATAATTAATGTAAAATATAGTTCCCATACTGCAGAAGAATCACAGAATCATTGAGGTTGGAAGGGACCTCCTGAGTTCATTTAGTCCAAGCCCCCTTCTCAAGCTGTCAGCTAGGACAAGTTGCCAAGGACAGTGTCCGGCTGGGTTTTGAATATCTCCCAGGATGGAGACTCCACATCTCTGGGCAACCTATTCCAGTGTTTGACAACTGTCACAGTAAAAAAAAAAAATCTTGTGTTCAGGTGGAATTTTATGTGTTTTAATTTGTGTCCATTGCCTCTTGTCCTGTCACTGGGCACTACTGAGAAGAGTCTGGCTGTTACTTCTTCAGTGCCGCCTATGAGGTATTTATACACATTGATAAAATCCCCCTGAGCCGCCTTTCCTCCAGGCTGAACAGTTCCAGTTCTCTCAGCCTCTCCTCACGTGACAGATGCTACAGTCCCTTAATCACCTTTGTGACCCTACAGTAGACTCAATTCTATACATCCACATCTCTCTGGAGAACCCAGCACTGGACACAGCACTTCAGATGTGTATTACCATGGCTGAGTAGAGGGGAAGGATCACCACTCCTGACCTATGGGGAAGGCTTTTCCTAATGCAACCCAGGTTGCTGTTGGTCTTCTTTGCTGCAACATCACTGAACATTTGTGGTTCATGGTCAGCTTGGGGTCCACCAGGATTTCTAGGTCCTTTCCCAGAAAGAGAGCTGCTTTTCAGCTAGTTGATCCCTAGCGTGTGCTAGTGCAATGGATTATGCCTCCACAGGTGCAAGGCTTTGCATTTCCCTTTCTTGAACTTTATGAGATTCCTGTCTACCTGATTCTCCAGTCTGTCCAGGTGCCTCTGAATGGCAGCACAGTAACCTGGTCTACCAGCCACTCCTCCAGTTTTGATTAATGTGTGAACTTGCTGAGGGTGCACTCTGCCTCATCATCCAGGTCATTAATGAAGAGGTTGAAGTATATTGGCCCCAACATCAACCCTCAGGGTACACAACTAGTGACTGGTCTTCAGCCAGGCTTTATGCCACCAGTTAGAACCCTCTGGTCGCAGTCATTAAGTCAGTTTTCTATCCACCTCACTGTCCACATACCTAACCTGTACTTTGTCAGCTTATTTATGAGAATGTTATGGGATACCTAACCCTTACTAAAGTCAATGTAAACAACAACCCTCAGCCCTCTTCCCTCATCCACTTAAGCTAGTCATCTCATTGTGGAAGACTGTCAGCTTGATTTCCCCTTCATAAATCCATGTTGGCTCCTCGCGATCACATTCTTGTACTTCATGTGCCTGTGTCCTGGTTATGGCTGGGATAGGTTTAATTTTCTTTCTAGTAGCTAGTATAGTGCTATATCTTGATTCAGTATGAGTGATAACACAATGATGTTTCAGTTGTTGCTAAGCAGTGTTTAAACCAAGTCAAGGATTTTTCAGCTTCTCATACCCTGTCAGCAAGAAGACTGGAGGGGCACAAGAAGTTGGGAGGGGACACAGCCAGAGCAGCTGACCCAAACTGGCCAAAGGGGTATTCCATACCGTGTGATGTCATGCCCAGTATATAAACTGGGGGAGTGGGGCTGGGGGGGAATTGCTGCTCGGGAACTAACTGGGCATCGTTTGGTGAGTGGTGAGCAATTGCATTGTGAATCACTTGTTTTGTATATTCTGATCCTTTGATTATTATTGTGATTTTATTACTGTTATTATTATCATTATTAGTTTCTTCCTTTTTGTCCTACTAAACTGTTCTTATCTCAACCCACGAGTTTTACTTCTTTTCCTGATTTTCTCTCCCATCCCACTGTATGGGAGGAAGTGAGAGAGCAGCTGCATGGTGCTTAGTTGCTGGCTGGGGTTAAACTATGACACTGTCCATCTGTGATTTCAAGCAATGCAATAGTTTATGTGTTGCTAGTTTTTCAGTATTGCTATTCCTAACCATAGTAAGATTTTAAAGTGAAAATTGAAATAAGTATGGTATCTTTATCCTTGACTTCTATTTCAACAAAGTTTTGCAAACGATACAGCTAAGATTCAATCTGCTTCAGTGAGGTACCTAACTACTATCAAAATTTTTGGTGCCTAGGAATCAGTGCCATTAAACTAACGCCTAAAAGTTACTAGGAGTCATAGGAAGGAAACAAAGACCTGTGGGGGCAATTCTATCTGCTTAAATCAGACATTTAAACTAAAGTATAGAGGATCTCCCTCTGCAGGCCTTGGCTACATCTACATTCACAATTTGGTACAAAACACTACTGCAGCTGTGAATCAGTGAATGCCCTGATTGTACCAAATTGCTGCACATTGGTTTGGTTCAAGGTGTGATTTTGGATTAAATGCATGCAGTTATACTCCTTGTGAAGAAAGTCAAAGTGGAAACTGTGCTTCTGATGTACACCAAAGGTACTGTCCTCGGTGTCCATAACAGAAACATGAGGGTTCAAACCAGAGATTGGTTCTTTTGGGTTCAAACTGCATTCATGGAGACAGTTTCAAACCATACTCTGAAGCATGAACTCTGAGATTTCTGTAAATGCAGGACTTTCAGCAATTAGTGATCTACTGATCCACCCTTGTTGAGCCGAATTACTTGCTAATGTAACTACAACCATCGCCTCTGTCTCCTCACTGACTGTATAAGGAACTTAGACATAGCAGGACTGCTTGTTACGTAAAGAAGGAAATAAGCAGGTGGACTACATTTCTTTCACACTAATGTTTCTCTCAAATAAATCTAACTGTGAAATGGCAATATTTTAACTATGAAACACAAGTTAGTTTTAAGGACTAGAGATTCAGTTTTACCTGTGTGGGAAGATTGTAGCCTGACATAATGTGGAAATGATACCTCTCTGGAGTCAACAAACTGCGAAGCTTTACTAAGAAGAAATAACAATACCCTGCCATTTTTTTCCCAAGATAGAAAATATTGCCTGCAAGAATTAATAGGAAGCTGAACATTCTCATCTGCCTCTATAAATTTTTTCTAAGAATTTTGTGTCACAGCTGGTTTTAGGTTAATATATTTTAATTTAGTCATTTCTTTTCTCTTTTATTGTGTTCTAATGAATCTATAAACTAAATTTGAAGTTAATTTCAAATGGTGAACTTTATTTAGATTTCTGTTACCAACAATAAGACTTCATATTTGAAAATTTGAGCAAGATTGCTAAATTTCAGGTTTTGTACTAAAAGCTTTGATAGCTTGAAACTCTTCAGTAGAATGTTTACAATCTTCTTATTTTTTCTTTTCTCTTTTTCTTTTTTTTCTCCCCCTCACCCCAATTTCACTGAGAAACTCCAGCGGATTTGGAGAGATGCTTTGCAAATGCATACCATGTGGCAGCCACTGCTACAAATAAATTGTAGTCTAAGTAGGCAAGACAAGATCTTTGAAAAGGGAAGTATAATTATTATCATTTTATAGGTCAAAAACTAAGACAGAAGAGATCTGCTTCTGACCTGTAAGCAAGGAAGCGAGTAGAAGAAAGGAGAACACCATGACTTCAGTATGAGTTTAGGGCTGAAGTTTCAAATACTGTATTCCAAGTCCAATAAAGACAGAAAATATCAAGATCAGTGGAACTTGAATCAGGGCTCAGAATACAGTAACTTGGACAACAAAATAGCTAGCTTCTTAAATACCTCTGTGTTGAAAAAGAAGGAGAATATAATCACAACGACTAGGTTTACTGGCCTAGATCATGAATACAGAGTAATAAAGCTGGTAAAAGACTACCGCAGAATCATGAAAATAGTAACAAACTTAAAAACAATCAAGAAGGGAAGAAAATATTCCCAGAATATAATAAAATTACTTCCTAATATTTTCCAAAGTTATTTTAAGTTAACCTGTTACTGTGAAATCTTTTGGTAAGCTCAGGAATATAATGTGAAATGATAACAAAATATAATCCAAATTTTTATTCTTCGAAAATTATTTTTCAATCACTCTGACTTTTTTCTACCTTTCCTTCATTTTCTTCCCCACTTCCTCTGTATGTAAACCCAGGAATTACATATTGGACACCTAGCAGAGAAAGAAAACATCACCTTCAAAGGTTATCTGCATGAATTAATTTCCATTTCCACAAGAAAGACTTGCACATTAAACAATCAAATTTTGGTAGAATATACTGAGAAATGAGTTGTTTGTCCTGGTCACTATTGATTCAAAACTTATAGATTCATTCAGAACTGTGCAGTATGTTATGAAGGATAATCTCTCTCACAGCACATCATTCCACTATTTCAACCTCAGTCTTGGGTCAATTGATTAATCAGTAATAACTGCAGATAATCAGGATATAAGTAAATATATGGTCTCTCCTATTAAATGTCAGCTTTGATCACATCAGATTACCTTGTCCTGTGTCCCATTACTGAATCAGCCAGCATATATTTCTAAATGTGTGACCTCAGATAGCTAACGTTATACTTTGGTGTGATTTGGAGTGAATGTATGAAGACATCTTAAAACAGTCATTACTACCTTTTCAATTTGTAAATCTAATGTTTGCTTTTTTCTTTCTTTCTTTTCTTTTTCTCCCCCCCGCCCCAAAGCCCATTGTTACTTTATGTGTACTTTGCTGGTCCCCAAACCAGAACATACATGATTTCCTCTTTCCAGAGTCACTGGAGTGGAGAGATCCTGCCAAAATGTTGTATAAGAAAAAGGGTTTTTTTTGATTAAGGGTAGAATTCAGGTTTCCTGCATGTAGAGGTAGCCTTTAAGGTCAAGTTTAATACTTAAATACAGGATTGTCTGTCATGTAGACCTTTTCTTTAGAAGCCTATAAAGCTTTTAGGCAATCAAGAGGATTTGGGGCTTCTGTTACAGTCAATGGAAATCTAATCAGTATGGTCAACAGGACATGAATCAGTTGCTCATACACAGATGTTTAGTGCCTTTTAAGATAGCCTGGGATATTCTGGACTTCAGCTGCCATTTCAGAGGACACAGAACTCCCATAGGTACTGCATCATATCTGCCAGCCTACGATATATGTCTCACTGTCCTGGTTTCAGCTGGGATAGAGTTAATTGCCTTCCTAGTAGCTGGTACAGTGCTGTGTTTTGAGTTCAGTAT